>JAVLUZ010000771.1:652634-802287 GCA_036768485.1 Mermis nigrescens | reverse complement strand
TCATGATCATACATACTATGTAGGTACCAGGTATTTAAGGTGATACCTCTGGCGAAATTTTGTCAACAAAATGTAGAGTTTACTGAGCAGAAAATAAGTAGGTATAGAGGTACCCACAGTCGCACAAAACGTGTCCGATCATACAGATCGAAAAAAAGATAAAACAAGTCCAATTCGATGAAATAGGTGCATCATAGCGCGCAATACGCAGAGAAAAATGACCTAGCATCAGAAACAGCAAGTGATTCGTCTGACATCAGAAAACCTACGAAAAAACAGATGCAACAGTATGTGCCTAAAAGCTGTTTTCACTGAAATGCGAACCAAGAAATAATCCCATCAGTTGAGAAAACTGTCGAATTCACAAACCGTTACCGTCATCATACTTTATGATAGCGAGAGACTGAAAATTTATTCGATTATGCCTGTTTTGCCAAATCTCTATAGTCTGTTTCACACAACTCCGGTCATAAATTTTAAAACCATCTCCGACAATAAGCTGTCGGATTGCGATATAGCATTGACCTAATATATAATTATCTTAACCCTCGGCTTGCTGTCGATGAAGATTCTTAACATTTATGCGCTAAGTTATGTGAAACAGACTATAAATACTGTTTTTCTTCTTTTTTTATTCCATTCAGTATTCCACGAGAAAAATTTAAACTAGCTTCGCTGGCAAATATTTGCGTCATCTTATCCTAATTTACATAATTTCGCATTTCCACAGATTTTTCGCAGCCGCATCCACTGGAGCGTAGATCACGCAATCACAGGCACGCAATCCAATTAATTTTATGTACTACGTGAATTTCCCGGTTCACACCTTTACTTTAAAACGCCCTGTTACCCTTTACGATCACGTTTACACATATACTTCAAAACACACTTTACAATCCCAATTTAAATTTTTACCTCAAAACACGGTTATACTTTACAACTTCTGATTGAACTATTGCTTTAAATTCCACTGCTACACTTTACATTCTCGGTTTAAACTCTTACTCTCGAACTCACCGTTACACTTTTAAAATTCCGGTCGAACTTTTAATTTAAAACCCGCAGTCACGTATTACAATCATGCTGTTTTTTTGCAAGTATTCTACGAACCGGCGAATCGCTAGTTCGCGAGACATTCTGCTTCATTCAAAAAATAAATATCGCGAAAACTAAACTGGCGCAGAAAAATAACAGAAGATACCGGACGAATAGATCAACTAGCAGTCGGTATCGCATTATCTTGCATTTTATTATTACAAAGAACGCCGTCGTTTTCACCGAGGCACTGAGTAGCGGAGGAGAAATCGGGCATATATTATGACTGCCTTCTTTCCTCAGACTCAACATCAGTTCTCTTAAATTTTTCAACATTTCTTCGATTTTGGATACCGTTTCGGTAGTTTGACTCAAAATTTGAGCCCAATTGCCGGTTTTTGTATGCAAATATTTTCGCTGATCTTTGATCGCTTGTTGCCATTCGAACAACCTCGAATCCGGTCTGCGATGTCAGAAATAAAGCCGAGTTTTATTTACAAAATCGCTGTCCATAACTTATAATAGATAGCGTATACATAGGTTCGTACTGCTCATGTAAGTACAGCATGGGAACTCAGGAGTCGGCCGCATACCTGGGCGTGGGCGGGAAGGGGGGGGGTTCGGGAGGGTATGAACCCCCTCAGAGAAACAAAATACCACCCCCGAAATCAAAATGAAAATCAAAGTACCCCCCCAGAATTCAATTTAAAAATTTTTTCTCGTTTTTTTCCGCAATTTGTTGATGCCAATGGATAGTGCTCGATGAGAAACGTTGAAAAATGGTGATTTTTCGCCATACCACTATTTCTAAGGCCATTTTTCGACCTCTGAAAAAGTCTTGCACTCTACCCCAGAGCGTTGTTACCGCCCACCTATGGTCGGCCGGCCCCATACATGGGCAACAGCCGAATGCTGGAGGGGGTCTGGGTGGTGTAAAACTGGCGAAAATCCCTAAAAACATGCTGAAAATTCAATTCTGGCGGTCTATCGGTTTTTGAAGGGTCTGCCGGAATTTGGGGGGGGGCAAATCTCTCGAATCGCCTATACCCACCTGTGGTCGGTGACAAAAAATTTTACGAACTTCCTTTTTAGACTAAAAGACGTTCGCGTCAAGAACATTGTTTGTTGACATTTCTGTTCTTTCTAGAATACGAAATCGGATTTTTCTTTTGGAGACATGCAAAAATCTGAATTGAACAGAATATACTTCAAAAATGAGTTTATGGCGCCGAGAATTAGAAATTCTAAGCCAAATGAGCGCTACAAGACTTAAAACAGTACATTTTCTACGAGTTTTGGATAATTAAAAATTCTTGAGGGGAGCTTAGTTTAGTTTAGTTATCATTTCGCGGGTATCTGAGTGTGAACTATAGAATCGATTAAAACAAATATAGAAAAACATAAAATCAATAGCTTAAAAATGGTATTTCATGTCGAGGTTTAGACTTATCTTTGCTTATTTTTAACCACACATGGGCGTGGGGGTTTGGGGGTATGCACCCCCAGAAATCAAAATACCACCCCCCAGAAATTTTTTTAAGCAATTTTTTGATGTTATTGGATAGTGCTTGATGAGAAACGTCGAAAAACGGTGTTTTTCGCCATGCAACCACTTTTAAGACCATTTTTGACCTTTAAAAATTTTTTCACCCCCCAGAAATTTTTTTCACCCCACCCCAGAATTTCGGTGCTGCCCACTCATGATTGTAACTCTTGCCATAATGATACACATGAAGGTCACATTTCTATACGAACAGCTAGAATAGAATAGAAGAAATAAATGTTGTTACATCGTTTATAAAAAGCAAGAAAACATACTTTTCAAGCAATAATTTAAGATTGTAAAGCGTAGCTTCGAATGTCCTACGTTCGATATCGGCTTCGACTCGCCAAATTTTATAAAATAAGGCCCCATTCAGTAGTAGCATAAGTACAAGCCTGAAATTTCATTTCACGTATCTAATCCAGAATCAGGAAAAAAATAATTGTAGAAAAGAGCTCAAAACCGACGAGCTTCAACTCGCTTTTTGTATTAATATTAATTGCACGTCAAACAATACTTTGCACGCTAAAAATTAGACATGAGGTAGGAAAAAAAGTCAGAATAACTATCACACTTCATAAAAAGCTCAAAGCAGGCGAATTCCCGAATTTACGAGATTGGGAAAATCTCCGGTCTACAGGTACAAAGCTCGGTAGAAAATATTAAATAAATATAAAAAATTGTATAAAGCCACTTTCCATGACAAGTCCTCATTTAAAACAGTAAGATTAATAATTTAGGCGCTGCTCTAAATGCACAAACACAAGTAATATCGAAGTAATTCAAGTTTCTATACGTGATTCTCTTTAAATTAAAGAAATTTTTCGGCGCTTCAAGATTTTAGGAAAAGTTAAAGAAATTCAAGTACTTTTTACACAAAATTTCAAAAAAATTGAAATTTCTTGAAAAAGCTTTTGCACCAGAAATCATTTTGATTAAAAATAGACAATACAAAATGGCTAAAAACGCTTATCTTTACTTTAATAGCGAATCTGAAACGTAAAAGTTGAGGTAACGCCGCCCTCCTTCTATAAAATCCTAGATCACTGCATTTTCACTGATTCTCAAAAACTTATTACATTTTACAATGCAGCTTTGTATAGCTTCAACATATTAAAATAATTGAGCCTCTATGAGATAGAGAATTGAATTTCCTTTCAAATGATGTATATTTTGTTCCGTACATTTGCTCCTACAGTAAACTATCAGTTAATAAACATAATGTAATCTGGAACCACACAAAACCACTAATGAAGCTACATAAAGTGTCAGATATAGTTTTTTGAGTCAATCTCAGGAACCACTCAACCGATTTCAAAAAAGTAAAGTTTTCTAAATACAAAGCAAAAAATGAAACTAGTTTGCCAAAAAACTTTCAATGTGTTATAACTACAGTATACCACATAGCAAAAATGGCTTTAATTTCAACATGGCCGGATTTTATACTAGTTTGTGACATTATACTGAAAACTGGCTAAATAGTTGCGTTTCAGCATTCTCTAAAATGTTCATTTTTTGGTTTTTCTTCCAAGTCCGCCGTTCACTCTACAAACGCGTTTTAAATTTTTTCCAATATGGCTGCCCCCAAAAGCTATGCTCATTACGCGCCAACTAGTTGTATATTATTGAATGATTGAACTCAATTTGAAAAGAGTGTGAAGTGAGTTTTCGTGTGATTACTCACTCGTCTAATTTGATCAAGAATTCGCATTTTTCATTTTTAGCCATGTAGGCAGCCATATTCGAAAATTACTGTAGTTTTGGATGTTTTTATCGATAATTCTTTGTGCTTTTGAGATCTTTCGAAAATTTTTTTTGCAAACAAATAGAGAATTTTATGTTCTTTTTAATAAGATGGGCCTCAAAGTCTGGTTCCTTGTACTTTATCAGATAAATTTTAAAAACCATTGTTTTTTAAATAAATTTTAAAAACCATAAATTTTAAAAACCAAAACGCAGCGGGATCCGCCATCGCGCGCAAACATAGATTTTAAGTCCAGAAAAAGACGTTCTAGAAAACGCTTCTGGACCAACCTCATCATGCACACGGTCAGAAGCTTTGGGAGGGAGTAAACCGAGTTTTCTCCCGAAGGGGGGGGAGGGTAAATGAGTAATTTTGTTACACATTTCATAACAAATTTTTTACTTAAATTCGTCGTGTTTTATTTAAATTTGCATGAAAACAATAATAATGAGCAATA
Source organism: Mermis nigrescens (assembly GCA_036768485.1). NCBI lineage: Eukaryota > Metazoa > Nematoda > Enoplea > Mermithida > Mermithidae > Mermis > Mermis nigrescens. The sequence continues at coordinate 797,508 of JAVLUZ010000771.1, read as the reverse complement.
GAATGACCTGCAGCATCAAACATACTCAAAATAATGAAAGAAAAGCGTCTGGATGAATGAATTGAACAGTCTAATGCTCGAAAAATAAGTATACGTACCAAAAATAGCGCTGTAGACGTCAAAGCGTCTGAATCATAGTGGGCGACACCGAAATTCTAAGGGGTGCAAGACTTTTTTCAAAGATCAACAAAATGGCTTTAAAAATTGTGGTATGGCGAAATGACACCATTTTTAACGTTTCTCATCGAGCACTACCCATTTGCATCAGAAAAATTGCGAAAAAAACAAAAAATTTCAAATATTGAATTCTGAAAAAATTTGTCGCGACCGATTAGGATGAGGATTTTTCTCCTTATTCATAATTATGACCGAATAAAACGGTAAAAGTAGTGTATTTTGGAGATAAAACAAGCCGAAATTTCGGCAGAAAAACAATTTCAAAGAATTACGAATTTGGTCTACGTAAGACTGAGAAGAAAATGCCTTTGACAATCGCTCGGATTTTGTTTTACCGTGACATTTGAGAAATTTTAAAATAAACAAGGTGACCTCCAAAAAACCATCTCTGTGTTTTTGGTCTGTTTTTCCAAGATGAATGACATTGAAAAAATAACGCTATATTTATAAACAACAATCCTCACACTGAACTCGAAAAGAAAAACGATTAAAGAACATATATACAATTGTTAATAACATTTCGGCAAATTCGTATCACAAGCATAGGTGGGCAGCACCAAAATTTGGGGGGGGGGGTGAAAAAATTTTCAAAGGTCAAAAAATGGTCTTAAAAGTGGTCGTAAGACGATAAAAACACCATTTTTCGACGTTTCTCATCAAGCACTATCCAATGGCATCAAAAAATCGCCAAAAAAGCAAAAAAAAATTTTCAAAATTTGAATTCTGGGGGGTATTTTGATTTCTGGGGGGTATTTCAACTTCTGGGGGGGGGTTGCATACCATCCCACGCCCACGTGTGATCACAAGTTCCGTACTTAAACAACTATCTATAAATGAACCATGCCTCCGCTGTTCCAAACTTCGGCATGATTTTTACGCCATGAAATGATCATTAGTCAATTTTTACACTCTTACACTCACTGAAAACACAGGCGCTTCTCAGATTACCGATTTTGCCTTTTTCGAAGAGCACCAAGGTTAAGACCATTCATGGGCAGCGAGGATATTCTGGGGGTGCACGATTTTCCAAAGGTCAAAAAATTGTCTTGAAAATGGTGGTACGGCGAAAAAACGCCATTTTTTAAACGTTTCTCATCGAGCACTATTCATTAGCATCGAAAAATTGAGAAAAAATAACAACAATTTCAAAAATCGAATTTCGGCGGGGTATTTTGATTTCTGGAGGGGGGGGGGTATTCGGCCTTCTGGGGAGGTGCATACCCCCAAACCCCACGCCCACGTGTGGTTAAGACTATAGACCTTAAAATCCAAAAATTCAACACAACATACAGGCCCAGAATGAAATTTTCGAAGTTTTCACCCGTGATTTCTCGCAATTTTTGACGCCAGTATATACATAGACAAATTGTGTTCTTGCATTTAAAAATTTACGATTCCCTAAGACACCCAGAACATTGCTTTGTGTACGAGACAAAGATTCTTTTAGGCTCGTGCAAGGATTTTTCACCATCCTTGCACGAGTGTTCAGGTATTTTCGGGACTAAACCATACGTGTTCTTGGGGGGTTGACCCCCCAGAATGGCAACTGACCCCCCGCAAAATGGCTGCAATGCGACCCCCCAGAATTGTCGATTTTCTGTAAAAGTTGTAAAAAGTGTACCTTTTTAGGCGTTTTAGCTCATTTTTGGCTCAAAAATCTCAAATTTTCGGCGCTTCGCACCATATGCACATTTTCTACTATATTTCGTTCAATTTACCCAATTTTTTTAGATTTCTCTTACATTTTATATCCTAGAAAGAGCGAGCATTGTCCGAAACGTAAAAAACAGTGTTTTTGACCCGTCGTTTTTAGCCCAAAAAGACACTTTTTAAAAAATTTGTAGGCCTAACCCCTCCAGAATTCCCATGCTGCACATGTACATATGGACAAAACATAGTAATTTTCGGCACTTTTTGCGAAAAAACGAAAAAAATTGAAAATTTGAACACATGTCGGCATAGCAGCATTTCCTTCTTTATAGCATAGAATGAATACTATCTTCCCGAGTCTAATCTCTCGTAAAAATTTTAACATGGCAAAAAAAACACCATTTTTCAACCTTTCTCATTGAGCACTATCCATTGGCATCAAAAAATTGTGAAAAAACCAGAAAAATTGTCAAAAATTGAATTATGGGGGTATTTTGGTTCCTCGGGGGGAAAGGGGGTGCATAGACCCAACCCCCACGCTCAGGTGTGCATAAAAGCTCGCCCGCCAAAAATTTTTCTCCCCTCCAAAATTTCCACGCTTTGGTGAGCAATCGAGCGTATTTACTAATAGAAGAGGCACGCACAAAAAAATTCGGCTTGCGCTAGAAAGTTTTTCAGGATCCTCGCGCGCACGCCCAAAATTATCCAAAAATAAAAAATCAACGTAAATTTTTACCAAAAAAAGCGTCATAAAAATAAGAAAAAATAAGTAATAAATACGCAAATGATAAAATCGAGTGAAAAATAAATTACAAACAAATACGCGGTTGAATAAGCGAATAAATGATCAAAAAATATATACAACTTACACGACTAGTATGCCTTTAGTTAAATGCTCAATTTCAGTCGGCAACAGCGGATAAATAATTCGAGGCGCCGCTGAAATAAAGACGACTAGCGAAGCGATAAAACGGTCAAAAATATAGCAAAATAAAAGAAAACGAGAAGAAACAAAATAACATATAAGAATAATTCAACCGTACATGTAAAACTTATCCCTCCATCCCAAATTGAATATTAAGATTAGTATATTAAATTTATTAAAATTATATTAAAATTTTGCTTAAAATAAATTAATAAATTGATAAAACAAAAATAAATTAATTAAATTAATTAATTATATAAATTAATTAAAATAAATTAATATTTTAATTAATTAAATTAAAATAAATAAATTAATTTCTTAAAATAAATTAATTCATTATAATATAGTTATATATCTTGTAACAAATATAATTTTTTTGACGTTAACGTTTCCGTGCAAAGTAGAAAATTAACAAATACTAATTTTCCTACCCAGTTATTTCACGTAAAGAAAGTGGAAAAAATGAAGAAAACGCGACATATACAACTTTCGAGGGGTTACAGCAAAGCTACTCCGAATTTTCCCCGAAATTCCCCGGCATTTTATGGACTTTCACCCGAAAAATTCTTAGAGGAGGTTCATTTACTTTAAATTAAATTTGAAGGCTCAATTTTTTATATTATTTAATGCTAAAATTGAATTAAAAGAATTATTATTTTTAAGGAAAAACGTGCGAAAATTCACCATTCTAAACATTTAATCGAAATTATTGAAAAATGTTTTAAAAAATCCAATAATAAAATTTCCAAAATTTGCACGGCCCGCTTACGTTTGAGAGCCGGAGACGCCGGCACCGAATCCTTTTTCAACGGCAAAGCCGAGTCCGTCGGCTCATCGGGAATGTTAGAAATATGCGATTTAAGAGATTTTCGTTTAAAGCCCAAATTTTCGCACTCCGACTTCAGATGCACGTCTGGAAAAGCAACGAAAGTTTGGGCATATGTCAATAAAAGTTAACGAGTTGAATAGTCGATTTTTAATTAAATAATTTAGTAGGTAATCAATCCAATAAATATTAAATAATTTTAAAAAAAACAATAAATAAATAATCGTTCGCTCTCGTTCCGGAAATTCTGGTTAACAAAATCGGGATACGTCCATACATGATCTGGGGGGGGGGGGTTCACCACACCTGGGCGTGGGGTTCGGGGGTATGCACCCCCCAGAAACCAAAATAATTTTTGAAATTTTTTTCCGTTTTTTCGCAATTTTTGAAATTTCTTTCCGTTTTTTCGCAATTTTTTGATGCCATTGGATAGTGCTTGATGAGAAACGTCGAAAAATGGTGTTTTTATCGCCATACAACCATTTTCAACGCCATTTTTTGACCTTCAAAAAAATCTTGCACCCCCCAGAATTTTCTTGTTGCCCACGTATGGGTTTCACCCCCCCCCCGCAGAATCATTTTTCACCCCCCGCAGAAAATTTTTCACCCCTCCCAGAATTGGCGATTTTTCAAGAGTTTCCTAAAGTTACCTGAAAATTGGTAGAAAAAGTCTTTTTTAAGGGTTTTTGGCTATCTATTTGCTCAAAATCGCCAAATTTTCGGCGCTTCGCGCCATATATTCGTGTTTTAAGCGATATATTGGTCAATTTATTCGACTTTTTTCGAAATTTTTTCCATGATTTCATGCTCTAGAAGGATAGAGTATCGTCAGAAACGCCAAAAAACGATGTTTTTTAACGCGTAACGGCCATTTTTGGGCCCAAAAAAGGCATTTTAGGTTTTCACCCCCTAGAATTCCCATACTGTGCATGTATGGATACGTCTATAGATTGAACAAGCATTGGAGTGTAAAATAAATATGCTAGGTGTAAAGCGAGCGTGTTTTTCCCGCGCTTTATTCGTCGACGTGTATGAAGCGTAAAATGATTGAATTTGATCAATGAAAACAGGATCAAAGGTCGGACCCACCAAATTCGAACGATGAGCAATTTAATGAAAATCGAAATATTAGGCAACGTTTAAACCTACCCAAGTCATTGAAATAGTCCTGCAAACCGGCTAGCGCGTTCTTTTCGATAAAGCCTGAAAGTACGCAATAGAAAAGGTACATACCTTATACAAAAATTAACAAATTAAATTATTCAGTCCAGACATGAAGTACATATAGTTTACACAATACCCACGGATTACACCATCAGCAAACTAATCGTACCTGCAATTATTTCGCCTCTGTTAGGCTCCTTTACACTACACTATTTCAATATAGCTTGGCATAGTTATGCGTTCACTCGCGGCCATTTTAGACAATTGAATTGATACGATTTTAGCACGGATGATTTGCAACGGTTCAATAGTGCAACTAAAATGCATTTCATTTAAATATAAAATTAATTTTTTTGAAGCTAGAAGTAGTTTGCATAAGACGGATTTGGCCTAATCAATATCATTCCGAACTGCCCCATGGGGCTCGGCTTCCGTTCATCCGATTTAATCGTCCATCAAACATACAAAACCACTTTGAAGTGTCAAACCCGTTCTTTACATGCTGCTATTTTGACAGAAGCTAGTTCAAGTAGCTCATGGACGTGATAAATGAATTATCGGGTTCAAGGCTTTATATTGTTTTTCAATGTTAATGCCTTCCGTTCGGGTGCAACAGTAATCATTTTGGCCATGAATTTTATTAAACGTATATTGAAATTTTAAATTTATTTGAATTTGTTTAAATTTTAACTAGATCATTTACACATGACTTCGGCTTCAACTTACCATTTTGAACTATGCACGGTGCTCGCCACCAATGTTGACGCTCTAATACGCTATACAGAAAGATAGAGCTCGTTAAAGGATATATCTTTACCACGTCGGTCGTGTCCGGGCGGAAATAGGACCAACGTGTTAAAGATATATCCTTTATCAAGCGGTATTATTGTAGTATGTCGCCACCTTCTGAAAAAATGCGCCGCCGCAGTACAAGTAGGTCGCCACTTTTAGAAAAATGCGCCACCACAGTAGAAGTATGTCGCCACTTTTGAAACCATGTTTTTGTAATGCAGTATACTATGTTTTGTGTCGCAATAGAACGTATCTATTTTGTTTCTTTGTTCTTTGGCTTTTGATCCGAATTTGTACGAGTTTTGTCAGCTCACTGCAATTGAAGAACTGGCCGTATCTTACGCCAAACGACGTGGCCTCCTTTTGTCTGATCAGCATTCCAGCAACAGCAGCAACAACAACAACGACAATGCTTTCTTGGAACGCACAACTGCTCAGGCGTTGCTTCAGCTGCAACCATGTTTTTTGTTTTTTGTTCATGTGACAGCATGTTTGTAAAATAATAATAAAAAAGTTAAAAAACAATCATAAAAAACGAAAAATAGAGAAGCTCTACTGCTACACAAAACATAGTATAGGACTGCATTACAAAAACATGATTTCATAAGTGGCGACGTATTACTACTGTGGCGGCGAATTTTTCCAAAAGTGATCGAATACTCACCGCGGTGGCGCATTTTTCAGAAGGTGGCGACATACTACATAAATACCTCATCAAGCTCCATCAGTGGCGGATCCAAGATTTTCCTAAGGGGGGGGGGTACCACTAAGGAAGGAAACCCTGACTTGGGCGGAAAAATAAGCCGTTCTAACCCGAAAATCGCTAAAAATCGCTCAAAAATCCTTAATTTTGCGCACTATTTTGGGCCAATGGGGGGCCGCCGCCCCCCTAAATCCGCCCCTGAGCTCCATCATGCTCTGAAGCATATTAGAGCGTCAACGTTCGTGGCGAGTAGTGTATTTTGGGCACGAATTACGTCGCTTTCGTCGTCGATCAACTACGATCTACGCAAGTGTGCCTGTCCCAACTTCAATATCTACAGTTGGATCAAACGACGTACAACCTCTCCGCACATGGAGAAATCCATCGATCGATTTGGGTTTTTATATGCGGAGCAGCACTTACCAGCCATGCTGCTCCGTTTACTGCTACTACGTGCTGGTGTCGAATCAAATCCAGGACCTACTCATGTGAACCGCTTTCCCTGCGGCTCTTGTGGAAAGAATGCTTATTATAGCTCTGTTTATTGCTCCAATTGCAACTTGTGGATTCACAGCAATATAAGCTGTAGTGGTCTGAGGAACATTCGCGACTACAATAAGAACAACTACTGCTGCCCTAAGTGTGTGATAATACCTCAACCTAACCAAAAACGTCCACTGAATATTTTGCAATTTAATATCAATGGCATCAAAAACAAACTCTCCGAGCTAATGGACTTTCTCAATAAGCATGATATTGCCATCGCACTGCTTCAAGAAACCAAACTCTCCGCAAAAACGAAGGATCCTAAAACATATGGTTATCGTCTGATTCGTTTTGATCGCAACTCCACTACGATTGGTGGCGGCTTAGCGTTTCTAATACGAGAAGATGTTCTCACCAAAAGCGTTGAGCTACCTACTTCTTGTAAAGACAACGTTATGGAATGTGCCGCCATTTCACTTACTTTCCCTGCTGGTGTTTTCACCTTAGTCAACATCTATATCCCGCCTACATCCAGCTGCCCTACCGGATACAGTCCGCCACTTACAGATATTTTCAACAAGGATAACATCATTATATTGGGCGATTTCAACGCCCATCACAACCTATGGCACTCGACGATCAATGACAACCGTGGCAATATAATTGCTGATCTAATTGATCAATCCGACCTGCTCCCTTTAAATGAAAAATGCGTTACTCGTCTCCCATCAACAAACGTACAGCGTCCAACGTCTCCGGACATTTCGCTTGCATCTTCTAATCTAGCATCATCCTTACAATGGAGCACAGAAATTACCCTCGCATCAGACCATCTACCAATTTTGGTCAAAATCGACTTCTCCATGGAGTATGTTACATCGGCTAAAAGAACATATGTAAACTTCAGCAAGGCTGATTGGAAACTTTTCGCGGACATTACTGAGCAAATTCTCCTGTCATCGCGACTTAATGCTCATTCGTCTGTCCATGAAAGAGAACTTACACTCCGACGTGCGATAATCGCTGCTGCTAAGAAGTCGATACCTTATGGTCGTCGTAAACTTTACAACCCATCTTTATCAGACCATATTCAGGGACTCATTAAAGAACGTGACTCGATCAGAGCAGTTAATCCATCCTCTGCTAGAATTGCTATTATAAACGAAATTATTGTCAAAGAATGTGATCAAGAAAAAATGCGAAAATGGCACGATTTTGTCACCTCGCTAGACCATCGCTCATCTAACGTAAAACATCTTTGGGCAACGGTAAAATCATTGGATGGGAAAAGTCGAGCAATTGACAATGTACCTATTCGTTTTGATAGTGGTGAAGAAACTAATAATCGAAAAATCGCCACAAAGCTCTTAAAACAATTTACGGCAGTTCGACAACATTCTTCTTCTACCACTACACGCCGTATCATCCGTCATGTACATAGCAAACAATTACAACAAGTGCTCTTCACCATCAACGAGGTGAAATTAGCTATCACCTCAGCCAAAAACTCAAGAGCTTTTGGTCCAGATGGCATTGCCATGCCATTCTTGAAGCATTTGGGCCCCTGTGGCCTCCAAACGTTGACTGACTTATTGAACCTATCTGCATCAACGGCTACTTTACCTGTTATTTGGAAACGCTCCACCATCATCGCACTTCCCAAACCAGGCAAAGAACCAAACACAGCCTCCTCTTACCGCCCCATCTCAATCCTATGCCCAGCAGCAAAGATTATGGAACGCTTATTGCTTCCAATAATCGTAGAACACCTTCCACCTGCGGCTCATCAGCATGGTTTCCGACCACGTCACTCAACTACATCTGCCCTGCTTAACTTGTCCACAGCAATATGCCAAGGATTCAACTGCCCTAAACCAGCTAAGAGAACTATTGCTATAGCCCTAGACCTCAGTAAAGCATTTGACTCAGTTGACCACACGACGTTAATCAAGATCTTGGCGGACTCCACGATGCCTGGTTGGACTTGTCGCTGGCTGGTGGCATATTTGCGCGGAAGAGAAGCCAAATGTCAGTTTAGAAACTCATCGTCAAGTTATGCCATCACCAGAATGGGTGTGCCTCAAGGTTCAGTGATCTCACCAGCTCTTTTTAATGCTTACATTCGTGAGCTTCCATTGCCACCACCACACATTCATATCGTATCATACGCTGACGACATTACCATCTTCACCAGCGACTCGAATGTGAAAGCAATGGAAACAAACATGAACAACTATCTGACAGACATTTCCTCATTTTTTCAGCAGCGCCACCTCACAATCTCGACGGAAAAATCTACTTGTACGTTGTTTACTCCCGAGACACGCCAACACTCGCTGGAACTAAACATTTTTATTAATAATGCTCGACTTCAAACCGTTAAGAACCCTAAAATTCTTGGGGTTCTCTTCGACCCAAGTCTTTGTTTCAAACAACATGTTGAAGCTCTGAAATCTCGTATTCAGAAACGAAACAACATCATCAAAGCTTTAGCTGGCCGATCATGGGGCTCTAACAAAGAAACATTGCTCCTCACTTATAAGGCGATCTGTAGATCGGTTCTTAATTATGCGGCACCAGTTTGGACTCCAACACTAACATCCTCAAATCTTGCCAAACTCCAAATCTGCCAGAACACCGCACTTAGAACTATTACTGGCTGCCTTCAAATGTCGCCAATTGACCATCTACACAGCGAAACACGTATGCTGACGGTCCAAGTCCACAATCGACTTTTGACAGACCAATTTTATGCATCTTGCCTCCACAACCAACATCCGTGCAGGCAACTTTTTGGTTGTCCTGGACCACCTACACGGCGGCAACGGAACTTTCGGCTGAAAAACACTCTTAAAATGTATTCGGACGACAGAGTCAAACGGCACCTCACAACTTTACCCTCAACAGCTTCACTGCAACAACAACTGCAAAAGCTCCATCAGAATGCTATCCAGGCCTGTCGCCTTCGTTTCATTCAACGCAACCCACTAATAAACCGACGTCCTCCCAATATATCCCCACAAGAGAAATTGCTACCTCGCCAAACAAGATCCACCTTAGCCCAACTTAGATGTGGCTACAGTTACATGCTGGCGTCCACGCGCAGCAAACTCGACTCCAGCGGCCTCACACCTGACACCTGCCCACGTTGTTTGGCGGCAACAGAAGATACACGACACCTCTTCAACTGTCCATCCCGACCAACACAAGCTCGTGTCAGTGACTTATGGAAAGGGCCACAATTAGTAGTGGCCTCTCTAGACCTTTGATCGATCGATGGATGACAACATGTGACGGCAATTACAACAACAACAGTAGTGTATTTAATTCGACTAAGCTTGCGTTCGAATGACTCGAGCATTCGTCAAACTCACGGAACCTCTTTAAACAGTAAACTCTGCCTTTAAACGAGGCTATTTTTACACTGAGGCAATTATAAATGGTTTATGGACATACAGGGTGATCGACAAAAGGCCATGACCCGATGTTGCGTTATAAAGTCGGCTAATGTGAACATAGAATCTTAAGACTAGATGCAGTAGATGGATAAAAACGCAATAGTTTGCATCTTTAAGAAAATTTCGGCCAGCTAGCTGACAGTTTTATACGTGCTATAGCGCCTTCTTTACACCCTAATTTGATATTGTTTAAACCATAAATGAAACACAGAGTGATGAGGGGATCCCTCATACAAAGTCGATCGTTTCCCCAACCCATGCCCCAAGTCAGAAATTTCTAACACTCGATTTTTGAGAAAAACTTGCGCTTTCTTACCAGTTTTAGGTGTTTTTTGCCATTTTGGGCCAAAACTTGAAGGTACGTACCCCCTAAGCCTACTGAACCAACCCACCCAAAACTTTGAGCCTTTACATGTTTGGTTTAACCACCATAGTTTCTGTACTTTGTTTGATTAGGTAATGAGCCTGCGCATGTAAGTTTGTAAATATGTAAACAGGCACCTTTCTGACAATATCACCAATTAATAAAACACTAGCACATTGTTTAAATACCACATTTGATCTTATTCTAAGTCCTACTAGGTGCAAAAAACGCAAGATATCGTCAAAAAAGAGAGCACATTTACGACAGAACATGACGAACTTTCAGTCTAAACTAAATTAGGCAAGCATGTAAACAAATTGTCCTAGTGCACCAACTGCTGGCAGCTGACCAAAATTCTTCCGGCGGTTTAAACAACGCCATTCTCATCAACCTATCTAATACGAATCGTCTCAAAATTGTTGGTTCAAATGCATCATATAGGTGGGCAAGGTCGGGGTAGCCAGAGGAAGAGGAGGGGTGTGAATTTCAAAAACGGTCACATAGTAAACATAGGTCATAAACGTGCGTTTTTACGAGGTAAAATATGTTAATATTGTTATCTACTTAAGCATAAAAAATGTTATTCCTGAAGTCAGAAGGTTGATGAGGTCAATTCTAAAATATATTTTTTCGTAAATGCTCATTTAAAACTACGTATTAAGCGGATAATTCATTACTAAGTGAAAAACAATTGACAGAAATTGCAAGACTGTGGAAAAAATAATACTTTTGCAGTAAATTGACCAGGTTGTCTGAACTTTTACTGAACTGCAACTTATGTTCCACCAAAATCCAAGCACGTAGCTGGCCCTCCTATTTTGGAGGGGACCAACACCAATTTTGGGGGTCTAAGCCAAAAAATAGCACAAAATAATATGTAAAAAGTCCTATTTTACCATTTTTCTGAATTTTGGGTAGGTCCGTACCCCCAGTCCACCCACAGCTACGTGCCTGCCAAAATCGCCTGAAAGTAACCGGTTTTTCAAAATCTGAGGAAGGGTAATACCCCCTCTCACCCCTCCCTATGCCCTTGTGTGATACGCATATAAGCCGAATTACGACCTGCGAAAAATGGTGGGGGCGTAATAATAGTTTGGCGGATCCTTACTTTCTAAATGCGATGCTACAACATACGATAAATATCTCAAAATCCTGCAACGTTATAAGATACTCTTAAGTTTTTAGATGAAACGATGGACGGATATTCAGGAACTTTCTCCTTTACACTCACCGACCATAAAATTTGATGATAAATGAGCATAAAACGGCCAGTGGTCGGCAAGAAATTTTTTATCAAAGAAAATATCTTTCCGAGTCAAACTAATAACAGGAATAAAAAATTTCACGTTTATTCTAATCTACGGTTATCGCTTTGTTTGCTATGTAAATGCAATTTTTTCGCAAGAGATAACGTAGCTCTCTAAACCTACATACAGTGATTGCCATGAATGTTGATACTCTAATATGCTTCACAGGTTGCTAGAGCATGTGAAAGGGTATGTTTTACACGTTGGTGATGCGTGGGTGGAAACAGGACCGACGTGTAAAAGATATATCCTTTAGTAAGCTCTATCATCCTCTGAGGCATATTAGAGCGTCAACATTCATGGCGAGTAGTGTATGTCTACACCCTTTTAGGCAATTTCGCTGACCATTTGTCGCTTTGTGGCCCATTAGTAACAGAACCGAAGAATCCGGACCAAAATAAGCCTAAAATTATGGATTGCCGTCATCAATTTGACCCAGAAACATATTCTATTTAAAAAATATCTTTTTGTTTATTGTTCACTCAATTATTACTCATAATTGAAAGAACTGTTACGCGAGCGAAATGGAGGCGATAAAAATCTTCGCCCAATATTTTACCTAAAAATATTGGAGTAGTGTCTTATAACGTTGCAGTGTCACAAGATTTCCTACACACATGCACACTGGGGGGGTATTATGCGGACTATCCCCATACCACAACTTTCGAAAGGCATACCCCCCTCAGGCCATTTGCGGACCAAGACCTATTGTTGGAATTATAAAAGAGCGCTTCATGCAAACTTATTCAAAAATATTCAAGAATTACTAAAATATGACGAATTAAAGCATCTTTACGGGTTTAGACCGGGGGGGGGGTAAGGACGACAAAAATATTCAAAAAATCAATGTAAACTCATGACTTTAGCGCCATAAATAGCCGTAAAATTCAATCGTTTATCCCCCTCCCAGAACCTTTGACCGTGTGTATCTACGATTTCCTTTGTTTAAAAACGTATGCGGAAAGTACGTGTCGGCCAAACTATGATAATGCCCAAATGGGGGTGTAGCCTTTTTTGGGCTATCGTGGATAAGAACAAAATTTTTACTTTTAGTTTCGCGTATTTTTATTTTTTATTTGTTTTCTTTTTCTTGTATTTTTTAGCGCAACCTACTTTTTACGATACCCCAGCATCGGTTACTGTAGGCGACGGCGCCGTGCAGTCGCAAACGGCATTCCCCGGCCGAAATATGACTAAGGCAGTAGGTGGTTACCACGTAAAACGAATCAGCGTACGGAATGCCCGAATTGTGAGCCTCGCATTTTATCACGTACACTTTACCGGTTTTGCTGCATTGAGCACAAATCTACGAATACCGTATCGATTACTGTAGGATAATATCGAGCAGTGACGGACCTAGGATTTTCCTAAGTGGGGGGGCGGTACCCCTAAGGGGGGCGGAACCCTGACTCGGGCGGAAAAATTAGCCGTTTTGACCCGAAAATCGCTAAAAATCGCTTAATTTTTCGCAATATTTTGGGCCAATGGGGGGGCGGCCCCCCCCCCCTAAATCCGCCCCTGATATCGATTATTAGTTCCGAAAAACGAATAACACAATAAAAAGTAAATAAAAGAGTCAAAAATGAATGAATGAATGTCTAAAAATCCAAATAAACAAATATACAAAAAACATTTCAAAGAAGAAAAAAATGAAAAAATAGCGAAAAAAAGAATAAAAAGTAATAAAGATTTAAACTATTTATTAATTTTTTCCATTTCTAAAACGGATAAAAAAGAAAAACATCGAATGGGAAGAAAAACACAAATAAACAAATAAATTAAAGTAGTCGGGAAAGAAATAATCGCGTGAAGCGATTAAAAAACGAAATTCAAATAAAAATCTTTATAAAATAAAATAAATAAATAAATAATTAATTAATAAATTATCAACCGAAAAAAGGTTCAGAAAACGGCAGAAAATTCGTTAAATTCGCAAAAAATGGATAAATATAAAATAACGCATTCGCGATTGGTAAAAATAAGAAAAAACACCTGTTTTTCAGTAACTGCGCAGCTTTTAGGCCCCATAGCGTGACTTAGCGTCACCGTATAGCTCAATTGCCTTATTTTGACCCCTCTCAGCTTATCGGTGTGCCATTCGCCGCACAAAAGACCTAAAATTTTATTAATTTGTTGAAGCCGTCAATATGCGAACAATTCGTAATATTTATGTGCGATTTCGAGGCACGAAATATGATCGATTAAAAAATTGACTGAAATAAAATTAAAATTGATAAGGAACGAATAAATTAAATTTGATAAGAAATAAATAAATTAAAATTGATAAAAACTGCATCAATAAAAATTGATAAGAAATGAAAAACTTAAAGTTGATGAAGAATAAATTCGCCTAAGCAAGGTAGTAACTCTCACACATGGGCGTGGGGGGGGGGTTTGGGGAAGGTATGCATCCCCTCCCAGAAGTTGAAATACCCCCCCCCCAGAAATCAAAATACCCCCCCCCCCAGAATTCAATTTTTGGAATTTTTTTTGCTTTCCTAGCGATTTTTTGATGCCATTGGATAGTGCTCGATGAGGTACGTCGAAAAATGGTGTTTTTCGCCATACAACCACTTTTAAGACCATTTTTCGACCTTTGCAAATTTTTCACCCCCCCAATTCTGGTGCTGCCCACCTATGGTCACTCTGCGCTACAATGTTAGAGTCAAATCATGCGTTTTAAAGGCAACAGTGGTTTCCTCTGCCAAAAGTCGGTCGTCCCTCTTTTCCCTCCCTAAACCTACATTTTGGGCGCTGCCCCATTTTTTGGCAAAAAATTGAGCCTCTAAATTATCTTTAGCTGCTTTCTCTTTACTTTTGGTCGACGCAAGGCCAATAACGCCTCCTTGTAAACGGCTGACTATCATACTTGGGCGTGGGGAGTTGCGGGAGTATGCACCATAGGTGGGCAGCACCAAAATTCTGGGGGAGGGGTGAAAAAATTTTCAAAGGTCAAAAAATGGTCTTAAAAGTGGTTGTATGGCGAAAAAACACCATTTTTCGACGTTTCTCATCGAGCACTATCCAATGGCATCAAAAAATCGTTAAGAAAACAAACAAAATTCAAAAATTAAATTCTGGGGGGTATTTTGATTTCTGGGGGGGGGAGTTATTCCAACTTCTGGGGGTGCATACCCCCCCCGACCCCTCACGCCCATGTGTGGTATGGACCCCCAGAATTCAATTTTTGAAATTTTTTTTTGTTTCTTTCGCAATTTTTTGATGCCAATGGATAGTTCTCGCTGAGAAACGTTAAAAAATGATGTTTTTTCGCCATACCACCATTTTTAGGGCCATTTTTTGACCTTTAAAAAACCTTGCACCCCCCAGAACTTTAGTGCCGCCCACCTACGCTGACCACCATACAAGATCTTGAGGTATGCGAAAGTTTTTTCACCCCCGGAAATTTTTTAAACCACAACCAGAAATCGCGATTTATTGAAGAGAAAAATTCGTAGAAAAGATGCTATTTTAAGCATTTTTAGCTACCTCCTTTTCTCAAAAGTGTCAAATTTTCGGCGTTCCGGGCCATACGCTCTTTTTGACTATCTTTTGCTCAATTGAATCGAATTTTTTCGACGTTTTCCGAAATTTTTCACCCTTTTATTTCTGGTTTCAGCCCCTTCCTCCAGAATTGCCATTCTGCGCATTGCGTGTCTGGTTTTTTAATGGCAGCCCAACAAGAAAATTTTTAGACTGATGATTGGTCGGCAGGGGCGGATTTAGGGGGGCCGCCCCCATTAGCCCAAAATAGTGACCAAAATTAAGCATTTCCTGAGCGATTTTTGGGTTAGAACGGCTAATTTTTCCGCCCAAGTCAGGGTTCCACCCCCCATATAGGTACCGCCCTCTTAGGAAAATCCTAGATCCGCCAGTGTTGGTCGGTTAAAATGGAAGAAAAATAATCCAACTGACTTAAACTTAGCAATCGACGATATTCGCAACTTCTCACGAAACTGTAAGCTACATATATGTTCGAATAGCAAATTTTAAGTTCAATGAAATACGACGAAACTAATTAGCGTATAATCAATAGCGCTATGATTTACAACAAACGAATTTAATCTTCACCAAAAACGGGTGTAAATTATTTGGCAGTATTTTTTGTGAGGCTAGATAATAGTCATACATGTAACAGGGGATGGGGATCCCCCCAACGAAAGTCGGACGTTCCCCATCCCTCAGAGCCAGAAAATTTTTGACCCCCCACGGAAAAAATCTAATTTTTGGCTATTTTTAGGCGTTTTTGGCCGTTTTCGACCAAAAATTGGAGGTCATCACCACCCCCCCCCTAAAAATGGCCGAGACCCTCCAATTTCGAGCCGTTACATACATGATAATAATCGTACAAAACGAAATAAGACAAATACTCGAATATACTTCATCGAAGCAAGCATGCGATTTAAACAACTTTAGTATTCGCGCAACAATCATTTTTCATTTTATTTACATGACTTTAAAATTTACATACTTTACATAACGACTTACAAACAGAAAAAAATAAAAAAAAATAAATTAATAATAAAAATGATAAAAAAAATACTTACAAATCGCAAACTTTCTCTTTTTACGCAGATTTGCACATTTTTTACAAAATAAAGTCAAATCGAAAAATTAGGATTTAAACTGAACTTTAACTCTGGTGTAAACTAAAGCCAAATTAACAATCGATTTAATGATGAAGCGGCTTAAGTCTCACTATATTTGAACCGTTTCCGTTGCAAAAAGTACTGAACGAGTGTAAAGTTTTGAACTTTTCGTACAGCTTCTGCTGATGTACCCATCAAAATTTTAAAATTCTCAGTGTAAACTAAAATTGCATCAACGCATGACCCTTTTCGTGGATTGAATCTCGCTCAAAAAGTACTCAGACGGTGTAAACCAAAATCACTCGGCTTGCAACTTATTATACGGTGAGTTTTCGTTTTGCTCGACATTTTACTGCAGTGTAAACAACTATAAGGTTGGCTTAGCGCACTTTCGGTAAAATGAGTCTTGCCCAAGTCTAACTTGCTATTTTAAATCAAGATTACACAGCTCGCAACTTTTTGTAAAGAGTTTTCGCTGTGCTCAAAAATGAGTGTACCGCGTAAAGTAATATTACTTCAGCATGCGGCATTCTTTGTAATGCGAGACTTGGCCACGTACCCAAACTCGATATTAGAAACCAAAATTACACGAGTTGCAAGTTGCAACTTATTGTAAAGTGAGCTTTCTTTGTGCTAAAAAGTGACAGTATACTTCAGTGTAAACTAATATTACTTCGGCTTACCGTACTTTTTGTAAAGCGAGTCACTGCTACGTACTCTGACTCACTTAGCGTGAACCAGAATTACATGACTCGTAACTTAATGTAAAGTGTGCATTTGTGTGCTCAAAATTGTCAATGTAAAGTAGTTGAAACTAATATTCCTTCGGCTTACCGCACTTTTTGTAAAGCGAGTCACTGCCAGGTACTTTGACTCGCTTAGTGTAAACCAGAATTATATGACTCGTAACTTATTGTAAAGTGTGTACTTGTGTGCTCAAAATTGTCAGTGTAAAGTAGTTGAATCTAATATTACTTCGGCTTACGACAGCTTTTGTAAACCGAGTCTTACTTACTTAAACTACTCGATGGTGTAACCCAAAATTACCGTTAGTTTTCCGATATTGTTGCAAACGACGAAAAAAAGGCGAGTCGGTGAATAAGAGTAAGAATAATTGATCGACGCTTATCGGATAAATTTCGTTCAACATTTCTTTGCCGTCGTGAGTGACGCAGCTGCAAGAAATTTCCATGTCGTCGTTGTCGTTCGACGATTCGGTCATTTCTTCGTCGGCCAGCGTCGTAACACCTGCCGAACGACGCACAAAAATTACTTTACACCTATAAAATTAGTTTACACCGGATAACATCGGTTTACACTTTGACTTACTCTAAGTGTAAAGCGTAATCATGGCCCGCGCAGTATAAGAATACGCTACCGTTTTAAGCTACACGTTGCAGTTGAGTATAAACACTGTAGACATCTAGTCAACATGTATAAACTAATCAGCATAAATAGCCGACAAGTTTAAAGAAAACTTATGAGTGTAAAGTTGAACAAAAAAGGTTCATTAAAATTAAACAAATCTAAACAAAAAATTATGAGTGCAAAGTAAATAAAACAGGCAGATTAAAACTTGTTTTTAGTAGATGAATGGCAAAGTAAAGAGATGAAAAGTGTTAACAAGTCTAAACAAATATATGAGTGTAAACAACAAATACGGTAGATTTGAACAACAGCTAGACAGGCTACAGTATTCTAGCGTATTCCTTTGACAATTACTCTAGAATACAGTACGTGGGCTTAGATTAAAGATAAAACGCAAATATTTTCCTTTAGAGCGAAACGAGCCACGCTAAATTTACTTCATTTGTAAATAGTAGTTGCTGCGATCAGACCTGCAAAGCATGGAAATTCTGCAGGGGGTACACTCTTTAAGTGCTTTTTTAGGCTCAAAAATGGCGAATGCGAATTTAAAACAATCGTTTTATTGCGATTCTAACGAAGCTATATCTTTATAGAAAGTAGAAACAAGAAAAAATGCGAGAAAAAAAAACACAAATAAATTAGACAAAATTTAGTCGAAAATTTCGGCAATTCTGAGCAGCTAAAAAACGCTTAAACCGGCACATTTTTTACGCGTTTGCGGAAAATCACAAATTCTAAGACAAGAGAAATTTCTGGGGGCTTAAACTCTTTCGGTTCTTCGGGGCCCTGCATGGCTGCAATGTGTAAACGCAATCCTCAGCAGAGACCGGTTTAGACTATTCAATTAATCGGGAGAAGAACGGGGTCATCCTAACTGTGCACTTAGCAGTGTCTTAATTCTAAGGGTTCGAGGAAGAAATTTGAAAGTTCAAAAACTTACCCAAGAATTCCCAAAATAGGAAAAAACACCATTTTTCGACTATTCTCACTAAGCTCTAAGCCACATAAAATATGAAAATTTTGAAAGTTCAATTCCAGTGGAGTATAGCGGATTCTCAGAGTCTCTCGAAATTCTGGAGAGGGGCTCATCCAACCACATAACCTAAATAGGTGCACACCTTCAGGGTCGGCAAGGGAGGAAATCTCAGAAATCCAAAACAGTCAATTTGAGTTACATGATTTTTCAGATTTTTAAACGATCAAAATGGTCAAAATAGCCTATAAAACGTATTTTCGTTGTATATAATCTGTAACTTTAAAAACATTTTTAGTCCATTTTGACTGCATTATATCACTTTGAAGACTAAAAAATGCGAAAATTTATCAATTTTGAGCCCTTTTTGAGTAAAAAGTACCTCAATGATTCGAAAACGTACGTTCCATAAGCTCAAAATCGCCGGACAGTACATACCTGTCTGGCTGACCCTACAGCGAAGGGTAACCCCCCCAACTTCCCCTACATATCAGTGTTTTTTGTATAAGGTCCGCTTGTGCATGTACAAAGATG
This sequence comes from Mermis nigrescens, assembly GCA_036768485.1. NCBI lineage: Eukaryota > Metazoa > Nematoda > Enoplea > Mermithida > Mermithidae > Mermis > Mermis nigrescens. The sequence goes on along the minus strand of JAVLUZ010000771.1, from coordinate 778,192 downwards.
AAGCTCGAAAGTCTTTGTACATTTAGTGCATACAAATTTTTTGGTACTATAATATGGTACATCAGCGATTTTGGGATGGTAAAAACAGAGTAGTTCGACTTTCGGCAGTGCATTTCAGCTAATGTCCGGGTCTCTAAAAGCAAAATTCACTAAGAATCGTCTCGAAACGGCGCGAAGCGCCAAAAAATTCGACATTTTTCTATTCTAAATGCAAATTCTGCCATTTTAAAGATATACAGTTGCCCGCCATGAAAGTTGACACACTATCATTGCTCAGATTAATGTTAAATGGTGCGTCACGACCGCCGCGTTTTGTCCATATCCTATTACTCTTTTTATTATACTTATTGTATCGCCGCTAATGCGGCGACGCGGACGGAGCACATTGGCTATTAATAGCGCCAAAAAAAGGAAGCGCATGGAATTCACGTGCGCGTTTCTTTTGTATTGACGCTATTAATAGCTAAATGCGTTGCCGCATCAGCGGCATGATACAGGATAATATACTGTAATATAAAGACAAGTTAATAGAGAATAATGGACAAAACGCGGCGCTCGCGACGCATCACATAACATTAAACTGACAATGATGGTGCGTCAACTTTCATGGCGAGCACTGTATAGGACAAACAATTACTCATTTCGGCGCGAAACGCCGAAAAGTTTTGCGAATTTCACGCCTTTTTTGCAATTTTCGTCTTCTCAAAAAATCATTGTACATCTACGCAGACGGCCCCGAAAAGTCTTTGTACATCGGGAAAAATCTTTACTCAATTCCGAAAAACACTCCTCTGCATATTTGCTTGGATACCCTCGCATACGGATATCTACGTGCGATTTCGGATTAAAATAATCGTGTTTAAAGAACTAAATTATTAAATTTAATAAAAATTAATAATAAATTATTCAAAATTTAGTCTCTTAAATTTTTCAATGAATTCAGAAAACGCACTACTCTGCGTCAACGTCGCGTTGTCGCCGGTGGCGCCGATGAAAAACGACGGCACCGACGACGCCAGCGGAAACGCCGACGGCTTCATCGGAAGCGTCGGCGTCGCCGTCGCCGCCTGCGCCGCGGCGAACGTCAGCGGCAACGCCGACCGTATGCCCAGCCTGGCGACGGGCGATTTTTTGACGCCGCCGCCACTCGCTGCCGTCGACGCGCGACGCTTGCCGCCGACGGCCGCGACGTCGACGTCGGCGGTGTCGACGTTAGTCGTCGACGATTTCTCGACGTCGTCGCTCTATAATACGAATATAAATACGAAATGAAACCAAAATAAAAAGTGTAAAAAATGATTTACAAATAAAATATAAAAAAAGTAAAAATCGGGAAATAAAAAATAAAAAAAACATCATTCGTTAATAAAAGGCCGAGAAACGGTCGACTACTCCTACGTGATTTTTTTGTCAATCCCCCTTAAAGCTAAGTTTTGAGCTGTTAAAAGTCTCATTGAGCTTGGCTTTAAAAATGCCAATCTTCGTATCGACAATATGCTACTCGTAAGAAATGCCACGGGCTCGTCATTTTCAAAAAATCGTAAGATTTAAAGTAAAAAAATGGAAAAATCAGTAAACAGAAAACTGAAAAACAAACAAAAACATAAAATTAGTCGACAAGACCTGAATATCGCAGAAAACGTGATTCCGGATACGAATGGCTTTGAATTATTCCACGTGCCTTCTAATTACAAATAGGTACGTTTAGTCGTTTGAAATTTTGGAAATAACCACACATAGGCGTGGGGAGGGGGTTTGGGGGTATGCACCCCAGAAGTTGAAATACCTTCCCCCAGAAATCAAAATACCTCCCAGAATTCGAATTTTGAAATTTTTTTGTTGCTTTTTTAGCGATTTTTTGATGCCATTGGATAGTGCTCGATGAGAAACGTCAAAAAATGGTGTTTTTTTCGCCGTACGACCACTTTCAAGACCATTTTTTGACCTTTGAAAATTTTTTCACCCCTCCCCCAGAATATCGCTGCTACCCACCTATGGAAATAACTCGTACTCAAACATTTAAAAAATATATATTTTTTTAAATAAATTCAAAAGGTTTATCTTCAAAAGATTTATTTCTTATTGAGCATGTGAGCCAAAATTTTAAAAACGAAAAAGCAGTTGAAATGATTTTAGTTCGACACGTAGGTATTCAAAAAATTAATAATTGCCCTCTTTACATCGCATAACGAAAAATATTAAGCCTAACCATTAACAAGCCTCCCGGACAGTGTTCTTTTGTACAAGGTCCGTTTGTACATGTACGAAGATGGTCCCCAAAAGTCTTTGTACATTTTGTACATGCAAATTTTTGTGTACTATAATATAGTACAGTAGCGATTTTAGTGTGGTAAAACAGGGTTTTCAATCTTTGGTAGTGTATTCTAGCTAATTTATGGGTTTCTGACGCCAAAAATTACTAAAAATTATCTGAAAACGGCGCGAAGCGCCGAAAAATGTTGACATTTTTCCATTCTAAATGCAAATTCTGCCATTTTAAAGATATATATAGGACAAATAATTTATCAGTTCGGAGCGAAGCGCCGAAAATTGTGGGAATTTTACATCTTTTTACAGTTTTTGTCTTCCTAAAAATCTTTGTACATTTTGTACACACAAAATTTTTGGGCACTATAATATGGTATAGCAGCGACTTTAGTGTGGTAAAAACAGACTTCTTCGACTTTTCGTAGTGTGTTTTAGTTAATTTCTGGGTCTCTAAGGGCAAAAATCACTAAGAATCGTCTTAAAACGGCGCGAAGCGCCGAAAAATTTGACAATTTGACATTTTTACTTTTGAAATGCAATTTCTGCCATTATAAAGATATATAGAACACACAATTACTCATTTCGGCGCGAAGCGCCGAAATTTTTTCGAATTTTAGACCTTTTTTGCAATTTGTGTCTTCCCAAAAATCTTTGTACATGTACAAAGACGGTCCCGAAAAGTCTTTGTACATCGGGAAAAATCTTTGCCGAGTACAAAAAAAAACCGTGCTCCCGGATACAGATTTTAGTGTAAAGCAGTTTACACTAAATTATAATAAGAAGGATTAATTAAAAATAGCTCATTGCTTCTATGTATATTCTACCATAATAAATATTACATACATACGAAAAATATATCGTATATGAACAAAAGATAATTAAATTATCGCATTTCTAAACGAATTATAAAGAAAAGATAACATATTATTCACAAAAAAATTAAATTACGAATAAATTATTCGAATTTTTACCGCTAATGTTAAATTAGCCGCAGCATCATCCGCATCTTCGCTTGTTGTATGCTCTTGCGAATCAACGTCGTTCAATTCAGATTCATTGTAGCCTTGATTCGCCCAAGCCCACATATCGGCCGGATGTTCCCACTTAAGGAAGGAAAATAATAAAAATAAGAAAAATATTAAAAATATTGAAAAATATAAAAAAATGTTCCCACTTAACTTAACTTAAAAAACATTTGAAAAATTTGAAAAAAGTTTCATAATAAAAAACCTAAAAACTAAAAAAACATCTGAAAAATAGTGTAAAAAATATTGAACGGAATCGGCTAAAACACAATTTGCATTGAAATCAGCCATAAAAGAAAATATATTTCATGAACATCGACAATTTTAAGCCGGAAAAATTTGACAGAAATTTTTCTAAAAAAAATCATAAATATCATAGCTTCATGATTTTTCATACAATTTTTGCCCGATTTTTCATAAAATTTTCACCTGATCTAGCAACGACGATTGCCACAAACGAAACACAACCAAATGCGTCTTGTCCCTCGTTGCGAACGACGTGAAAAAATACTTCTTGCCGTTTGCTATGGTAATCTGTGAAAAAGCAAAAATATAGGATACATGTGAACGAAAAAATGGGAAGAAAATATAATAGAAATGATAAAAATGAAAATAAAAAATAAAAATATAAAATAAATACTTTTAGGGAAAAATGAATTTAAATGATAAAAGAATACGAAAACACGTGCAGGCGTTTGCCAATCGAAACTCAAGCGCTTGACAAACGATTGCGACAATAATATGAAAACACGTGCAGGCGTTTGCCAATCGAACCTCAAGCGCATGACAAACGATTGCGACAACAAGTAAAATCAAATTACAAATTCAACCTGAATAGCGTTCGGAATCACTTTAGCCGTCTTCTCTTTCGTAATGTCGGCGATTTCTTTGAAAGGGATAGTGAGCTGACATGAAAAAATTGAGAACTTGTAGTATAAATAGGTTGATAAAAAAGTACAGCATAAACAAAAAACGAAAACCAATAGCAAAAATTATAAGCAATATTTAGAAAGACCAGAAATATAGGGTTATATTAATATTATAAAATTAATATAATAAAATATAATAAATATAAGTTATATTGATTATTATAAAATCCTTACTCCTATAACACATTCTGCTTGTAAATAAATAGAACTGACTAATCAAAGCCAGTCAACACGAGTGGTGTAAACGAATAGAAAGCAAACGTGCAAACAGTGTAAAGTAAATAGCTACATAAAAAACTAGCAGACAGTGCAAATTAAAGTGATGTATTGATTTTATAATATACCAAAACTATATGTAGTGTAAAGCAATTGAATAGTGTAAATAAAGGTAAAGATACAAATGCAATTAAGTTTAAATAAATGAAGATGCCACTACAGTGTAAACAAATCAGATTGAATAATTATTAGATAGCGTAAGGTGGTAAATCTGAGACCAAAAATTGTTTCATCCTTTGCTCTAATTTTGAAAAATCGAGTTCTGAACTCGATTCTCGTCTTAGCAATTGAGATAGCGAAACCAGAAATGGTGTAAACAACGAAGATGCAAAGCGTTTTATACCGTAGTTTCCCACGAAAAAATGTTGGCATGAAAACACAACCAATTCTGCGACAAATACATGCGGCCATGGATCAAAATCTCCTTTTGATAGGCGCACGAATAATCTAAGATGAGAGTGTAAACAAATTTTATGGTAGTGTAAAGAAAATTAAAATCATTTGAATGTTACCCAGTACAAGGCGTTCGCTAGCCGGAACCACTTTAAACAGTCGCTTGAACTCTTCGTTACGATATTTGTAATTAGGCGCTATAAACTAAAAAATTAAGGTTGTGTTCTTTGTTGCCAAAAAAGGAAAAAGTGACCCACTTAGCCGCCCGCAGCTGCATGTAAAAATTTCATTTGTTTCGGATGTTCTATTTTATAATTTTATTTGTTTTACAAACTTATTCTATTCGCCTCCAATAACCTTTTTAAATTAAATTTTATTCTTTATCCATCCTAAATCCCAATTTTATTTCGATTTTTGATCAATTTTTCGTGTACATAATTAAACAGACCACATTTTTAAATATAAACTATATACCTTTTATGTTATGTGTGCTTCGTTATTTCATACAGTGATCGCCATGAGATGACGCGCTATCAACCTCAGAATTATTATAGATGGATGTGTCGCGAGCGCCGCGTTACGTCCATCATGCGCTATCATCTCTTTTTTCTATTCAGCGCCATTAACCTCTATCAGCCCGTTAATCTGGCGATGCGGACGGCGCAATTTAGCTATTAATAGCGCCAACAAGAAGGAAGCGCGCCAGCATTCACGTGCGCGCTTCCTTCTTGGCGCTATTAATAGCTAAATTGCGCCGTCCACATCGCCAGATTAAGGGATGATAGAGGTTAATGGCGCTTGAATAAAAAAAGAGATGATAGCGCATGATGGACGTAACGCGGCGCTCGCGACGCATCTTCTATCATAATTCTGAGGATGATAGCGCGTCATCTTTCATAGCGACCACTGCACGTTTCAAATTTTATATTTTAGATACTTCATACTCTACATTCGACCAGTTCATATTTTAACGTTTATTTGTTTTTCAGCTGCCTACTTGCTCAAAACCACAGAAATTTTCGGCGCTTTGCGCCACCTACACTCATTTTTTAATACATTTTGTTTATTTTTTCGTATTTTTCGATATTCATTCAAATATTTTAATGTTTTTACGTTGTAGTAAGATCGAGCATCGTCGACAAAGCTGAAAAATTATGTTTTTGAAGCGTATTGACTGATTTATAGCCCGAAACAGGCAATTTCGAATTTCAGCCCACTTCCCCTAAATTCCTACACCGTGCAAGTCTGATCGATATATACTAGTTTAAACTCTAAGATTAGCAACAAAAAAACTCCCGTCGTTAATTCGAATTAGAAACTAAGCGACGAAAAGTGTAATAAGAACAATTTTTATGGAAAGTAGTGCATATTAAGGTATACTATTGTTCTAACAATGAAAAAAGAGTAATTATTGATTTTTGACGACCAAAAACACAGAGTAAACAAATTGAATCTATTTAATTTGAAAGAGACGTATTTGTTCGCCTAAAACGTTAGAAACGACTCGACAGTAAACACAATGACCTTTAAAAAACCAGTTCTAACATTGGAACAAAGTGTCAGCTCAGCGCATTTGAGATATTCATGGCCAAATTTCAAGTATACAAGCCCGTTGCGCTTGTTAATGCGAAATTCAATCCTATTCATACACATTTCAAGAAATGTATGTAAGTACTTACATTCGTAAATCGCAGGATAACACTGTTGAGTCATTTAATACGCAAGAGCAGAATAAGACAAAAATGCCGTAAGTCATGAAAGGTCAAAAGCGTGACAAGTAAATAACAAGTAATATACATATAATTGACATACATAATAATAATAATAATAATAATAATAATAATATATAATAATAATAATAATAATAACAATAATAACAATTCCATAATAAATAAAAATATTAATAAAAATAATAATAATAACAATAATAAAAATGAACAACAAACATTATTCATAATAATAATTGTAGCAGTATTATTATTCTTGACAATAATATAGAACACTATAAAGTAAAAAATTGCATCCTAGAGTGAGTTTAACGCTTAGTTCAAAAGAAGCGAAAATGTAAAAGAAATGTTAAAACATCTCGTTCGAAGATTTAGTGTAAAAAGAATGTAAACAGAAATGTCCTATCATGCAAAGATAGCAACGATAAAAAAGGAGGTGGCTAATTAAACCGTAGAAATGACGAAACGAATAGAAGGCGCGTTCAAAAAACTTTTTTCCGGACGAAAAACCAAAAAATCCAGTGTAAGGCATGCATTAATCAATGAGCGTAAAGAAGATCAAGTGTAGCATACGTTCTTAAGCTGATGCATGATATTGGGCCCGGATCCGGCTCCGGATTTGGGACGCGCCCCGTCTTTGATCGCACCGACTTTCGAATTGTAGTCCGGCGCCGGAACCGTGCAGGACGGATCCGCAACGGCGCCGGACGGATCCGTAACGGCGCCGCTCGGATCCGGAACGGTTACGGTAATCGACGGCTCCGTTGTTGTTGCAATACAGTCGAACCGTTCTTCTTCCGATAACGATATCGGATCCGAAACGAAGGGAGAAGGCTGCGCCGGATTGGCCAAACACGGTTCCGATACCGTAACCGACAAATCGCCTGACGGCTTTTGCGCCGGACTCGAACCGGACAAGAACGGCAACGATTCGCCGGATTCTGCGTCCGGCTCGGGCGATTTGCGTCCGGCCAATGACGGAGAGGCGGATCCGGCCGGCTTGGATCCGTCCCCGACCCTTAAAGTACATAAAACTGAGTAATGAGCTCGAATATGCAAATTAGGGACGCGAGATGCGCGCGGCCTTTGAGAATTTACTTCTGATTTAATTTTAATTGTAATATAATCGTAATTTAATCACCCTTTTCTCAGCAAAATGATTTTTTATTATTTTGTTTTTTTAATTTTTAATTTTTTATTATTTTTAATTTTTCATCTTCCAGAACTTAGGGACTAATTAGCATACATGTAACATGGGATGGGCAGGGATCCCCATCCAGAGTCGGTCGTCAGGACCCACCCGTCCCAAGGCCAGAAAATTTTGACCTCCTTGATTTTTGGCAGGAACATGCGTTTTTTGGCCACTTACTTTTAGGTGCTTTTTTTGCCATTTTCAGTCAAAAATCAAAGGTCGTTCAACTCCAAACCCATTCGAATTGGTCGATTATCCCCATTTGAAACTTCGAGCTGCTACGCTCGTATGTCAGCAAATGAAACGACAATACTGATTATTCAGCATTTATGAAAGTAATTGCTATTTAATAGTAAATCATTAAATTTTTAATTAATTACAGTCAGTAAAACCCATATATGATCTTGACGGGAGACGGGGTCTTCACCCCCCCCCCTGCGGAAAAATTTTCATTCCCCGCAGAAATTTTTTCACCTCTCCCCCAAAGTTCGCGATTTTTCTAGTTTCCTAAAATTTCCTGGAAATACGCAAGAAAGTTGCTTTTTTAAGCGTTTGTAGATATCTATTTGCTCGAAAGTGTCGAATGTTTGGCGCTTCGCGCCAATATACTCATGTTTTGACTATATTATGTTCAAATTATTCGACTTTTTTAAATTCAAATGTTTTCATGTTTTTATGCTCTAGAAAGATAGAGAAATTCAAATGTTTTCATGTTTTTATGCTCTAGAAAGATAGAGCATCGTCAGAAACGCCAAAAAACAGCGTTTTTGACGCGTACCCAGCATTTTTGGGCCCAGAAAGGCACTTTGGGATTTCAGCCCCCCCCAGAATTTCAATGCTTGGATGTATAGTTATGCCCAGACATACTAAGTTTAAAATTTCGGAACGGGATAATCGGCCGTTTTTAGAACGGGGAGGGGAGGGGGGTGGAGCCTCGAGTAAATGACCTTTAATTTTCGGCCAAATCTGGCAAAAAAATGTCCTAAATATGGCCTAAAAACGCAATTTTTTCGCCGGAGCGATGAAAAAATTTCAGATTTTGGGAGGGAAAAGGACGACCGACTTTGAGAACCCCTGTTCTATCGTACGGACTAATACCTCAAAAATTTGGGCGACCGTTTCATGTCGTCGGAGTCAGCGGAATCGGCTAACGCGTCTTGCCATTCTTCGTTAAGCGGTTCTTCATGTTTATCGACTGATGACGGGTTACTGTAGCTGCTGCTAGCCTGCTGATCGTCCGAAGGGGCTAACGTGGCAGACAGAGAAGAAGGACTAGACGAGCCGCTCGAATTTTCTTGAGCCTAACCCAGGGTTTCAACAATAACGTAGGGTAAAGTCGACAAAGCATTATGCACGTAAAACAAGACTTACTGTGTAAATTAGCTTTAAAATATAGGTGTAGTCTAACGCCAGTAAAGTCGACAAAGCACTGGTCGACGTAAAAGTAACACTTACATGAAGTGTAAACAAGCATTAAAATTTTAGGTTCAAACCTCAAGCGTGAAGTGTGCAAAGCACCAGTCCTCGTGAAACTAAGACTTGCAATACGATCTAGCTCAAAAAAGATAGGTCTGAACTCAAAAATTTGAAATTCGTGTCTGAGCTCAAAAATTTGAAATTCGTTCGACCGCCAAGTGTAAATGAAATTTGACTGATGCAAACTCTAATAAACCCAAATTTTATGAAAAGTCCGAGCGGTACATAAGTAATTTTAAAATTACAAATTTTCAAAAATTGGGCAAGAAGCCATCCAAACGCAAATAACGGAAGAAGTTGGAAAAAGTATCCTTTGATATTATACAAACGACTTAAAAACACAGTGAAATGCTTCATTATATATATTAGGGATGCAACGGGTAGTGAATTTTGGTGTAATCGGGTTCGGGTAGTCCATCCAAGTTTATTCGGGTTCGGGTAGTCCACTTAAATTTATTCGGGTTCGGGTTCGGGTATCAAAATCAATACCCGATCGGGTTCGGGTTCGGGTATTTCAGTAAGTATATAGGAATACCAGTGTATAGTGAATTTCTTAGGTACACGTAAGCCAGATGTTACAATTTTTATTTTTAGATGCCTAGTGCCTAATTATTCAATATGTATCACTCAAGTTTCCAGCATAGGCGTAGCCGGGGAGGCATTGGGGGCACATGCCCCCCAGAAAATCGTTCAGAAATTATGTTGATTTTTCTGGCGCAATCTATCCAGAACATTGAGTTCAAAAAGGCACAGACGTCCAAATTTTTTGGCGCTTCGCGCCGAGTCATTATAATTTATTGTTATACAGATCGAATGAGTTTAAAAGCTTGAACCTGCTAAAATAATCCAGCACTTCGCATCACTTTAGTGATTTAATGCACTATGAGTTCATTGAATGAAACTGCGAATGCTTGTTAAGCTTAACAGTGAAAGTGCGAAAATGCTTGCGTACCAATTTGTCTATTCTATGCTTTGTTCTTCCTTCCTTACAAGGACACATAATTGTATTTTAAACGAAAGGAAAGGCCAAATTTTCTCGTTTTTGCGCATTTTCTGTTTTCTGAACTAGTTAATAAGAAGGCCATAAATGGGCCTGAAAACGGTAAGAACAAAATTTTCATTGATATATTTTCCTATATCTTATTGGCAGCGACCATAGGTGGGCGGCACCAAAGTTCTGAGGGGTGTACGATTTTTTAAAGGTCGAAAAATGGCTTTAAAACCGGTGGTGTGGCGAAAAAACTCTATTTTTTGAACGTTTCTCGTCAAGCACTATCAATGGGCATCAAAAATTGCGAAAAGAACAAGAAAAAAATTTCAAAAATTGAATTCTGGGGAGTATTTTTGATTTCTGAGGGGGTATTTTGGTTTAGTTTCTCGGAGGGGGTGCATACCCCCCAAACTCCCCCCACCCCACGCCCAGGTGTGGCAGCGACCCGTTGCTGCGCTATAAAATTAGCAGAGGTCGAAAAACGTATTTCAGCTCAGAAGTTTTTTGTGCAATGTAGGAGTTCATCAATTTTAAGTGTTTTTGGGCTTAATTCAGAACCGAGATTTTCCCGATCTTGCGAAAATTTCAACGTTACTAATTAAAAATTAGAGTACTTTTTTACGAAATTTTCCGGGTTCTGCCCCGGACCCCGCTGGGGGCGCTTGAGCGCACCACCCCAGACACCCAGCCGCACAGTCTCGTCGCACATGTGCAAAGAGATTTTTAAGAGGACAGAAAAGGTAAAAGGATTAGAAATTTATAAAAATTTCCGGCGCTTCATGTCGGAATTAGTTTATCTGTTCTGTATGTTTTAAGCGGTATCAATTGAGCTTAAAGCGCGAAAACGTCAAAATTTTTCTGCACGGCACCGCCGGTTACTGTTCTTTTTTTGTAAAGCTCTAGTATTGCGTTTCCGAGCCTGAATCAGCCAAAATATCTTCATACTAAGTTGTTAATACGTAGTTTTCCTGTTCTCCTCTGTCAGACTATTAGTATTTACAGAGCTACAACATGATAAGGGCGGTGAAAAATGACCGAATCTTGGTGCTTTGCGCCACTTATGATTTCCAAACTGTTTGTCAATAAAAAAGGCCGTAAATTCTACATGAAAAGGGTAAAAATTTCGAAAATTTTTCGGCGCTTCGCGCTTCTTTACAGTTTTTGTATTTTTGATCGTCAGAAACCCATAAATTAGCTAAGCTTCACTACTAAAGTGAAGTAGTGACTACCTCCCTCTGGCCACCTCTACTTTGCCCATGTATGATAGTGTTTATTAGGCATATTGGGTCAAAAACGCTTCAAAATACAATACATTATTTTGGGACTGGAATCACTCTAAAGTACGTATCAGAATTTCGGCTCCTCCAGTGAAGGGCTATGTCCCTTCTCATTCCTCCCTATGCTCACGAACCGCTAAGATACAGAGGGGTTTAACATGCTCGATAAAATTGACTGAAAAAGATTCGACAAGACATAAGGACTGGTCCAATCCAAATAAAAGTTTTCTAAGTTTTTTGATAATTGTCAATCGAAAATTTTTCTGAAAGAACAAACGCTGCTTCTCAGTTTTTTACGTATTTCGTTTTATAATTGATCACCCACTGCATGAGTCGCGGCATTTAATTAGTAGAACAAATCACAAAAGGCGCATAAATTGAGAAGTAACAAAACGCGGTGAAACCCAAAACATTATTCCGAAAAAATCGTCTAAATTCCGTAGCTACTCATAAAACACAATTAAGCGAGCTGAACATATAAAACGTGAGCAAACAGGCATATGGTAGTCTTTCAAGTAAGAAAAAGTTGATCCACTAGAATGAAGGAGGTAATAAAAAGATCATAAAGAAAGTCTATTTTTAGAATTGACGCAAATGGCCAGTTGCATTCGATGAAAAAACTAAATAATTGAACCTTCGCGTTAACGCCTGCTTCATTGAACACTATCATGCAACGAAACCTTAATTTTTTATTGATCCAGATCCGGACTAAATTTCTCCGACCACCAAAATTTTTGAAATATTAGAAGGCGAATATTTTTTAGATAATGGACTATTCAATCTTTATCGTAATCACAGCAAAATTTAAAAATATACGACAAAGAAGAAAACTTTACTTAAAATCAAAGAAAAAATATTAAGTTTTGCAGCGGATGGTGGAAGAACCTAACTTGGATAGAGTTAATATTTTTAGTTATTTCGACATATTATCCTCATTAGCTATTATTACACAAATAAGCGTTTATACAATCCGAACGATTTTTTGCCGATTCAGAATGAGAATCCGAATCACGCGCATTATATGAATTAAGAAAACTAATTAAATAATACGAAATCGAGTTCAAAACAACGGAAAATGCAGGATCAAAATTAAGAGCCGGGTATCGCTTTTCTAATAACGCGATTATTTTCAAAATCCGTAACGTTCTATGTGTCTGGCAATCATCAAACTAATGGCCAATACTGCAAAACATAGGTACGCAAGGTCAAACTTTCAGGAGGGGTGAAAATCAAAGTTGGATATAGCTAAGTGTTTTGTAAAAAACAATTCTACAACAAAAAACGAAGACATTGCTGTAAAACTATCATTTTTGAGTATTTGTGGCAAATATATAGCCTTAACTCACAAACGAAGACATATTGATTTTTTGGACTGTAAATAGCTATTCAGCCCGTTCTGAAGCCAGGGAAAGAGTTATAAATCCTTTACAGACTCAGAAAAAAGAACTGCATAGCATTTATGAACTCACAGGGCACGTTTCTTAGTTCAAAAAAGACTATAGAGCTATTTTTCTGAACCCAAAAAAGGCTATATAGTAGTTTTTTCGACCAAAATGGCTATACAGCTATCTGTTTTATAAAGCTTAGGGTAGAGTAATACCTCCCGCCCACCCCTCTCCATGCCCATGAATGCTACAAAATAATTCATCAAAAGCATTATTATGCATTACAGCGAAAAATGAAAAATGAAGCGCGGAATCGTACTAGAAGGTCGCCCTCATCCCCAAAAGTCAGACATTGTTTACTCCTCTCCTCCACGACTTTTTGCAAAATTAGCGTTTGTAAAACACTTTTTCATGTGCTTTTTTGTAACTTTTGGCCTGAAAATGAAGACCATTTAACTGCCACTTCCCGGTAAAATGACCGACTACAACGTTCCTCCCAGAATAGAAAAGACGTTAGAAAATCCAAAAAAATAGGAGGGAGGGAGAGATTTAACAATTAATAAAAACGAAAATAGAAAAAGGTTTACTCGAACCAAGGATGTAATAAATTACCTAAAACAAATAATGTGAGGAAGGAATGAGGGTTAAAGTCGAAAAATACGATTACAGGGACTTAAAAAGTTACATCAAGTAAAATAATGAAAATAAAAATGGCTTCGGTTGTTTGGGAGGGCACGCCGCTTATCATAAAAGTGGTCCAATGAGAACTATAGCGAGCGCGGGATTCATTACGTCGAGTCGGCCAACTATTTGACCTCTGCGACGCATTGTTTACCAACAATACGTTACAGTAAACTTGCCTACTAGCGATTAAAATTTGAAATGCTAACTTTTAAGGGTTGAATTTGATTTGAATAATTTTGCGATATTTGGACTCCTCGTGCAATGCTGAACCAGAATATATGTAACTTTATATATTTATCTTAAATATATTTATACCGAAATTTCCAACAAGAAACTATATAATCCGTAAACAATGGAGTCTAGTTCTCATAAATTTTAAAATCTTTTATTCTTGAAGCTGATTTGAACATGAATTCTAAAAAGTTTTTAATGTTAACTGATTACTGCTACATAAACAAAGTGGTCTTGAAAAAATCTAGTCAATAAAACAAAACTTACATACATAAATCCTTTAATATTGTACAGCGTTTGTGTGACCTTTGCACTTTGAACGTCATCTCATACGGTTATTGTGCGTCAAGTGACCATGCATTAAACAGTTCAACAGGCATTCATTAGTTTCATTTGTTTCTGAACTTTGATCTCTTAGCTCATTAATTTTTGATGTCAAAATTGGCGAGCTCAGAATTTGAAGAAACCCATACCAAATTATACATATTCTGGCTTAGGATTTCACGAGAGAGTTCAAATATTTTAATACTATCTCAATTAAATTCAGTCCTTTAAAAGTTAGCATTTTAAATTTTAATCGATAGTAGGCAAGGTTACTGTAATGTAACGTTGGTAAACAATGCGTCGCGGAGGTCAACCAGTTGGCCGACTTGGCGTACTTAATTCCGCGCTCGCTTTTGTTCTCACTGGACCACTTTTATGATAGGCGGCGTGCCCCCCCAAAATCAACTTAAGCCATAAAAAAGTCTGTCTTCAAAATGAGCTCCTCAATACTATATTTGCAAAGCATGAAAGAAGCCCGGCATTGTAAAATCAACATTGCACTCACAAATAAAAATGAAAAGGAGGAATGAATGAACATGGGGTGGGGATACCATAAGATAAAATGTGGAAGAATAACGAATTCCTTGTAGTTACCATATATACGTGATGTTGGAATGAAAGCGGTTTCACTCCCCCCAAATTTCAAACCCCAAAGAAATTTTTTCAGCCCACCCCCAGAATTAGCGATTTTTCAAGAGTTTCCAAAATTTTTCGGAAAACTAATTTTAAAAAATGCTTTTTAAAAGCGTTTTTAGCTATCTAATTGCTGAAAAGAGTGAAATTTTCGGCGCTTCGCGCTATATACTCATGTTTTGACCTACACTCGTATATTGTTCAATTTGTTCGAAATTTTTTGATTTTTTTCGAAATTGTTTTATGTTTTTATAAACGATGTTTTTGAAGCGTATGCGCTATTTTTGGGCCCGAAAAAGGCACCTTAAAATTTCAACCCTCCTCCCATCAGAATTCTTATGCTGTGCATCTCAGGTACTTACTAAGAATATAATAAATAAGCGTTATGTAAAATGATTCGGCATAATTGTAGTACCGCGGACCCGTACTTTGTGTGTGCCCATGCACCTGACGTAAATCGATTTTTTGTAGTAACTGCAACTGCAATTAATTTAGTTTTAAATCTTGAAATCAATGGTGTGCGAAAGATTACACAGGCAATGTAGGTGACTAGAAGGTTATAAGGTCTCAACGCATCGCACTCAGCTTTTTGAAACTAATCTTACGCTTACAAGGAATAAATATGAGGTTTTTTAAAATTTCCTAAACGAACTAGAAGGATTCAGAACATGAGACATGCTCATTAGAAATAACATAAAATTTTCTAGCTATTTACTAAAAAAATTTTGAAATACGTCAGAAACTCACAAAATAAGAGCTGAAAACATCAAAAGTTACATTATGAGAGCCTTCCTGGCGGCCATATTAAAAAACTGGAATTCTTTACTAAATCAGACATACAGGATATCATTCGAAAGAACTTTTTTTTGAGCTTTCTAAAATGTTCTGAAACATTAAAAAATATGAAACATGGCGCGAGTGAAATGCATACCTTATGGGGGCAGCCATATTGGAAAAAGGTTAAATTGAAATTGCAGGACGAACTATTCAGTAACATGAAAAACAAAAAAGAGTGAAATTTAGAGCACAAAAATATCTAACTATTTTGCTATTTTTCAAAATATGAAACAAAACCTATATACTGTAGTGATCATGCAAAGTTTGAGCACTTTTTAGAGCCAAGCACACTGTAGACATAAGCTAGCACAACTTTTCTTGGCAAAATAGTTCCGTTTAAAATTATCTACCCAGAACACTTTATTTTATTGAAATCCATCAAGTGGTTCGTGCGTTAATCTCAAAAACAGCCATTTCACTGGAAAGCATTATTCGATGGTAAGGAGGTATACTTGCTTTGGCCTGCAGCTATACTGCAGTTGCATGGTATTATATAATTTGTATAACTATAACCTTCTAGTCACCTAAATTGCCGATGTAATCTTTCGTACACCATTGATTTCAAGATTTAAAACTAAGTTTATTGCACTTACAGTTACTACAAAAAAATCAATTGACGTAAAGTGCATGGGCACACAGAATGCCAATGATTCTATATAAATAAAATACTAAATTAATTAAATTAAAATAAGTTTTGAAATTCAACAACAACCTAATTTTCCAGCTTATCCCGCCATTCTTATCGAGTGTTTTAGGCGAAAATTTTTTTGCCATTTCAAAGGTAAATCGTTCGAACTGTAAGCAGAAATTTTTTGGCATCTCAACAAATTTAACTCCTTGGTGGAATTTAAAGTAAGCTTTCTCCTAAAATGCGATCAAATTCTTTTCATTTTCCGTTTTTAACGCGAAAAATTTGCTTTTGGCAATTTTAAGCATTATTAGCTTTTTTGAACCTAAGTAAAAAGTAATTCCGTTTCTTACGAGACGCTTTCTTGAAAAATACCCTTATTCTATTCTGTTCCCGCTTTTTGAGACAAAAATTTTTTTCAATATTTGACAAAACCTAACTTTTTACACAAACATGTTGGCTTAGCGGCACAACATTTTAGATGGAGGGTCCCCGCCCCGGCCCTCAACAAGGGGGAGGTAAAGGGTCTAAATTTTTGACCAAAAATGGCAAAAAGCACCTTAAAATGACAAAAAATGAAAGTTTTCACTTCGGGGAGCGGGGTTCAAAATTTTCCAACTGTGGAGATGGGAGGTGCAGGGTAGACCGACTCTGGTTGGGGGATTCTCCAATCCCACTGTTACATTTACGCCCTCGCTATTAAAAGCTGCACGATTCTAGCTGGATATAGAAAATGTTGATAGAATAAGCTCAAGACGTACGATAACCGCAAGCAAGCGTAACAGTAAACCACAGAACACGCTATAATCGGTATTAAACATAACTTCTAACGCATTTATGACCGAATTACGAGTATACATGATGGGAAGCTGTGGGAAAAAATACAAATAACGACCGAACGGCGCATTTATTGACCTCAAAGAGTAGGCGCTATTGTAGGCAAAAAATAAGCTAGCTTTTGTGCATAAAGCCGACTCAAAAACAGCTGGTTGCGCAAACAGCATTAGGCGATAAGAGAGCATTTATTATTCGATTTTTACATAAATACGATGGCGGGTAAAAATTATTCATTGAAAAAACATCAAATTATTAATAAAAAAATTATCAATTCCTATGTATAAGCCTAGTAAGAATATAAGAAAGAATGACAACGAAATGCGCGCTAGTGAGCAAATTAGGCACACGATGCGCAAGTCGAATAATAGCGTCAAGAAGGAGTATTAATTAGAAAAATATGACAGGCGAATTTGCTAAAATGATCATAAGGAAAAATGAGAAGAATAGAAACTAGACAATACATTGCAAAAAAAGACGAATAAACAGGAGCTTAATATAGGACTAATTGTAGTGATAAAGTGAAAAACCAGGAAAAAATCAACTAGGAATCCAAAAAAGTTACATGTTAAAATATTTTTAAAGAGGTACTGTATATAATCATAATGGTTCCATTCAGGCCGTAACCATAATTTTATTTTGGGGGAGGAGGCCGGAAATTTTTGAGGCCAGATATCTCGAGAAACATTAGGAGATAGGCAAAAATAAAGACAGTTTTGAGCGTATCTCGGCGAGCTCGACACGATGGTGATGAAAAATTCCGAAAAAAATCTCCAAAACTTTCTCACTTCATTTCATATTGATATACAGCAAATTTATCATTTAAGCTGATTTATCATCACTTAATCGACGAATAATTTCTTATCTCTTGCCTCTGTACTTAATCATTGTGCTTTACAGAGAAAAACAATACAGATAATGAATAATTCGGCGCCAAGCGCCGAAAAAGATTGACTTATTCTGTATGTCAAGCTCAAATTTGAGCGGTTTTGAGCGGGCTAGAAGACAAAAAACAAATAAACAATAAATTCGGCGCGAAGCGCTAGAAAAATTTCATGTTTCCCATGTCGTAACTCAAATTTGAGCTGTTTTGAGTGAGATAGAAGGCAAAAACTATAGCAAGACAATGAATCCGGCGCACAGCGCCGGAAAAAATTGACATGCTCTCTATGTCTAACTCAAATTTATACGATTTTTAGCGGTTTAGAAGAGGAAACTATACATCAACAATAAATCCGGTGCGAAGCGTCGGGATATTTTGAGTTTATTAGCTCAAAAGTACGCTAAAAACCTATTTTGGTGATGTTTCAGACGCGCTCCGCCAATTTTCTATTCTTCCCTTCGGGAAACCCTTAGGAGAAACAAAACTTTTTCCTATTTCGGGGGAGAAGGCGGCCCCCTGGTTACGGGCCTGGTTCCATTCATATTTGTAACGGTAGCTCGAAATTTTGGCAGGTTAGTCACCAGGTATTTTTAGGGGAGGGGAGAAGAAGGTAAATGACCTCTGATTTCTGGCCAAAAACGGCCAAAAAACACCTAAAAATGGTCAAAAATCGCAAGTTTTCCCAAAATCGGGAAGGAATAAAAATTTTCTGACTTTGGCAGGAGGATGGGGGTAAGTCCGACCTTGGGTAAGAAAGATCCTCAAAGCCCCTGTTACATGCATGGTTGCATTCCACGCATTAAACAACGTTTAAATGATGTCCTTATCTCTCCAAGGTGTGATTTTCTCCAGAAAAACTAAAATTTTTGAGCAAAAAATTGCAACTGCTACTTAAGCCATTTTCAGGTGTTTTTTACTACTGTTTTCTATTTTTGTAAAAAACTTCGATTTTTTTGTACAATCGGAAAATCGGCCAAAAACTGCCTATACTTTGTGCACAAAGATCGCTCCAAAAATCTTTGAACGAACTTCAAAATCCTTGTCTCGCACAAAAATGAAGAACAGTCTTTTTTACCATTTTTGATCGAAAATAAGAGACCAAAGTTAACCCCCCCAATAAACGACTAATCGCCCTGCAACGAAAATGCTTTTTTACATTTCAAAGGGGTCAAGATTCAGAGAAAAAGAGAAAATTTAAGTTATTTCAAGTCGGCCGTTCCCTCAATTCCAGAAGTGAATAGGTACTTTTCGATTTCCTTTTTTCGAGCAACTTGCCTTTTTTAGCCTTTTTAGGCGTTCGTTCATCGTCCTCTTTGCTCAAAACGCTTTACACTCCCGAAAACGGCCTCTATGCATCCCTAAATTTTGAGCCGTCACCATACAAGTAATAGGGGATGTGGAGATCCTCCCACCCAAAGTTGGTCGTGATCCATTCATCCAACACGATAGCCAGACAATTTTTAACCCCTCCCCAGATTTTTGGAAAAGTCGAATTTTCTGGCCATTCGTAGGTGTTATTTTGGCCGTTTTTGACCGAAAATTAAAGGCCATTTACCCCCCCCCCCGAAAGGCCGGGGACCACAGGAGAGCATGGGGGTTGATATTACCCCTACCTAAGTATTTAAATAATCAGGTATTGTCTGGCGATTTTGAAAACGAAAGATACGCGAACAATTTTTGAGGTTATTGTGGAAAAAGACCGGAAATTCTATCTGAAAACGGTAAAATATCTTATTTCTCCGGAGCTTCGCGCCGCATTGATGAATTTTTGTATTTTTTATCGCTAGAAACCCATAAATTAGCGAAACTTAATTAATTAGGGTCAAGAAACCCAGTTTACTGCACATAACATGCGACTGTTCCATATTATAGTACCTTAAAATATACTATGTGCACAGCATGTGCATTGACTTTTGGGGACCATCTTTGTACACGTACAAATAGATTTTGTACAAAAAAACAATGACCCAATTTACTATATGACTATTACTGAATTTAACCCCTTCTGGTCACCTCTACCTTGCTCATATATGCCGGGGACCCCCAACCATACATGTACATCATGGAAATTCTGGGGGAGTTGAAATAATAAAGTGCCTTTTTGGGTCTAAAAATGGTAGGTCGCGTCAAAAACATTCAGCGTTTCTGACGAAGAGCATAAAAATAAAGAAATTTCGAATAAAAATTAAAAAAGTCAGAACAAATTGAACAAAATATAGTCAAAACATGAGTATAATTGCACGAAGCATCGAAAATTTGGCACTTTTGAGCAAATAGATAGCTAAAAACGCTTTAAAAAGGCGTCTTTTCTACAACTTTTTAAAATTTTTTTTGTGAACTTTCAAAAAAATCACCAATTCTGGAGTGAATTCTGGAAGAAGGCGGAAAAATTTTTGCGGGAGTGAAAATTTTTCTTGGGAGGGGGAGCTGAGACCCTCCAACCCACCAAGATAATGTATGCCCCCAACCACCCAAAATTTCGAGCCGTCACATGTATAGCCGTCACGGTCATACATGTATCAGGAGGATGGGAATCCACGCCTTAAGTCTGTCGCCTCCCATCTCCCGTGGACCAAGATTTCTTATTCACCCATTTTTGACAAAAACTTGCGTTTTAAGTTTATTTTCGAACTTCTTTTTGCCATGTTAACCAAAGATATGTCAGCCGTTAGAATTTGTCAACGACCCCCTCCCAAAATTTCCAGCCTCCATATACAACTGGTTACGTACGCGTATAACACATTATGAACCATTACAAATGATAAGCCAGCCAAATCATATAAAACAAAAGTAAAAGAAATAAATGGATAATAAAAAAATAAAAAATAAATTCGAAATAAATAATAATAATAATAACAAATAAATAATAAGAAAAGATATAAATAAATAAAAATTACCTTATTACGTTCGTTAATGTCTTTTAACGGATTTAGAAAATTATTGCAAAACTTGCGCAACTTTCGCGCGAGCTTGTCGCTCATCGCGAATTCGGCTCAATGGTTGTAAACAAAATAAGCACGTGCAGTGTAAAGTGGCTTTTATGCGCGAATTTGAAGGGAAAAACACGATATTCAACTTTCACGCAATAATAAAACGAGGCTGGCTGATAGGATGATATATAAAAGTAACGCAATATGAATAAGCGTGCGCAAGTATTAAGCTTGCGCGTTTTATCGAATAGGCAATAGCTTATCCTCTTTGCTATATTATGCAAGCAAGCGAATCCATCGCGCAAAAGTAAACACGCCGCATGATCTTGGAGTGCAATTCAATTAGGAATAAAAATAACTTACAGTTTAAGGCATATGATGGGTCAAAAATCTGCGATAACCGTTACAAAATGTTGACATGGCTCATGCATACATGCGACGACTCGAAATTTCGAGTGAGGAGAGGATACATACATTCACGCGGTCAGAAACTCTGGGAGGGGGTGAGCCGAGTTTCTTTGAGGGGAAATAAATGAGCAATTTTTCACCTATTTAATGTCGAATTTTTGTACTATAATTCGTCGTATTTTATTGTTCTTTAATATTTATAATTAAGTTTGCATAGAAGCAATCAGGGGCGGATTTAGGAGGGGGCGGCCGCCCACCCCCACTGGCCCAAAAAAGTGCGCTAAATTAAGGATTTTTGAGCGATTTTTAGCGATTTTCGGGTTAAAACGGCTAATTTTTCCGCTTTAGTCAGGGTTCCGCCCCCTTAGGGGTACCGCCCCCCTTAGGAAAATCCTGGATCCGCCACAGAAAGCAATAACAGAAAGGGCAATAGAATGACCTTTAACATCAAATAAGACCGAAATAATGGAAGAAAAGTGTCTGGATGACCGAATTGAATAGTCTATTGCTCGAAAAGTAAGTATATTTACTTGAAATTACACTATTAGTCGTCTTTTGACGATTTTTCATGCTTCAAGCGACCAGTTTTGATCCAAAATGGCCTGAGGGGGTATGCTTCTCAAAAACTGTGGTAGGGAGATAACCCCAGAGTGCAGGTGTGGGAGGATAAATGGGAGTGGGGGTCCTGGGGGTCTGGATTCCCATAATCTGAAAGACCCCATAATTAAATTTTTAGTGCTACTTTTGGCAATTCGGCTTCATTGAACCCCCAACAATTTTTTCGCTGTCCATGCATTGTTGGGTGTCCGGCTGTTTTTAGGGGGCGGCGGGGGGTAAATGAAGTTCAATTCTTGGCCAAAAATGGCAAAAAACCCCCTAAGAATGACCAAAAACGCAAAATGCGGCCAAAAATCTAGGGTGCCAAAAATTCTTTGGAATTTCACCGTATGGGAGACGATCAAGTTTGGAAGGGGATCTCCATCCCCCGTTACGTGTCTGGTTGAGCTGGGACACGCATAAGAAAAAATAAATAAAATAAAATAAATGATAAATAAAAATTATTTGAAAGGAACTAAAACTAAATTTAAAAGGTTAATAGCGGAATAAAAGATGATGACGATCAAGGATGGATGGACCTAAATTTTCGGCAAAAGTGCTTTAAACTAATCAGAAAATATGGATTAACATCGATTTCATGCCAATTTAGCATTAATACCCGTTTTTGAGGCAATTTTGGCTTGAAAACTCATTGGCTGATCCGCGAAACCGGCTACGATGTGCATATATAGAACTAAGTCAAAAAAGTAAAATAAGAAAACGCAAAGCTATCATCTAATAGTACTTTTTCCCAAAGAATGTGTAAATCAATTTACACTCTTTCAAAGTATATTTGATTGAAAATAGCCAGTCGGGAACTATGAATCCACGCTATGAAATGAGGTAGGTGGAGAAGACGGGTGACGTAATACGGAAAAAAGAGAAGATATTAAATAAAAACGAGTATGAAATTGATGAATGAAACTACAGATAAATTCTAACAAAATAAAATCTTACCTACAGAAATTGGAAAAAAATTTTTTTAAATGAAAGAAGTAAAATTGAGGAAATTAGATAAAATTGTAAACTCTAATCCCACGTTTAATTCATAGTTCCCTTCAAAGCGACTGCAATAACTTTACACTTCGAAATTTAAAAGAGACGCACTCGGTTTACTGAGAATCGCGTATAAGACCGGTATTTCTGATTCGAAATTCATCGAAGTATTGAAGCTTTTATCTAGCAGAAGACTTAGCCCCCACCAAACAAGAGCATGGGGGTTGAGGAGGGGAGTATATACCCCCTCAGCTTAAAGAAAATGATAGCTATACAGCGATTTTGGCCGAATAACCATTGCTAAATAGCCTTTTCGGGCTCAGGAAATTAGCTATACAGCCTTGGGCTCAGAAAACTAGCTATAGTCTTTTTTTGAGCTCAAAAATGCTATTTACTTGTCTATTCTAATTTCAAAAGGATTCATAGCTATTTTATCGACTCCAAAAAGGGATTAATAGCTATTTTTAGTCCAAAAAGGCTATATAGCTATGTTTGTGAATACAAAAAGGCTATATAGCTAGTTTTCTGGGACCAAAAAGGCTATATAGCTAATTTTCTGACCCCCAAAGGATTATAGAACCGCTTTTACGCAGCACATAGCTATCTAGCAATTTTTAATTTTCACCCCCCCCTGAAAGTTTGACCTCGCGCACCTATGCCACCCACGTTTTAACAGAGATAGATTCCGTAATTTAAATATATAAATAAATTTAAATAACAGCTCTGACGAACGGTTACCTCTCAGTCACCCGTCTAGAATGCTGGACATTGAAAATATAAAAAAATAAACAAAAAAGCAAAAAAGTCTAGACACGGAGGTCAAATGTGCAGGTAAGGATAAAGGGCAGTGTAAACTCGAAACATGGTGTAAACTTCACAACAACGTCATATATTTATAAAACGAATCTGCAAAGACTTTTGCAATCAAGGAAAACGGATCAATGAGCCGACAAGTAAATAAACTAACAAGTAGGCAAACGAATGGATAAACAGGCTAGTATGCATGGGAAAAACAAACTATAATCAGGCACGTAGCTGTCCGTCCTATTTTGGGGGGACCAACATAAATTTCTATGGGGACTAAGCCCAAAAGGCCAAAAATAACGTTTAAAAAGTCCAATTTTTCCGATTTTTCTTAAATTTGGGGGTCCGAACCCTCCATTCCCCCAGAGATATGGGCCTGACTACAATACCCCAAAAATATGCTACATACATAGAAATTTAAGAGCAAATAAATTAGTTCCGATTATCACTTAAAAATATTATTCCGTCTACTCAAAATCACACATTTTATATAAAATTTTGAAAATTGCGAATTTCCTCATAACTCGAAAAGAGCATTTCATTGATAAGTAGGAAAATCATGACAAAAAATTGAAAAATAAATATTCTGTTTTAAATTTTGCTAAAAACAGACTGAAAATTAAAAATATGAAGGAAAAACATGCAAAGCATGGGAACCGTTGGGAGGAGTGGAATTTTTCAAGTGACTTTTTCGGGCTCAAAAATGGTTCGTTTTTGGAGGTTTCTGACGATGCTCCATCTCTCTAGAATATAAAAGGCATGAAAAAATTGCAAAAATAATTTAAAAAATCCAACAAAT
This sequence comes from Mermis nigrescens, assembly GCA_036768485.1. Lineage (NCBI taxonomy): Eukaryota > Metazoa > Nematoda > Enoplea > Mermithida > Mermithidae > Mermis > Mermis nigrescens. Next base: position 753,665 of record JAVLUZ010000771.1, on the reverse strand, counting down.
TGAGCAAAACATGGTCAGAAAATAAGAATATGGCGAAAAATTTGGCACTTTTGAGCAAATAAATACTAGCTTGAAACGTTTAAAAGAGAACCTCTTCTAAGATTTTTTTGAAACTAATGCAAACTTTAAAAAAAATGCTAACACTGGGGAAGGAGTAATAAATTTTCTGAGGGGCGGCGTACATAGGTGCGCAAGGTCAGGGTCGGCAGGGGGTGAAATCCCTAAAAATACGAATGTTTTAACGATTAAAATGGTCAAAATAGCCTATAAAACGTTTTTCGTGGTAATATCAGCATTTTAAAAGCATTTTTAGTTTTGACTGCATTATATCACTTTTAACACTAAAAAATGCAAAAAATTATCAATTTTGGGCGCTTTTTGAGTAGAAAGTACTTAAAAGTAAGAATCTGGCGCGAAGCGCTGGAAAAATTTTGGCGTTTTTACTGCTTTTGATCTAAAAGATAATGCAAAAAACGTTCAATCAGCTCAAAATCGCCGGACAGTACCTGTCGGGCTGACCCTACGGGGGTACCCCCTCAGCCCCTAGGTGCATGTATGGGGGGAAGTTAAAACTTTTCTAATTCTCCCCCAAGATCATGTATGTTGGCTATACGTATTCGACGTAAAAATGAATACTATTTTACAAATAGTGAGCCAGTATAGCGAAATTGGCTAAACCCAGTAGAAATAAGGCTCCATTGATATTTCAAATTACATCATAATTCTATGAAGATGCTACGACAATGACTAAAAACTTAACCATGTTAAAATTTACGACTCACTTCGTCAAGCCCGCTGTGCATTATTGATTTTTTTGACCGTCTAGCTTTTCCAATCACTGAAAACAAGTGTGAACTATAATTAAACGTTAAGATGAAAAGAAACGGCGCGAGCAAGCAACACAAAAATTAAACGCCCGTGCAAATGCAGTCAGAAATTTTGGAAATTCAACGTTAAAATTGCAGAAAATGTATTTAAAAAGTCCGATCCGGGCATGGTACGAAAAATATTAAAATTTAAATTACAAAATTTTAAAAAATCTAATGAATTAATAGTTTTAATAATCTATAAATTTAATAGATATCCCATTCCCTCTTACATGTTTGCTATGAAACCAATATTTATCAATGCCGTAACGATTGAAAATTAATTCAAAATTTACTAGATGAAAAGCAGGAAGAGAAACAATTTTCTGCAAGAAATCCAGAAAACGCGAAATAAGAATAGAAAGGCCATTTTTTATACTACGACTGGGGATCCAATGAGAGGACACTCAATTTCATAGGGGAAATGACAAATTTCATTGCAGAACAGGTTGGTGTTTCGAAATGCAAAATTTTGCCCATTTTAAAAAGCACTGATAATTTTTCAGCTCATACACATCAGCTGAAACCTCATAATGTCTTTATATACAATCTTTCATAGATGCTTAAGGCCAGGGTTGGCGGGAGGGGGAAGGGGTAAAATCTCAGAAATTCAAAACAATAAATTTACTTTTCATTATTTTTTGCTTCTGAAACGACGAAATCGGTCAAAAAGGCCCAAATAAAGGATCTAGCATACAATTTACCCCAGCGTTTTTTAGCCGATCCATATAAGCTATAGTAACCAAACTTTACAAGGAGATAGCTATAAGCCTATTGTACTAATCTGGCAAAATTGATCGACTTACGGTGTAAACTTACTGCTTTAAAAAAATTTAAAAAAAACTTACTTTACTTTACTTTAAACTTACTTTAAACTTACTTTTTTTAAACTCACTTTTTTAATGTAGGATGTTGATTGAGTTACAAAAAACTGCTTTGTTTGAAACCCACCGAATTGTTTACAATTTTTAGATGCTGTTAGTACGTTGTAAAACTGTGAATGTAGAGCAGTAAGTTTACACCGTAAGTTGATCAATTTCGCCAGATCAGTACAATAGGCTTATAGCTATCTCCTTGTAAAGTTTGGTTACTGTAGCTCATATGGATCGGCTAAAAAACGCTGGGAGGTAAATTGTATACTAGATCCCAAAAAAATGCTCCTTCATGGTAATAACGCATGTTTAAAGCTTTTGGAGTAAAAAGTGATATTTCTACTGCTTTTGTCCTCAACAATGATATAAAAACGTTCTGTTAACTTAAAATCAGCTGAAACCGGCTCAAAAACCTTTGCGTTCATCTGAATAAAGTATTATTATTAAAATCGCCGGACAGTACCTATCACGATGAGCGGTGGTAATACTCCTCACGCCCCTATGTGCTTGTACATATGTGGTGTTTATTCATTGATTTACCTATTTATTTGCTTATTTCTTTAGTTATCTTATTCGTTTATTTATTTATATATTCATTCATTATTCTTTATATTTATTTTTTATTTGTGTCTATTGTTCACAATATGATTAGAGGCTATTCTGAGAGGAAATAAAAAATTCTTCCATACACGCCAAAAAGGAACAAACTGTAACATAGTAAAAACTAATAAAAACAGCATTGATAAGCTTGAGAAAAAATTCAATTCTGAAGGCCGTACTGACAACTGAATAATAATAAAAATAAATGGATATTATAATAAGATAGAAAATGTAATTAAATCGAAAATACATGAATACAAAAGAGCTCAAAAGCAGCCGGTTGACGACAACTTAGATGGAAGGGGTATGCAAGCCTTAAAAACGAGTGGGCGGTCAACTTTACATCGAGTAATCCCCAAAATTCCTTCAAAAATTTCAAACAAATAATACACGAATAGTAGTTCTTCGATGGCATCGGGCAAAGTACAAGCAAGGGCCCAAAACAGAAGGAAAAGCCCGAAAACTCTATGAAATAAGATTTTTGGTAATTTTTTTGACGATTGGATTTTTTTAAATTTTTAAATATTTTAATTTAAATTTTTCGATTTTCTAATTTTCTAAAACGTTTAATTAATAATTTGGGGCTAAATTTTAACGTTCCTTTGTTGGATTGAAAAGGGCAGAGACGCGTCAAAGGCATCATTTTTTGGCATTTCTGACGATGCACATTAAAACATACAAAATTTTGGAAAGATATCAAAAAAATTCGAGTAATTTGAACAAAATATAGTCAAAAGTAAAATATGATACGAAGTGCCGAAATTTCAAAACTTTACGCAAACAGATAGCTAAACCGTTTGATCTGGCACTGGAAAATCAAGAATTCTGGGGCGAAACCTTTCTGATGAGGGTTTAGCCCCTCTCCCGCAAGACCTCAATATCAGGTATGCCGAGTATCTCTATTAAATTTAATAAAATTCCTTAATTATCGGCGTACAAAATAGACTAACCTGTATTTTTAAACGGGTATTTCCCAACAGTCGAATGCAGAATCGACGAATAATAATTGGGGTTAGCGAAGCTGAAAGCTCTTTGATGTCTGCCGACAGGTGTGTCGAGTTCGGTGCTTTGGGAGTCGCTTGCGGCTAAGCCACCATCACTTTTTGTTATGGACACAGATGAAGACCTTAATAAAGCACAATTTTGAAATTTCCGTCAAGTGTTTGACAATGCTGCCAAAAAAGTCATTATTAACGATCAAAAGCAGCCATTTTACTTAGTTTCAAAATTAAAAAAAAACTCGGATAAGTCCGATTTGATTTTGATTTAATTATAGCAATTATAATAGATTAAGAGGAAACTTCACTTTTATAACAGTGAGAATTGTTTTAAATTTTTGGGAAGTGGACATTGAATAATTTGTAGTTGATTAAGCACGTTTAAGAATACAAAATTTGGAAAAGAAATAGACAAACATTTTTTATGTTGAGGGGATAACCGGCCTTCTATTTATGATCAAATGGACAAAAATAGATATATACGGTTTTAAAAAGCACTTATCGCTTAAAAGTCGGAAATAATCTTAGATTTAGGAGGATGAAAAAACGATGGCTGACCATACATGGACAAAGGCCGGTCTTCCCATCGATACCGGCTGCCCAATTATTTCCTTGGTTTCCTTGTACTAAATGGTTGCTTGGTTGGTTAATTCGTTGCTTAGTGGATAACTGGTTAATTCTTTGTTTGACTGATTATTGGTTGGTTCGACATTGATTGATTGGTTGATTAGTTGATTTTCAAATAGTTTTCACGTATTTTCCTTGATTCATATTCCATTTTCTAGTTAAGTGACTGATTTTAGAGTCATTTTTGTGAATTTCCATCATTTTTCTTCTCTTTGTTCAGAATTTCTAAATTTTCCATTGATACCGACCCGGTTCCCATTGATACCGGGTTGAATGAAGTTGCACGGTTTGCCCATGTATGTGGCTGACTATAGGCGTTTGTAAACATTGTGTTGAAGTTATAATACTTATTACTATCTATATCGAATCGACCTTGCCAGCTTAAAATTATATTTTAAAATTAAACCTAAGAACAAAGACAAAAAACTGACTGATAAATAAAATAGTACGAGTTGATGACGTATCACCTCACTTTTGGTTCTATTAGCATCCAGTGATGGATCTAAGCTTCCTGCAGGAGATACGCACCAGCGGCCTAGACTGCAGGTAATATAGCACACAACGTAAAATTATATGCAGTCAAAAACCAGCGGCCTGGACTGCAGGCAATATAACACAATATAAAATTATATGCAGTCAAAAACCAGCGGCCTAGACTGGAGGTAATATAGCACACAATGTGATATTATATGCAGTCAAGTTCAATGTTTATTGTTATAGGAAGCTAGCGCTTCGCTCGCCTATTAACCTGTAGTAGATGGTTTTAGAAGGCACTTTTATTTGAGATAGTCTGACAGACTTGCTTCCTCAATAGGGAAAGTTTTTGCGCTGCATGGGTAGCAGTTTAAATAACTACCCAGTCACCCATTAGCGCACTTTGATGAGTCAGCGTGCTCTGGTCCTGCATGATAGATAGTTAGTAGCTGTTGATGTTCTTGTCCTAATTTTGGGGAATTGTTTTATATTAGTGGAAATAAAATGCTTCGAAGCTTATTCGACAATGTGAAACAAGGATTCCGAAAAGCATTTGGGAATGTTTCAGATTAGTCTCAGAAGCGTCGGGGGACTGTGACTGAGTGGGGTTACCAATGTCTTAGGCTTAGGCTTAGTTATGTGCAGTCACATTGATGCCAGCGCATGGGCTAAGCCTGAGATAAATGGAGCGAAAATTGCGGAGCAAGCGAAGCGAGCGGAGCAATTTTTGCTCCATTTATGCCTTAGGCTTAGCCTATGTCTGGCACCAATCTGAATCCGCAAGCAATTGCTGTCGCCACACACCATCTTTTACAGTATCATATGTATCTGCTGCATAATTTTATTTCCACTAAAGTAAAACAATTCCCAAGAATGAAGACAAGAACAGCAACAGCTACGCAATATCTATCATGCAGGACCAGAGCTCACGCTGGCCCATCGAAAATGCGTTAATGGGTAGATGGGCAGCTATTGAAGCTGCTACCCACGCAGCGCAAAAAATATTTCCTATTGAGGAAGCAAATCTGCCAGACCATCTCAAATGAAAGTGCCTTCTAAAACTATCTACTACAGGTTGAAATGCGAGCGAAGCGCCAGCTTCCCATATCAATAAACATTGAACTTGACTGCATATAATATCACATTGTGTGCTTTATTACCTGCAGTCTAAGCCGCTGGTGTTTGACTGCATATAATTTCACATCGTTATATTGCCTGCAGTCTAGGCCGCTGGTTTTTGACTAATTTTACGTTGTGTGTTATATTACCTGCAGTCAAGGCCGCTGGTTTTTCACTGCATATAATTTTACATTGTGTGCTATATTACCTGCAGCTGAGTGCAAATAATTACTGCCCCACGTATATGATGGAAAAAAGACTTTACACGCAAAAGATAGATGTGCACCAAGACAGTAATGCCATAGAAGTTTAATTGCAATCACCTGTACGATTTGACTGGTGTAATATTTTCACAATCAGAAGATTGAACATGAAATAGATCCATCGACGACCGGCGCCGATGCCTTTTCGATTAATCGTTGAGAAGCAATTTTTTGCTGCAGCGAGTTACTAAACCCAACGTTGCTGAGTAGCTTATGTATTACTAACTAAGCTAAGTTTTCTAGACCATTTAGTGTCTAGCAGGCTACGTAAAAGGAGGCTCGGATAGATTTCTTTCTTTCCATTTATTTATTTCGTTGGTCAGGCGACGTGCATGAATACATAGCAAAACACTTTATACCTTGAATACAGTAACACGGTCTAATAATCAAATTGCATGAACGTTCTCAACGTTTGTAAATATAGATTCGAACAAAAAATTCATTTATAAAAACTCTTTTAAATCAACATCTTTTTTATCGTAAGTTGCATCTTTATTGTATTCATGATTTTCACGGACGTTTTAATAAATTCTTTGATTCGTTGATTGATTTTTATATTAAAATATCTAAGGTCCAAAAAGAATTGAAACAAAGAAGATAAAAATTAATTCGAATCCTATTATCCTATGGTCTGCTTCACACAAGTTTGGGCATAAATCTTAAAAACTATGTCCGACAATAAATCAAAAGATTGCGATCATAGTATTAATTCGATATACAATTATCGTAATCCATCGGCTTATTTTCGAAACAATTCTTAAAATTTATGCCCAAACTTATGCGAAACAAACTATAGCGTCATAACATACAACGTAATCCATTTTACGGAATCTAGTGCACCTGCGTGCATAAATCAATTTTAATACAAAACAATAATGCAACTATAAAAACGACATGCATATGTAGATACATATGTGCGAAAATGCCTCACAACAACAATAAGATTTTGCATTGTAACATTGGAAAATTGTATTTATTTTCCTTGTTGCAATACTTATATTATGCGCATAAACGTCAAGTCACAGGTTACAGTCTGTTTCACACAAGTTTGAACATAAATTTTAAAAATATGTTCGACAATAAGCCGATAGATTGCGATTATAGCACTGATTTGATACATAATTATCGCAATCCGTCGGCTTACTTCGGAAAATTCTCAAAATTGGGCCCAAACTCATGTCAAACAGACTATAGTTCAGAATCTGTAGGCCACGTGTGACTTCCTCGCGTTTGCATATGATATTTTCTGATATTTGAGAAAGACGAAAAATAATGACAAAATCCTGTTGTTGAGTCAAGTCTTCGAGTCCGAGAGTCTTACATCGAGTCGAGTCTTACTTTCTGTAAGACTCGACTCGATGTTGGACAAGTCAAAAATTAACCTCCCCTAATTTTATTACATATTAAGTAGTTTTTAACGCTGAGTTTAATAGCGCGAATCGTTTTTCTTGGAAACGATTATTCATTGTGTAATGTGAGTGTAAACTATCAAAAATAACTGTTTGGTCTGATATTTTTCATTATATGTATGTATCTCGGATCACCACGATCAAATTCAATAATTATTTTATTCATTTGAAAGATGAATAATCTATACATTTTGTAAAATTAATTGAGGTTCTCAGTATTCCGTCAACATTTTTTTGATGTGATTAGAAACATAAAACATCCACAGTTTTGACTTAAAATTTTATGACAATCCAATACAGCTCATATCTGTTATAGCTCATATACCTACTATATGCTGGCCCTTGTTCATATTACAATGTTTTATAGCTTGTCACAGGAGGCTTCTATGATAAAAAATTGAAGAAAAAAGACCATTTTTGAGCAATAGATGTTTCAACGACACATGGTATGCTGGTATTGTTTGAAATGGTTGAAATTTGACGAATTTTAGTCTGTTTCACATAAGTTTGGGCATAAATTTTAAGAATTTTTTCGGAAGTAAGTCGACGGACTACGATAATATTATACATATCAAATCAATGCTATGATCGCAATCTGTCGGCTTACATATTGTCGAACATAGTTTTTAAATTTTATTCCCGAACTAGTGTGAAACAGATTATAGTCTAAGAATGTCGCAACAAGAGAGTGTGATGACTCCTTAGTCCTTCCTTATAAGGGCGTATCCATTTGGAGTAGCCCATTAGCCGAAACAGTTTGTCGGCGTTTACTTTCGCTTACGAATTCAACATTTGTTGATTCCTTCACTAGCCACTGTGATTAGCAGGCGTGAAATTGCAACGGCGTCGGGAACACTGTCCATGACCGATATCAGTAGTGTGGGTGTATCTCGTAGTATAAATACATGTGTTATAACATAGTATTTGGAATTCTTGTTTGTAATTGTCCTAGGGCACGTGCGACGGCCTCATTCCGCACCTGGTCTCCCGGCACGCAAGCACAGGTGGGAGCACCAAAATTATGAACGGGATAGGGGGTGCAAGATTTTTCAAAGGTGAAAAAATGGCCTTAAAGATGGTTGTATGGCAAAAAAACACCATTTTTCAACGTTTCTCATCGAGCACTATCCATTGGCATCAAAAAATTGCGAAAAACAAACAGATTTCAAAAATTGAATTTTGGGAGTTATTTTGTTTCTGAGGGGAGGGTGGGTGCATACTCCCAAACCTAACTCCCTACGCCCACGTGTGCACGCAAGCCGAGCGCATTTTATTGTTTTATTTTCTTATTTTGTTATCGTATCGACGTATTCTCATACATACCTGGTGGTTACCAAAGTCCGGATAGCGTGAGTTGGAAATCGTTGTCATCAATAAAACCAACTTCTCGAAATTAATCTAGAAAACCTGAAATATTCAAAAGTTTGGACACGGCTGCCGAACCCCACAAACTTTCTACGTTACAAATTAGCGGTACATTACTTAGGAACCATCTACATAGCTAAGTGATTACAGGAAAATTGTTCGCCAACCCGACAACAATTGCACTCCAACAAGTGCTCGCCTAGCAATTGCTCGTCCAACTATTGCTCGCCGAACAATTGCTCGCCGGGCAATTGCTCACCTAACAATTGCTCGCCAAACAATTGCCCGCCAAACAAATGCTCACCCAACAATTGCTCGCCGAACAATTGCTTGCCAAACAATAGCTCGCCCAGCAATAGCTCGCCCAACAATTTCTCACCGAATAAGTTGCTCTTGTAGCAATTGTTCGCCAATTGCTTGCCAGGCAACTGCTCCTCGATTGCTATCCAATTAACTGGCAAGCTCAAATCTCGGTTAAGTTGGCGCGTTCGCTGTGCCACGCGTAACATGGAAGATGGGTAGTGGACATAGGTTGGCGGCATCAAAATATTGGGGGAGGGGAATGCAAGCTTTTCAAAGGTCAAACAATGGCCTTAAAAATGGTGGTATGGCGAAAAAACACCATTTTTCAACGTTTCTCATCGAGCATTATTCATTGGCATCAAAACATGGCGAAAAAAAAACAAAAAAATTTCAGAAATTGAATTCTGGTGGTATTTTGGTTTCTGGGGGATTTTGGTTTCTCGGGGGAGGGGACGGTGCATATTTACATACTTATATGCAGACATGCACAAGATGGGAATTCAAGAAAGAGGCGAAATCTTGAAGTGCAATTTTTTGGATTTAAAAATGGGGTATATGCGTCAAAAACATCGTTTTTCAGCGTTTCCAGCGATGCTCTGTCTTTCTAGAGCGTAAAAACAAATAGAAAATTTCGAAAAAATCAAGACAAAATGTAATTTAAAAGTGAGTGTATGGCGCGAAGCGCCAGAAATTTGACACTTTTATGCAGCAAGATACCTGAAAACGCTTGAACTAGCGCTTTTTCTCCGAATTTTTGAAAACTTTTCGAAAATCGCAAATTCTGGAGTTGGGAGGATAAACCGATTTTGGGGGATGGGTGAAAACCACACGTGGGTGTAGAAGAGGGTGGGGTCTGAGCGGTATGGAACCACACGTAGGCGTGGGGGTTTGGTGGTATGCACCCCCAGAAGTTGGAATACCCCTAAGAAATCAAAATAACCCTCCAGAATCCAATTTTTGAAATTTTTTGCTTTTTTAGCGATTTTTTGATGCCATTGGATAGTGCTCGATGAGAAACGTCGAAAAATGGTGTTTTTCACTATACAAACACTTTTAAAACCGTTTTTTGACCTTTGAAAATTTTTTCATCCCCCCAGAAATTTTTTCATCCCCCAGAATTTTTGTTGCTGCCCACCTATGTATGCAACCCAATTCCCTGAAACCGAATAACCCCCGGAATTCAATTTTTGAAATTTTTTTCAATTTTTTCGCAATGTTTTGATGCCAATGGATAGTGCTCGAGAAACGTTGAAAAGCGGTGTTTGTTCGCCGTACAACCATTTTTTAGACAATTTTTTGACCTTTGAAAAATCTTGCCCCCTCCCCCCCGCACTGCCCACCTATGGTGATAACCATCTAGACCATGTAATCCTATGTGCGTACCCATAGTTTGCCTGTCTTTTTTGTAGATAAACGAGACTAAGAGCAAAAATGTTTGAAAGACAATAATTGACGAGCAAATTTTTAAGCAAATGAACAATTTGCTGGCGAGCAGTAGCTCTGCGCAAGCAAGTGTCAGGCGAGCAATTATCAGGCGAGCAATTGTTGGGCGAGCAATTGTTCGGCGAGCAATTGTACGGCGAGCAATTAGTAGGCGAGCAATGGTCAGACGAGCAATTGTTGGGAGCAATTGTTGTCGAGCAATTGCTGGCGAGCAATTTTCCGGATACGATCTAGCTAGTTACTTACAATCTTATTTTCAAGCCCGTGCCGCATGCCATCAAAGAGGGTAAATGGCACAAAACGTTGAGTCTCATGCGGGTTAGGTCCAATCTGCAGCAGTAATACACGGGGGCGTAGATACCTGGGCTCATCCTAATAGCTTAACCGCCCCAGCAGCAAATAAAGTCGTACTTGCGGTGTCCAACCTGGCCCGACGCATACAACATTGTGCACTGATTATTGTATTCATTCGGGCAACGCGAGTATTCCCCTAAATCGGTCAGGGGCCCTACTCTGAAAATAAACCAGTGACCCGCAGCTGGGTGAAGGTAATAATTATTTTCAATTTTACCGTTAATAAATTTGGGTTATTGCTTGCATTGGCCGTTATCAGAGGGTTATACCAGAAAAAATATAATAGGTAAGATGACCGCTTTTTAAGTAACAGACCTCAAAAGAACGTGGTGTGCTGAAAAATGATTAACTTTATGAGATTTTGATATGAAAAGTCAAGATATTTTCTTATTACATTTTGAAACAACGTAGAGGCCGTAGTTCATATTTTAATATGTTGCCGGTAATTATAATGGGCTTTAAAAAAATGTTTGAAAAATAAAAGGGCCACTTTTGGTGTTACAAATATCTAATGAGAATATGGTGTGCTCAGGAATGATCAAAATTAGACCACTTCACCTTAAAATGTCACGATATTTTTGATTTCTAATTCTCTAATAAAAATAATTGTCATTTACACTTCAAGTTTATGAGGAAAGAAATATAACGTCCACGTTTTTTAATCAACAGACGTTAAACGAAACGTTTAGTAGGTACCTGTAAAATTATCAACTTTAGATATTACTGTTAGCATAGGTAGACAGCACCAAAATTTTAGGGGGTAGAAGGTTTCTTGATATTTCAAAGGTCGAAAAATGGTCTTAAAAATAGTGGTATGGCAGAAAAAAACACCATTTCTTAAAGTTTCTCTTCGAGCACTATCCATTGGTATCAAAGAATGGCGTAAAAAATTTTAAAAAATTCAAAAATTTAAATTCTGGGGGGATATTTTGGTTCCTCTATTGAACTCAGCGTCAAAAGTTACTTAATATGTTAAAATCTGGGAAATTTATTTTTTGACTTGTCCATGCACAGTAATGTCTGGGCTGAATCATATAGAAAGTGACTCTTATATAATTAATGGCAATTAAAAATCAAAGTGTTTTGGAAGTTTCATTAAAAATCACGACAAAACAAAAATCGCACATCCTTTTCAATTTTGTGAAAAATTTGTAAAGCGTAAAGCGAAAAGGAGTCCATTGCATTTATTATGTGTTCTATATCTATAGTCCGTTTCATTTAGCTTTGGAGTTTCTAGAAAAATTCAAAGTGACCACAAAAAAGCTTTAAACTACTCCGTTAACTTAGATATTCTACAGTATACCGAGTCATATAGAGATGTATGCCATGGTAAAGCCACATTACTGCAACAAAATTTTAAACCACTTTTGTAGCCCGATTCTTGCGGATTAATTCGAAAGAAAACCGCAAAGTTAAATGAAACAGACTATAGTAGCCAGAAGAAAAAACGTCAAGTGTGAGCAATCGCCGCTTCGTTTTTTGGAGAATATGACATCAAATCGTAAAACTCCTAATGATTTCGTTTCATTACGAGAGCCTGATGCTGAAAAATCCAATTCATTTGGTTATGTATATGGACAGCAAGGCTGGTCTGGCTGGAGGTCAGTCAGCCATAGAGCATTTTTTAAGCCAAAAATGGTCATGAAAACTGGTGTAAATGCTGAAGTAGCTTCAAACTATGTCACGATTTTCCCTAAAATTTGTCATTTTTCCATTCTGGAGAGCACCACGTATACATAATAATGCCACTCCTTTTTGACTTTATTTCAAAATTGATAGATAGGTACCTACCTATCGTACATGTCATCATGGAAAAAGGGGAGGGGAGGGGGGGGTGAATCCGAAAATTTCTTTGTAGATTGTGTTTTTAAGTTTAAGAACGGTAATGCGTCTTGGTCGTTTTGGATAATGCTCTTCCTAAGAAAATTGTTTAAAAATGTTAGTGAAAATAGAAAAAGTTCGAGTAAATTGAACAAAACACATTAAAAAATAAGTCGAAGAGCCGAAAATTTGACATTTATAAGCCAAAATGTAGCTAAGAACGCGTAAACATACGTTTTCAGAATTTGTTAGAAACATCCAAAGTTTCTGGGGGAATGAAAACCCTTTTCGGAATGGGGTGTCGAATAGAGCCCTTCGAACTATACAAGACCAGCAACGAAATTCTGGGGGTCCCACGGGTAAAATTACCCAAAATAGCACTGAACATTCAACGTTGGGCGCTATCGATTTTTGGGGTCCGCCGAATTCTGGAGGTCCGGAGACTCCCCTCCCCATATGTACTCTAAACCCTAAGATCACGTATGATAGGTATGTACACATAACATAGTAAAAACGGCAATGAAAAATAAAAAAATTTCAGCTCTATCACACTAAGATCGTCGTCAACAGGATTCGAGCCCGGAGGCCAATTTGGCAAAAAGCCCATCCTGGCGTTTCAGCAGATCGGCCGGTGGGCCGAATTCGGCCAATCGACCCGCATCCATCACCATTATCAACGTACTGTCCATTATAGTGTTCAATCTGTGCGCTATCGTCAATACGGTGCAATGAGTGAATTGTTCACGGATCGTCTTTTGTATGAGCATATCAGTGCTGTGATGAAAAAATAGTAATTTAAATCATGTTTTTTTCAAATTATATCAGTAATTTTTCATTTGTCAACCGCTATTCGATTTTATAAATTAGTCCCAAAATCTAGCGGACCCTGCTAAACTGATTAGACACTAATAATACGATTTTCTGGAATTTTTTTGATTTTTTTCTGCGATTTTTACCGGTCGAAAGAGAAAACTCGACCGAAAAAGAGAAAATAATCGCGTTTGTCCATACCATAAATTTTTGATACGAGTATAATACAACATTTTAAGATTTCTAACCAACAATTTCTCCCTCGGCCATGCGAGTGCTAAGGACGAATCCAGTTGGTTGGGGATCCAAACCAAATTTGGTCGTCCCCATCCACACGTGGGCGTGTAAAGGGGATCTGGACCCCCAAGATTGATAGACCTTAGAATGGAATTTTTGGTGTTATTTTTGACAATTTTGCCCCATCGGAACCACAGAATTAGATCGCTGCCCATGTGTACCCTCATTTTTTATCCCATCTCGATTTGGACAAAAACTTACGTTTTTTAGGCCATTTTTTAGATGCTTTTTCCAATTTAGGCCGAAAATTAAAGGTCATTTCCAAGCCCTTCAAGAGTGGCCGGCTCTACCCCTTCCCAAATCATGAGTTATTATAGTCTGGGACGGATCGGAGTGCCAAGTTAAATGTCAAAACAGGTTCGAAAAATTAATTAATTATGCATTAAATAATGGTTTTCGTCGTTTCGAAGCAGCTAAAATTATTTCTGCTGGGAAACTTTTCTTTCCAAAGAATTCAAAAATTAAACGTTCTTCGCAGTAAAAAACCAGAATATGCTGCGTTTAATTATTTAACGCAAAATTTGACGCAAAACGTTGGAAAATTTAGTAAGTTGGGACTAAAACTTGGCAAAAGTTAAAGTAGCTCTTTCTCAATTGAATCACAATGCTTTCAATGGACTTTTTTAACTTTAGGAGAAAAATGTAAGAAAACTGTATGTATTACTATTTTACTACTCAAAAACTCAGTGTGAGAGCCAGACAATTTTCGCTGAGAAGGTAAACTACATTTCTCGTGCAAAAATAGGACTATCAGACTCCATGAAAGGCAGTAAATATCATTTAGAATTATTATCAGGCGCGAAGCGCCAAATAATCGGTCAAATTGTGACAACTGATGGCTAAAAATCATGAAGAGAAAATAAACGATTAATTACATATAACATAGGACCTAAAGAGGATAACATTCCTCCAATTTGGGAATTTTGAGGGGTCAGCCTCGCACTGAAGAACTTTTATATACGTATTTTTGGGTTTTGAAACATTAAGTACGCGTTAAAAACACTTTTTGACGTTTCTGACGATGTTCGCTCTTTCTTTTCGAGCGAATTCGGCAAAATGAAGTTAAAAATGAATAAAATTTCACACGTTTAAGCCGAAAGATCGCTGAAATGCTCGAAAGAGCACATTTCTGCGATTTTTTAATGGAAAATCTAAAATTACAGGGAGGCTGATATCAGCAGCATGTTGCTGAGTTCAGCAGCCAATCTGGGTGTGTGAAGCCCTATCCCCGTAAGAAAATTCGTATGATGAGGACTGAGAGATCCTATTTAGAGATTTTTTCTATTCTTTTCATTTTCATAATCTCTTACCTCAATAGCGTTTGGATTCACATGCTCCAGCTAAAAACAGAGCGATTTCTAGAAGATAGTAATTCAAAAAATACTGGAAGGTTAGCGCATAAATATATTATTCGCAGCACATAAGAGGTTCCCGCATTTTGTATTTATCTAGATTTCTTATTTGTTTTTATTCTTTATCTTATTTTTTACATTTTTACTTTACATTTTTCCTTTTGTGTGCACTTTTTTCATTAGTTTTTTATTTTCTCTCCGTACGTACTGCAGATCCACATTGGCGGTTGCTTCGTCAATGACCAAGATTTTGCCACGTCTAAGTAAAGCTCTGGCTAAGCAAACTAGCTGGCGCTGACCCACGCTCAAATTGCAGCCCCCTTCTTGCACGGGAGCTTGCAATCCACCCGTGGCTTCGCTGAACGAGTTCTTTAGCTCAACCTCGAAAGATTTACAAGGCATAAATAATACGAAAAATCGTGCACAATGAATGATAAGAACCAGATATGCACGATGGGAGCTTATAGTCTAGACCAGACATGCTTGACCATACATTAGAAGCAGTCAAATTCTGGGGGAAAGGTGTGGGTGTGGATGGTGTATAACTATCAAACATCCAAAAACACACATCGGAATTCAATTCTAAGGGGTCTGCAGATATGGCGGACCTGACGAATTGTCGGAGGATCTAGCGCCCAACACCCCAGCCCATGTGTGGTTCAAAAACCCAGAATAAAAATTCGGAAATTTTCAAAAAAATGAGGCAAAATAGAGGCTAAAAATCGATTAAATATAAACTTTTCTCCAAAAGCGCTTAATGAGGACTGAGAGATCCTATTTGAAGATTTTTTTCTATTCTTTTCATTTTCATAATCTCTTACCTTACCAGTGTTTGGATTCCGATGCTCCAGCTTAAAACAGAGCGATTTCTAGAAGATAGTAATGCAAAAAAACTGGAAGGTTTGCGCATAAATAAAAAAGCGCTTGGAATTGACCATAGACTGTAGATTAACTTAGCTTTGATGATAGTTTAGGATTTATATTAGTTTTGACGTATGGTCCAACAAAGCTCAATATTTGACCAACATACTGACCGTATTGTGCATATACGGTCCAGACCAACTGTGGGCGTGAGTAGATCGATAAATTCGGTCCCAAAAACTTTAGAAACAACCCAAAATCATCCATTATTCAACATACCTACCAATTTTTTTGCTTTTTGCATTGTTTTTTTTGACAGGAAGCTTTGTGAGAAGCGTTATTGGTATACCGTGGGTCCCTAGATTCATATCTTTTAGCGTTGTAATGTTATAAGATAGGCGGTAGGCGCGCCTTGGCCCAAACTGAGGGCGCGCCAGGGTGCAAATGGCTAGGGAGGGCCTGCCCAGACCTGCCGAAGCTGCCCTAAGCCTAGGTGACCCGCCAGTAAACACCATCTCTGATCGATTTAAAAGCAGTAAGTTTGCAAAAATTAATTTTGGTTCATTTTTGCCTTAAATTCCTCGATTTGAAAAAAACTCGATCCTATTGTCTTTTTTGTTAGCTTACAATTAATATCACGTGCATAGAGCAGTAGTTAAATGCTTTTCATATTTTGATATTTGATTCATTATTTAATTTTGAATTTCAATTTTGATTTTCAATTTGAACGCACGCTTGTTTCGCGCTCCCTCGAAGTTTGAAAGTAAATTAGTATCTTAACGACACCCAACGAGAAAGAAGTAAATGAATGAATAATATGAGCAATCGAGTCGATAGTAAGATGAAAAAAACCTATTGAAAATACATTAAATTGCTAAAAATCGAGTCGATAGTTAGATGATATGGTTATCAAGTAAATAGACAAATAAAAATAGATAAACGAAATACTGAATAAATAGAGAGGTGGACAGATGTATAAGCAAAACTGAATAAATAAATTATAAATGAAATAAATGGTTGAAAATAGAGCAAGAGATCAATGAAAACTAAAGCTGAATAAATAGATTCATAATATAACAAATAGGTAAACAAATGCATAAATAGAAATCCATAAATTACGTAATGAACAAAGGCATAAGATGACAAGAATAAGAACACACACACATATACATCACACACAAATAAAAGACACTGCGAATTGAGGTACAAATTCAATAGGAAAATAAGGAACATAAAATATGCTGACTAAACAAATAAACTATTGCAAACGGAATGATCATTATTGAATTGAGGAAATTTGAATTTTTTTCCAATAAGCTTGTATTATGTTTATAAATGAATAAAGTTTTAAATATCATATTTATATTGTTATCGATGATTAAGAATGCGCAACTTACTAGTTCCAGCGCTCTCCATATCTCGATATCTGTATACTCGTCGAAAGGATCCAAATTTTTTCTCAGTGTGCCAATAAATAAAACAGGATCCTACGCAAAATCTGACGCTTTGTATGGCGAAAAATAAACAAATTTTATGAAATTACCTGCGGAATTATGCAAATTTTTCTACGCAGTTCGTATAAATCAATCGTCTGCGTGTCAATGCCATCGATAATGATACGACCTTCGATCAGCGATAAGCGAAATATTGCGTTGAGAATGCTACTTTTACCGGCGCCGGTTCTTCCGACTATTCCAACCTGTTTAAATAAATTCCTACATCTGCCCAATTATAGAAAATTTACTTGCATGCGGTATTTTTTGCACAAGGTCCGTTTGTACATGTACAAAGATGGTCCTCAAAATTCTTTGTACATTTTGTACATGCAAATTTTAGTGTACTATAATAGGGTACAGTACCGATTTTAGTTTGGTACAACAGGGTTTTTCGACCTTTGGTAGTGTATTTTAGCTAATTTCTGTGTTTCTGTCGCCAAAAATTACTAAAAATTGTATCAAAACGGCGCTAAGTGCAGAAAAATTTGACATTTCTCCATTCTAAATGCAAATTCGGCCATTTTAAAGATATATAGGACATACAATTACTCATTTTGGCGCGAAGCGCCGAAAATTTTTGGGAATTTCACACCTTTTCACAGTTTTTGTCTTCCCAAAAATCTTTGTTTATACATGTACAAAGACGGTCCTGAAATGTTTTTGTACATTGGGAAAAATCTTTGCCGAAAACACAAAAAAACCGTGCCTGCATGTCAAAAAATGTTTTAAATCCCTTCAAAAATCACAAATTTTTCAACTGAAACTCGAAATTGAAAAATAGAAACATCGTTGGAATAGCAGAAAAAATTAATTTTCAGGTTTTCATTTTTCCAGCAATTTTCAATATTATTTCAATTGTCAAATGCATAAAGTGAGTGACCATGGGAGGATTGGAATTCTAAGCTCTTAGAAGGAAAGAGATGGAATCTTTTAGGCACTTAGGGCCAAGTTAAGCTTAAAAAGGATAGAGGTCAAAACATTACGCAACAGAGCTTCATATTAATCAGAAAGTGTGAATTAATGAATGTGAATTTGACCAAGAACGTAGCTGTGGGGGGATAGGGGGACTAGTGCCCCCAAAATTTTGGAAATACGAAAAATTTTTACAAGGGTCCCAGAGAAAACATGAAAATTCTTGAAACGCATTTGAAAGACTGTCTGAATAGATTTTAGCACACTTTTGAGCTAATAAGTCCAAATTTTTGGGCGCTTCGCCCTGGATTTATTGTTTTCGTAATATGGCCTTTGTCTATCCAACAGCCCAAGTGATTATTTTATACAACATACTTTTTATATGATCGAAATCAGGCTAAATTCTTTAAATTTATTGAGTTTTTGTCTCTAATGCACGGAGCTCGTTGAGAAACGTTCCAAAACACCATTAATGCGCAGGCTCTTTGGCCTACCTCGAGGTCAGCAGTGGTCTATTGAAAATAGAACTTTAATAGATTTCATACATGTAAAGGCTTGAAATTAGGCTGGGAAACGTCAGTCTTTATTAATTTTTAAAGATATAGGTTTTCACTGTCTATTTTCGGCTGTAAATAAAATAAAGCATGTGAAAATGGCTTTAAAAAAGCAAATGTTGCCCACAATAGCGCGAGAGGGAGCGGTAAGACAACATATGGGTCCTCGGGGAACGGCCGACTTTGGATGGGTGAATCTCATGATGGATGACTAACGAAAACCTGCCGAATACTTTCATCATAAAATTATGGTTGACAGTTGTGGATTGGCATGCACGTGAACCCCAAATCAAGAAATAAGACATTTTCTGCAAAAGGGCTTGAAATTGACCAGAATCTGTGGATTCATAATATCAGTTTTTGAGGCCATTTGGCTCAAAAAAGCTTTCTGATTGACCTCCCAGACTGATCAAGCTGTGCATCGTAATGCTTACGATAAGAATTATGTAATAGCTATCGTATATCCATGTATGGCATCCTAAGTGATATTATGGTCGGTCCAGTATGCAGGTTAGCTGGAGAGCTTTTTTCGATATAAAAATTGCTATAAATGCTATAATAACATGGAAAAAACTTAATTCAGAGTTTGCGATCATTCTGCAGGAAAATTTAGATTTAATCGATTTTCGGCCTCAATTTGACTCTGTTTTTCATTAAATTGTTGTTCTTTGCCTAAACGGGTCTAGTGTCCCCAAAAGCTGACATGACTGATGATGACCAATAGAATCGCAAAAGCCGCACAAGACCGGCAAAACTTCGATTCCTCGAGTCTTCCAAATATTGAGGGTTTGGATTGGAGTCGGCCGGTTTGAGGAATATTCGCCTCCGACATTTCGCCCCGGCTTTACGCCCCCAACATTTCGCCCGACATTTCGCCCCCAGGGCTGCGTTCCGCCCCAAGCTTTCGCTGCACACATTTCACCTCTCGGATGTTTCGCCCCCAAACATTTCGCCCCAAGTGAGCTGTACAATAAACGGGAGTATGCATTATACATGGACAGCGTCAAAATTCGGGAGGACACAATGTCCTCTTTTCTTCTTTTATTTTCAATCTTTTTTGAAATGAACTAAAAAGAATTTTTATTTTTTCATTTTCAATCTTGATGAGTTTTCAATATTTTCGTTTCTCATTTTTAGATTTCTCTAAACAATTTTTTAACCATATTTAAACAGTTTTTTACCATATTTTAACCATATTGCTGCCTCATTTTTTAATTGTCAACAAGAAAACCAGAATTGTCAAATAAAAACAATGCTTTTAATTGCGAAGTAAAACGGGAAACACTAAAATGAAGAATGCTGTCGAATAAAAACGTGAACAATCTAAAATTCAAACCCAAATGGCATGAATGTCATCCGCCGTTCGTTTGAAGAATACATAAATATAGTTTTCGTAGACTAGCTTTCCTCTTTCCTCTTTTCGAAATGACTGAATCCATTAAGCAAATCTTACACGAACTATCTGTTTTACTGCCATTTGGTCTTCGTACCATATAGTTTTTGAATGACCTACTTAACGTGTGTTCGCCAACGAAAGGTCCTGGAATGAAAATATTACTACAAAGATAATGTAATTATGTAAGGTCAAGCCAAAATCTCCGGAAATCTTTATCAAATAAAAGTTACGTCTCTGCTTGCCGACCGGGAGAAATTACAATTAGGTACGCATAAAAAATATGCTTACGAAGGTCAAGCGAATTCCTGGGAATGTAATGGCAAATAAAAAAAATTATGGCAAAAAAATTGCAGAGACCAAGTTGATTGGTACGAGTATAGCGAGATATTTATTGGGGGCGAAATATCCTAGGCGAAATGTTTGGCGGCAAACATCGAAAGATGCGAAAATGTCTGAGGTGAAAGTTCCAGGGAGGCAAATACTATACCTGTGATTGAAATGTCGAGGGCTAATTGTGGGAGGAAAGTTGGGGGCGAATCTTCCGGATGCCGTCTAAACCTGGGGTCAGATAGAGCAAAACCGCAAAAAGTGTCAAAAAATTAAATGTAAGAGCTCTATTGATTTTATTTATTAAAATATTTTATTTATTCAACTTGCCCATGCGTGGTCTGAGTGCTGTCAATATATATGTCACGATTCGACATTTTAGTTTCGGCGTCCCAGCCATTTTTCAGGAATGAGGAAGGGGATAAATGACAGCAAATTTTGGTAGAAAATGGCGAAACAAAACACCTAAAAATGACCAAAAACGCAAGTTTTTGCCGATTAGAGGGGTTCGGTGGGCGGGCGAACTCTTTCTGACTCTGGAGAGTTGGGGGGACGACCAACTTCGGGTGGGTAGGGATCCCCTCATTACCCTGTTGTATGTATGGCTGCAACTTTTGTTACCTTATCACCGTCTTCGACTGAAAACGATACGCCCTTTAGAACGTAGTCAGAGTCGGGCGAATATTTCAATTTGACATTTTCGAAAATTATCCGACCCTTCTCGGGCCATTCCTTAGCCGGCATTAAAACTATTCGACTCGGCTTCCTTCGAAAACTTTGTTCGGCCGGCAACTTGGAATAATCTATGATTCTTTCAACCGATACCATCTGTAATTCAGGATTAAATTAAATTAATCAGTTGGAATAATATTTGACTTAAGCGACTGCCTTATGATGGAATTAATGATCTTAAGTGTTATTATACCGGGTGGCCCATAAAAAAGGCTACATTCCAATTCAACAGATTATCACTTTGGCTGATGTGAACATAAGAGTTTGGTACCGGCCGCTTTAGATAGATAAAAGTGTCTTTTAAATCGTGTAAGAAATTTGGGCCAGACGTCAATGGTTCGGGCGCTATGGCAATTAGTGTACACCCTATTTTAATTTTAATATTCTTCAAACGCCTATTGCGTCATAGATCCTGCCATTAATTTGCATCATCTATTCACGATATCCTGAAATTTTTACACTCAGTAGGACGCGTAACTACTCTAGGGGTTTAAGAAAATGTGCTAATCAATTTTTGTGATAGGATATATTATTGTCAAAATTTCAAAAAAAAGATACCTACGTACGCAGTAATGTGACCCAATGCAGAAACTCTGGGGTTTTATCACTATCGAAGTGAGGTGTAAACAAATGCTGTAGTGCGTGAACCGCTGGCAGCTAACCAAAATATTTAACGCGGTTCAAACAAGGACGTATTTTATCTATCTATTGCAGATGGTCCTAAAGTTTTATCTTAACATCAGCCGAAGTTATGACCAATAAAACCGGAATGTAGCCTTTTTATAGGCCACCCTGTATAAATACTAATAAATTAATTATTATCAATCAACAATAAATCGATATAACTCTAGATCGACGACTCATAAGGAAGAATTTCCCCGGAAATAGAGCCAAAAATTATTGTTAGTCGAAAATTTACCCGAAAGAGAGACATTTTTGTTCGACCGAGGCAACCGAGATCATATTGCTTTGCCAAAAAGTCTACTTCCTTTTTGAAACACAAATTTCGTGCTTATATTGATATGTTTTAGGCACTAAGGTGCCTATATATTATTTTGAAGTAAAAATAAGAGGAAACATAGACATAAAATACCGCCCACACCCAATAAATTTCTGATTTTGAAGGCGAGAGCACAAAAAGCATCAGTGAAGTCAAAGAATAGAAAAGCGGACTTGATAATTTTTGGTAAACCAACAACCACACATAAAATTAGACAATAGCAATTTTGTTGTACCTTAATAACTTACTAAACTCTCCAACTCGGCGGATTGTCGCGTTATCCATTGTAAAACGCCCAGTAAAGACATTGCATAGAATAAGGATAAGCCTACGCTTCCGGAACTCTGGTCTATAACCGTCGATGAAAACATATACACGAATGACAGACAGGCACGAGACTGTGGGGGGGGGTAGGGGGAGGGAAAACTGGGTGGAAAATCTATCTTGCCAAAATTTCGAAAGTCCGAATATTTTTACAGGAGTTCCCAGAGAAAATTCAAAATCCTTGAAACGCAATTGAAAAACCAATAAAAAAATTTAGCTCACATTTGAGCTAAAAAATCAGCATTGTCAGCTGTTTTTATATTTTTCGTCTACAAAACAGCCCAAGTATGGTGATATCTCTTTTCCCCCGTTTTATTCTTTTGTTCATCATTTTTATTTCTTTTATTTCTTTATTTGTATTTTTTAAATATTTTCTATAAGTTGTATTAATTATTTCATTCTTGCTTGCTTTTCTCTCCTTCTTTTCTCTTTCTTTCCCTTTTATTTTGTCGTATTTCAACCTCCTATTACACCTGAACTTTTCTGGCGCTTAGCGCCGAATCATCGATTATCTGTGTTGCTTTTCCTAGCATTGAAACAAAACTGAGTTTAAAACTCGTGCTCGATTTGTTGAACAACCGTTTGTATGTCTATTTTCAATGACACATTTTTCCTGTATAAATAGAACAAAGTGAATTTTTTACTTCTGAAATTTTTCACTTTCATTTTAGAAAATAACACCCTGAAGTACTATATTACTTTTGTCTATCTCTGTCAGTTGTCGAGATATCTGAGTCCCTAATTTCCACAGAAATATTAATGCTAGATCTGTCTGATCTTTCGAATTTAAGAAAGTTCAGCTACCGCCTGACGATAAAGACAAAACCAATTATAACGCAAAACTAATCAAATAACACAATACGTCTAATCAACTGAATAAAAATTATTGATCGAGCAAACGTTTTATTTAGAGAGGAAGTTAAATGTCAAAAATTAATTGTTAAATTCAATAAATTGAAATAAATCACTAGAATTGAAAGTGAGATTATTGAACGAAAAGTACAAAGAAACGTAGAAGAATGGGAAAATCGTAGTTTACCTAAAAAATCAAATAATCTAGTATACCTTCCGACAGCCACACGTTGATTACAGCAACGCATGCAATGAATACAGCGGATAAGAGATCAATAACAATAGCGAACCAGCGCGAGACCGACAACGAAGCATAAAACATTGAGGTATGCATGTTCTGAAACAAACATTGGCGGTTTACTCAGGCGGATCCATTTTTTGTCAGGGAGGTCATGTATGATTTTTGGGAAAGGAGCGGTTTGGGGTGCACCCTCCTGAAACCACCCAGAATATGCGATTTTCCTAAAAATTCGCGATTTACCAAACTATAGATCGAAAGGATGCCGTTTTAAGCGTTTTAGCGATTTTTCGGCTCAAAGTGTTAAATTTTCGGCGCTACGCGCTCGCCACATATAAACTTATTTTTTCAGTAGGTATATTAGGTTCCGATTTGCTCGATTTATTCACATTTTTTCGAAATTTTTCCAATGTTTTTATGTTCCAAAAAGAAAGGGTATTATCACAAAGGTCGAAAAATTGCGTTTTTGATGCATACCCTTCGTTTTTTAGCCTAGCCACTTTAGAAAAAAAATTTGGTTCCACCCCTGTCCCTCAGAATTCCCATGCTGTGCATGTCTGCTTGAGCGGTATCCCAAATCTCACCCAAATAGTCAGAAATAGGTCGGAAAAATCCGCTAGTAACTTGCAACATAGCGCTTGTTCGCAATTTTACGTTGCCCACTTTGATTCAGAACGATTTTTGGCGCAGGACTTTTAGAAATATTTCGAAATTTCCGGCTATTTATGCGAAAAGATTTGGGAATTTACTGAAATGTACAGGTCAAAAGACGTTTCGAGCCTTGATTATGCCAATTTATGAATTTGTGTACTTGTAACAACTTTCATTAGAGCATTTGGCGCGAAGCGCCAAAAACTTTTAAAATTTCTGTTGAAAAAAATGGAAGAAAACTACGCTAAAATTGTTGTTTATGCTTTAGACATTGTTTCAAGAATCATGACCTTCGTTGCCCGAAAAATTTGTTCCTGAATCAAAAAATATTGACTACTACGTCGCCAGCAAAAGGTATCACCGACGAAGAATATGGGAAATCAGGATAAAATGGAGAAAAATCACTATTCAGGGGAAAGCCGAGTGCCTAAATCTCGCGTGAATAGAAAATAGAAATAAGAAATAAAACTAAAAATTAAATGACAAAAATGCGAAATGGTGAGTGAAGCCAGTAGGATTTCGAAGCAAGAAAACATTACTGATTTCTATGTTTTCAGCCTTTGCAAAAAAAAGCCACTAAAAATCCACAGAAAGACCATAAAAATTCCAAAACAAATATGGATAGTTTTAAAACATTTGAGATTTTAGCACACGCGGGCTGAGAAATGTTTCTTTTAGCGAAAACTGCAATCAAATATTGAACGCAGTACCATTTACCCTCTTTCTACTCACCTGAAAACGATGAAAGTCTTCCGTGACGACTTCCTGAGCCCTCATCGAACGTATGCAAGCCAAGCCGTTAAGTGTTGAATTCAAATGTGAGTATACTGGACTTTTCGCTGAATCGACAATCAATTAAAAACTCGTAAAAAATAAAATGGTAGAGCAAGGATATCTATTGCATAAATATGTTCGATCCCCAGGCCGGTCTTAGGCAGGTGCAAACTGTGCGGCCGCACAGGGCCCCGGGGCCCAAAGGAACCCCCGAAGGCTCTGCCTGACACGCCAAGCAACGATAAATTTAGTGGACAAGGGGCGATTGTCAAAATCGTTTGAGCTTGCATTTTTTAACATTCTTACTCAGCAAATGAACACTAATTTACTCTTCTGTTTATGAAAAGTCAACAATTTTTAGGCATCGTCAGTCGATAATTTCTTATAGTTGTTCCACAAATGTCTGCAGTTTACTCTTGGTTTTTACTTGGTTTTACAATGTAGGATTCTAGCAATAATCGACACTTTGCGTTGACACTCGAGAAAAACACGACTCTAGCAGGAGTTGAATCCGGGTCGACGCGATCAGAGGTAGAAGCGTTACCAACTGAGCATCGACGAGGCATCGAGAGCTGATTTTTTAAACCTTCACTGGCATGCATAGAAAACTTCCTCTAGTCCCCTCCTTTTATATCCTTAACGATGCGTTATTTCAAGCATATTCGTTTTTTGTTCTATCGGAACAATTTTTGATTGCTAGTACATTCATATTCAGTTTTCCACCGACATTTAGACCAGGGACCTCAAAATTGTTTCTTCACAGAGGGCCCCCAAATATCTAAGACCGGGCCTGTGACGGTCCCATTGTTTCCCTTGGAATTTGTAATAATTTGGAGTTAGTATAAAATTATAAATAAGGCAACATCTTCTGAATGATTCTTTACAGTCTCAAGCAGAACATTTATCTGGAATACCAGCAGTTGATTCTATTGGAATGTAATGAAAACATGATTAACAACATGTTTTTGCATATACAAATATTTAAAATAGCATATTTATCAGAATGGTAAAATGATGAGCAAAAGTTGTATACGATACTGCTAGATAGATTTAAAGATTTTGAAGAAATTGATATTTTGAAAAAAATAAAATTTTTTGTTCTTCGAAACCTATAGCTCATGTTTTAATGCAAAATACTTCAAGTTTTAAAGTTTTAATCAGGCAATCAATGCTCTGATTGGTTTCGTGGACAAGCATGCAAGTAAGATGGGAGGTATAGCGGAGTACTTACTCCGTAGAACAGCAAAAATGAGAAATTTCCCGGGAAAAGTAGGCAAAGTAAGGCCAAAAAAACAAAGAGAATAGTAATTTTGTGCAAAAATTATTGAAATCGACTAGAAACTGAGGATTAATTCAGTTTTGAAATTTCTAAGCATTTATGCCGCTTTCGAGAGATTCGGCTCAAAAGTGCTCACTAACTGACCACCTCCAGACCAGCCAATCATACATGGAAACTGGACAGCAAATGAATTCTTGGGGGGGGTAAGTCCGATAGAGCAGAATCTCCAAAAATAGCACCGCAAAATCTTTTCTGGGGTCTATCGATTTTTTAGATGGTATTCCAGGTTCTCGTGGAGGGTCCAATCAGACCCCTGAGACCCCTCCCCAACTCGAACATAAGTCATTCTGCGTACCCTTACTAGTTTGTACACAAAACATACTTATTCCTTCTAAACGTTTAATTTCGCGGGCGCTTCGCAAGTAAAAGAAACGAGCAAAGAGGAGGACGAAGAACAAAGGCATTGTTATCAGAATGACCCACGGGTTCATCATTCCGATCATGAAAATTGTGCCAAATATGTTTAAGAAACCCTGAAAAAAAGAGATTATCTACATAAAATTATCGACGTTTGTAAATTATACGCAAAACTTGTTTACCAAAAAGACATCGAATACCGTGAAGGAAAGAAGCTCATCCATCGATCCGGTATCCTTCGAGAATCTGTTCAAAATTCGACCTAAAAGGCGAAATTACTAAGGCTTCATAATATAAAAATGAGTCAGTAATGTAACGAAGATAGGTGACCTACAGTAAAACGATTTGAATCAGCCCTCTAATTTACGATTTGTGATTATCGGAATTTATTAAATGCAATGAATTACTGTAATTCACATTTTCCTTGTAGAATACAGACGCAATTAGAGTGTAATATAATGAAAAACTCACAAATATGACTCAATAACAAAGCAAAATGCTCCGACGGAACAAAAAGGACGAATATACTTGGAACTACGAATCGTTAAGGACATGAGAGGAGGGACTAGAGAAAAGTTACTTATGTATGCCTGTGAAAGTTGTAAGAATCTACTTAAAATTAGACTTGCGCTAAAAACGCAAAAAATCGAAGCATCTTCTGCGGCCTGCAGAAGGAAGTTGCAACTCCGATATGAAAATAAAATAACATAAATAGCTTATTTCTAAAAAAGAGGCGATCACTAATTAAAAAACGAAAAGAGGCGATCTCTGATTAAAAAATGACTTAATGTGCACTGTTACGCTAGCATGGAATGCATTGATGTGGGGCAGCAATTAACAAGATAGTGTGCTTGTCATAATTCACTTTTGAAGCCATTGACGATTAATTATGTAAATGTTAGAGAAATCTGATTTTGATAAGAAACTATATCGCTTATTAAAACACATCAAAGCTTCCTCAACTCTCTTTTTCTGAGCCAGTGAACAATGTTTTGTGAATGCGAGCTTTTTTCAGAGGCCGCAGAATATACTTAATTTTTTTGCGTTTTTAGCGCAAATCTAATTTCAAGTAGACTCTTACAACTTTCACAGGTATACATAGGTGACTTTTCCCTAGTTCCCTCCTTTTATGTCCTTAATGATTCGTAATTCCAAGTATATTCGCCCTTTTTGTTCCATCAGAGCATTTTCTTTGCCATTACTTTGCTTTCGATTAGAATGTTTTGAGTGAATCAGTCAGTAAACACACATATGATAACACGCCACAATAATGAAAGCAGTTCGAGAACGCGGAAAACAATATTGTTCTTAACATCAGCATTATATTTGTTAAGCAAGACCACATCACCTTATTAAACAAATCAAATGATTTCAGCGTAAACTTTACGCAAGTACTGAGTGTAAAGAAAACATACAGTCTGATTCGTAATCCTGACCTGACGGAAGATATTTTGAAAAACTTCACGTTTTGCAATGTCCTGGGAGTAAAATAAATTTGCAGTGCAAATTTTATACGTCAACAATAAATGAATAGTGTAAACTTTACACAACTACAAGGTGTAGAAAAAGCAAACAGTCAGATTCGTAATTCTGACCTTACATGGAACATTTTGAAAAAATTAAGCTTCCGCAACGTTCTAGAACTAAATTCAATTTTCAGATTGAACTTTACACAACCACCGAGTGAGGAGAAGATTTTAGCCGGATTTATTATTCTGATATTCCTCAAATTCTACGATCTATATTTATGAAAAACTAACTGCACAATGGTCTGGAGACAAATAAATATCAGATGTAGAACACTTTGTCCAACTGACGTATGACGTTTTATCCTTGGTACAGTTTTAGACTTGTGATCATGTTTAGACTCATAACCGGTGAAGTTGGCAGAAAAAACCAAGACGAAAACACGTTTAAACCCCCCTCCATTTTCCTCCCAAATCAGCTCAAAATTGATGTAAATAAACACAATTTGCTGTGACGTTTACCCCTCAGAACTACCGTTGGCAAAAGTTCGGACTAAAGACTGCTAGTTCGTGGACTAGGACTAGTCCTTATGATCCTCGGACTGTAAGGACTGGTCCTTTTCAAAACCGAAGTGCACTACCGGATCATAGTCTTTTTTAGGAGCATGGTCCGGACTACAGACTATGATCCTCAACTTGATCTTTAATTCACAAATTATTATTTAGTGTAATTACTGTAGATTTACTTTTCACTAAAGTTATTCACGCGCTTTTTATTGTGTAGCGCTTTAAACAGTAAAGCCTGGAATATATCAAACTCAAAATTCGGCGAAATTCATGATTATTTTGCATATAATAAAGATGAAAACAAAAGTGTTTGTAAGGAATGCGCATTTCCACCTACGGGTCGCCCACCGACCAACCTTGAATGACATTTGGAACAAAAGCACCCACTGTCTCATGAAAAACTTTGGCGTCACAGAGAAAAGATGCGAGGGTGTGGGTAAAATCCGGAAACGGAGACGGAAACGAAGAGTAAAGCCGGAAACGGAAATAATGGGTAAAAGCCGGAAACGGAAACAATGGGTAAAAGCCGGAACCGGAAACGGAAACGATCCAAAGTGGCGGAACCGGAGTTCCCAAGTATTATTCATATGTGAAGCATGACCCCGGTCCGTCGGGGGTTTCTCCGCCCTGGAGGGGTAGTCCAAAGTGGCAGAACCGGGGGGTCTCGTCAGGCCCATCAGGGCATCGGTCAACGCACCTAATCCCGTTTCCGCCAAAATTTTCCCCGGCTGAAGGGGGTTTAAGGGCTCGGAATCGGGGTACCCCCATTATTCATAGGCGTGAATGTGACCCCGGTTGAATCGGGAATTTCACCCCCTTGGGGGGTGGTCCAAGCGGCGGAACCGGGGTTGAAGGTCTTGACCCCGATCGAGGCCTACTTGGCGGGAACGCCGGTTCCGCCGTTCTTGGACTTGCTTCGGGGCGGAAAAACACCCGAGCGGAGCCGGGGTCATGTTTACATGTGAATATTGGTGTACCCCGTTTGCGAACCCTGAAAACCCCCTTCTATGAGTGAAAGTTTGACGGAAACGGGGTTGGGAAGTTGACCCTGATGGGCTCCGCTTGGGGAACCCCGGTTACGCGCACTTGGATCCGTTTCTGTTTCCGGTTCCAGCTTTTACTCATCGTTTCCGTTTCTGTTTCCATTTCCGGCTTTTATGATTTCCGTTTCCATTTCCGAATTTTATTTTTCTCCTCAAGATGCGAAGGGAAAACTACTCCGCGTTGTCCAACCAAAATCAAAGAATACTATTGCAAACGCTCTTAATTGAGCTTGGAGCGGTACCTCCAATGCCAGCTTAAGCTTATTGCGACATTCTACATAATTTAAAACTCACAAAAAAACAAAAAATTAGGAATTTCTCATATTCCTAGGAACTTGTCCTAGATGCAGTAAAAGTGGATATTTCTGGCCTGAACAAGACATTTTTTGTTTTTGTCAAACTTTAGAGCCACCTCTGTATATCTTGCTATTGAGTTGTCGATTTTTCAAATGAAATATTAAAAATTCTAGGAGGTCATGTGTTCCAGGTGAGCAGTATCGGAATTCCTAAGGGATATGCTAAAGTGTTTTCAAAGGTCAAAGAAATTGGTCTTTAAAATGGTGTTATGGCAAAAAACATCATTTTTCGGTGTTTCTCATCAAGCTCTATCCATTGGCATCATTAAAAAATCGCGAAAGAAAACAAACAAATTTCCAAAAATTCAATTCTGGGGGACAGTGAGATTTTCAAATACTGGAAGAAAAGAAAAAGTACATTTCCTTTGCTGCATAAAGTGGCAAACGCGCACTTTGGCAAATCCCAGCCCCTCAGCTCCATGCGGAAGCGTTTTTTTAGCCGGACGAGTTTGATTTTGGAGAAAAACCGTCACACCAAGTGATAATCAAATGAAAAAAGGAATTTTCTTTTAAATTTGATTCGGCCAATCAGGGTCAAGACTTTCAACCCCTGTTCCGCCACTTTGGACCATCCCTCAAGGGATTCAATTCCTGACTAAACCGGGGTCAGATTCACATATGAATAATGGGGTAGCCCGTTTCCAAGCCCTTAAACCCGCCTTTCAGCTGAAGAAATTGTTGTTTGTTAACTGAATAAATACATTGATAAAGTTTGTAGCAAACTGGATAAAATTTGATAAGAAATGAAATCAACATAGTAACATAGCATTGAAGGACTGTGGTCCGACCAGTCTTTTTTTAAAAGGATCACAGTCCAGACCATATCCGGTAGTCTTTAAAATTGGGTTTGTAGTCCGGACTATAGTCCGGAAGTCTTTTTTTCCCGGACTTTTGCCAAAGCTACTCAGAACGTAACTTTATTTTTATTTCATTAGACTTATCCCGACTTGAAAATTGGCTATAAAAAAGGACAAAAACTTATGTTTCCATCATCCACTACATTTTAAAATCTGAACCTAACTCTCCACTGAGTGTAAAAAAAATCGGATTGGGCCAGTTTGTAGCCTTTGAACGTTACGTCAAAACTTGACATCGCTCATTACAAATTTGGTATCGAGTGTGAACAAAAGCTCCATCGAGTTTTTATTATCTATCTTCTAAAACCGCACCTTCCAGATTTGTTCCGTTATAGCTGTGAGGGATTTATGTTGGGGGTACCCAAGCATATTATAGATATATACATGCTCATGCGCTACCTATGGTAACAAATACGAAATTGACATCTCTAAATCTGATAAGCAACGGAATAGAGACGTTACATGGTAATTAAGAAAAGAAGATTGATACTTCAGTAGAGATTCACTCATTAAGAACACTAATTAACACAATATGACCTGTCTTGCTAAAAAAGTGGTGTTTACAAAAGTGTAAATTGAAAACACGAGTAGAAAGGGAAACTCAATGAAACTTCACAATTTTGTCGCCCTAATTTTCCATTAAAAAACTCTGGCTTTTCTGCGATAAAACCCGCTGCCGAAATTATTGTCAAAATATTTTGTATCCCTTTTTAGGGCCGCCCCGTAAATAAATAATTCTGGCGAAAAATAGCGAAAAAAACGCTTAAAATGGTAAAAAAACGCAAGCTTTTTTCCCAAAAAATCTAATATCGGGGGAGACTCTCGAAAATTCTCTGGCATTGGGGGTATGGAGACGAAGTGTTTTTAATGAAACACTCGCAAATTTAATGCAGAAATTGACACAAATCGACGGAACAACATTTTAAAAATCACTATAGGAGTTATAAAATCTTTGTTCTGTACAAAAGTACTCATTTGGAGTAAATTTAAGTCTTAAGAGCGTCAAGAGAATCAGTAAATGTCATTAATGAGTACAATACCGGCGTGAAGCGCTGAAAAAATTTGAAAAATCATGATAAAAATGGCTAAATCATCAAAACATACACATCTATTCTTCACTGCGCTCAAATATTTTTTAGCATCAGGGGCGGCCGCCCTTCACCCCCTTAAATCCGTCAGTGCGCAAGGTCAAACTTTCAGGGGGGCGCTAGAAATCAAAACATGGTATATAGCTAAGTGCATCGGAAAACCAGTTCTGTAGCCTTTTTGGGCTCAGAAAATTAGCTATATATCCTTTCCAGGCTCAGAAAACTAACCATATAGCCTTTTTAGATTTGGACTCACAAACAAACTTGTATAGCCTTTTTGGACTAAAAATAGCAATTCATTCCTTTTTTAAATCAAGAAAATAGCTATATGTCCTTTGAAACTCAGAAAAGGCAACTATATATACAGTATAGCATTTCTGAGCCAGACGGTATGTTTCTCAGTTCAAAAAGGCTATATAGCTGGTTTTCTGAGCCCAGGCTATATAGCAATGTTTTTTCGGCCAAAATGGCTGTAGAGCTAGCAGTTCTTCGAAGCCTTTCCAATGCTCTTGTAAGGCGTCAATTTCCTCCCCCCAAGAACACTGTTTGGTCAAAACCAAGACCACTCAAACCAGGCACGTATCTCTAGGGGTGGCATGGGGGGTTTGAACCCCCTCCCGAAATTCAGAAACATCGGAAAAATAGGACTTTTAAAACGTTATTTTGTGTGGCTTTTTCGGGCTTCGTCCCCCCAAAATTGGTGTTGGTCCCCCCAAAACAGGACGGCCAGCTACGTGCCTGACTCAATCTCCTGAACGCGTAGTACAGTGCTAAGCCTACCAATAGGATTAACATCGAAGAATCGAACATAAGTCCTGAGAACAGCATTGAACATCTGAGCGTGCAACTTGAGCGACGACTTGAAAAGGAGCAATCGCAATCCCGTCGCCCTCATCACGCTCATCATTATCAAGATCAAAGTGGTCCATACGAAAACTTGAAAATAAGGCAAGGGTTCGTACTCGATCAATTTTCGCAATTCAGTGTGGTTGTACAAATTTAATCCAGAATCCAACAAACAGTCGGTCATATTTTGCGACGAATTCGCCAATCGAAGTTGGTCGATTTGGTCCCCCAATTTGGCAGTCTCTTCCACGCTGGACCTGAAAAATTTAGGGAATAACCACAGTAAAACATTCCCGATATTCGATCCCATTCTGACGTCGAATTGGGCTCTAATTTCGACGAAAGCTTTCCCCAAAAATTTTTTCTTCTAAAAGATGTCCTTTTTAGCGAAAAGCACCCATACTTCCAGAATTAGAGGAGACTTTCCCCGGACCCGATAGCTGCATACGTGTCTAGCAATGATTATACGATTTCATGAAGTAAAAGTTTTAAATTTTCGAATACATGATGAATAAATAAATAATAGAATAAGTTATCAATTAAAAATTGGAAAAGATGAAAATAATAAAGAAATTATTAGAAAAAATAAATTCAAATATATCACTGCATCTAAAAACGATTAGGTCACAGAATTACCAAATGGTCAGCCACCAATCCGTGAAATTCATTAAAAATTGGACGAAAAGGCAAAAGAAGACGACAAATACGACTACTAGCCAGTTGCCCATGGCGCAAAAATAAGCCGCAAAAACGCTCAATTTCATCGAGCCTTCGGCCGAAATTTCATCCGGCAAATTTAATGCCTAAAATAAAATTGAATACTTATATTGATAACGGAGAAAAGATTTATGTGGCCTAATGCTACAGTAAGTGGGTATAATAATTTATTAATTATTTATCTAAAGAAAGTGTATTTTTGGCCTATTGGCAGTCACATAAAATAATAATAATGCTTTATTCAAACCCGTAGGTACAATACAATGTTAAGAATAATACGCAACGTTTCGACAGTTAACCTACCGTCGTCGTCAGGCTCTTACACAATATTAGTAGTTGTGGGCACCAGGAATTGAACCTTACAGCTAAGTATCATTTATTTCTAAAGTCTGCGGTTTTACCAACTGAGCTTCACTGGGCCAGGGTCTCTAAGGTTTAAACCTGTAGGTATGATACCTGAGGTCTCGACATTGCATCAGGAAGGTTAAACTTGATGATGCTTCGAGCTAGTTTCTCCCCAATGCCATCCAACCTGCGGAGATCTCTAACTAAGCTCAAAGCCATACTGCTGTAATAACCGACTTCTAAATGTTTAGTGACTGGTTCATATCTAAAAAGTGTATTTTTGGCCTATTGGCAGTCACATAAAATAATAATAATGCTTTATTCAAACCCGTAGATACAATACAATGTTAAGAATAATACGCAACGTTTCGACAGTTAACTTTCCCAAATGTCAGGTTTACAGAATATAAGAAGTTGTAGGCCCCAGGAATTGAACCTTACAGCTAAGTATCATTTATTTCTAAAGTCTGCGGTTTTACAATTCCTGGTGCCCACAACTTCTTATATTCTGTAAGAGCCTGACGACGACGGTAGGTTAACTGTCGAAACGTTGCGTATTATTCTTAACATTGCATTGTACCTACGGGTTTGAATAAAGCATTATTATTATTTAATGTGACTGCCAATAGGCCAAAAATATACTTTCTTTAGATACGAACCAGTCACAAACATTTAGAAGTCAGTTATTAATTATTTATTTGAACTAGATTTCAAACCGAATGATTTACTGCGCTAAAATGATGCGAATAAATTGTAGTTTTTAATGAATTTTGAGCTTATTTGCTTTTTACATCCATCCTTCTCTGACTTTATTTGTCCGATAATTATTTCTAAAAACATTTAAAGCTGCTGCTGGACAAAATTCGATTAAAAACGATAAAGAAAATGTGATATATATTTTCTTGAATTCGACTTTAGCTATCTTTTGATGCAAAAAGTGTATGCATCGCCATGGATTCAGTATATATTTCTGTAAGTCGGTAGATACTTGAATTTTTATAAAATAGCCGGAAATAAATT
Organism: Mermis nigrescens; assembly: GCA_036768485.1. Lineage (NCBI taxonomy): Eukaryota > Metazoa > Nematoda > Enoplea > Mermithida > Mermithidae > Mermis > Mermis nigrescens. The sequence goes on along the minus strand of JAVLUZ010000771.1, from coordinate 718,574 downwards.
CGGAAATTCGCTTATCACATTCAAAACTGCATTTTTGTCCGTCGCTCTATGGCATTTTTTGTGAAATTTGGAAAAAATTTTTAAAATTTTGTACGCTCATTTAAGGATTCGATGCCGGAAATTCCAGAAAGTTTCGATAGAAAAAAGGTTATGTAATCACTTAGTATTCACTCCAGAAAACTTAGCAAAACAATTATCTATTATTAATAAATTATTTATTTTTATTATTTATTTCTGAATGAAATTATTTCTATTTTCTCCAAATGATTTGGTTTCATTTAATCATTGAGTATTTACTCCAGAAGTTTTAGCGCGACAATTATTTATTCTTATGAGAAAAACAATTGTTAAATTATTTCTAGCGCCAAAATAGGGCTTATGACGTCAAGACAGTATTAAACTTTGACAAAATACCTCAAATAAAGTTCAATAACGATACCTATCCGTTCGTAACCGTATCCTCGCCAAGTATATTGGGCTAATAGGGAAGACTGCCGCCCCAATTCCTCCCTTTAACCCGTCCCAGGCTCACACATAAACCTAAAACTTAGGAGTGAAGCGGATACGAAACACTCACAAAATCCAAAAAAAACCCGAAATCCAAAAAACCCTCGGGCTAAAATTATCAAATAATCTTTTGCCGTTTTTCGCGATTTCTCGTTGTCAAACATAAATGAGAAACGCGAAAAACGGCTTATGTGTTTTCGCCCCGAGGATAAATTTTTCGGCGCTTACGTACATTAAAAATTTTTTTGGACACCCAAAATTTAGGCCCGCCCGCGCACGGTTCCGAATCGTACCCCTTTATCCTTCTCGTCTCGTTTCATAGTCTCCTTTATCCTGTTAGGATCCATTTCGTCTTCGTCTTCGTCGTCCGACGCTTCGTGCACCGACGGGGCCAAAGAAACGGGATAATTGTAGGGCCTCAATTCGTTCTCCAATTCAGATCCTTTATCAGTAACATTTTTTCGGCGACGAATAATGCTGCTCCGAATCGACGCGCGTTCCAAATTTTCCATCGCTTCCTGCTGTTCCGATTGTTCGCTTTCGCGTAAAATCGACGTAAATTTGTCGCCGAGTCGGGCCAATTCGGCGTACGATCCCGAAGCTACGATTTTTCCTTTATAATTAATAATTAATTAATTAATAATTAATAAATATAGACAATAAAAAAAGATAAAATGAACGAATAAGGTTCGAAGAGGAGAATAAAGTGGAAAGTTTCGCACCATTTAACGGGCCGTAAAAAGAACAATTTTAAACGTACTTCCGACTTTACAGATCATTGGGTGACTGTATACTATAGTAAGCGTAGGACTGAATTCTGGTGGCGTTTTAATTAGAGAGCTGTTCAAGAGCCGCCTTTTTACCGGGCCGAGCCGAGCCGGTACTTCCAGGGCCTGGCCAGTATACTACATCATGTGACATCATGAGGTGGGCAGGGCAGCATCAAAATTCTGGGAAAAGGATGCGAAAATTTTTCAAATGCCAAAAAATTGTATGAAAAATAGTAATATGGCGAAAAACACCATTTTTAACATTTCTCATCGAGTACTATCCATTGGCATCAAAAACTCGCGAAAAAAACACTAAAATTCAAAAATTCAAATTTGGGGAGGGGTAGTTTGGTTTCTGGAGGGGAACGGGGGTTTCGGCCTTCTGAGGGGAGTGCACACCTCAAACCCCCCACGCCCACGTGTGGTGATCATATGGCTTCCCCATGTTATCATTTGTTATGTTATATATTACCCAGTTCACATTCGTTGTACATCTCATAATAATTGTAATAAAAATAGCAATAATAATAATAATAATGATGATAATATGACTGTAAATAAAAATAATTATAATTACGACGTATAGCTCCTCGACTCAGGATAAGATCATATTCAAATGAAAAATTTTGTTTTTCTCATCATGGTACGCCGTTTATGATTGCATTGTAACTTTCTCCCAGTTAGTTTTTTATATGTTAACTAAGCAAGTGAATGCATTTGAAATTAATCCGATACAGTCAAGAAAAATATAAGACAAGGTATGAGAACACTTTAATTTTATTCTGGTTTTATCTATTACCTCTTTCAGGACGATAATACCATCCGCGTATTTCAAATATTGCAGCTGATTCGTTACCAGTATCCGGGTTTTATTCTTTAACGTTCCTCTGATACACCTGAAACAGAAGCCAAGTTAAAAATAAAGCTATAAAAGCGAAAATAATTTTTGAATTTATATGAAATTTTGCAGATTTCGAAAACAATTGGATTGTTGAATAGAGTGTGTTGTATAAGCTGCTCTAACTTTGTTATAAGATTTTTAACATCATTCAGCTTTTACTTATCGCTATGATTTCTATTAGAAATCATTATTAATCATTGTAGAAAAATACCATAAATGCTTAAATAATGCATAATTAATTAGATTTCTTCCTTGCTTCTAAGAATTATTCTTGAAGCAAGTATCAGTAAGCCATGTTCTTTCATGATTCGTCTGGTAAGATCAAAACCTCAACAAATAATTCAAAAATCAGACATTTTAAGTCTTTTTGTAATTGAAAGTAGGATGCACCGGGCTAGGCCCCCGGCCCCGGCCCCGGCGCCGGGCCCAGGCCCCGGCCCCGGGCCGGGGCCAAAATACGCCAATTTCAGCCTATTATTAAGAATTATCTCAACGTTTTTTGTTCGGATTTTGGCGATATTTTGAGGGTAAATCGTGCATAATCGCCTGTGCATATCAATAGTAGATTGTAATGACTTATTAGTAAAAATGCGTGCAAGTCTAAAATCGTTTCATGTAATCTGATGCCGCTTAAGCGAAATAATAGTTTGCTACAAGGCGTAACACTTATAATGAACAACATTATCATGAAAACGACACTACACATTAACATAATAAATTATGCACGCGAAATTTCTATCCTTGTTTGAGCTATTCTAATTTGTCTGATCTAAAACATGAGCAATCGGCTGGTAATGATGCAAGTTACATGAATTGGACCAAATTTGTTAAATGGCAGGGAAAAAACTTGGCCTATATAGCTTAGTGATGATTAATTGAACTCGGAAATACATGTGGAACGGATGCCATGGACTTGCCCAGACGCTGTTTTGCATAAGTAACATTTTGCTTAATACATATTTATACATGGTATATCTGGGATATAGCAAAAATAGTTGGCCCCGGTTGGTCCCAGTTCCCGGTACCGGCCCCGGCGCCGGGGCTCCGGGCCCCGGCCCCGGTCAAAAAGGCGGCCCCGGTGCATCCCTAATTGAAAGCTCTTGTTTAAAATTCTAATCGAGGAGGTATGGATAGAATATCATTTCACTGGAAATATTGGTCATATGACAGGTGAAACTTTAACGCTATTTCTGATATTTTATTTATTGACCTTATCAATACAAACTCATTTATTATTATTCGTGAACTATTAAAAATTATCGATTTGTCGAAAAAAATTATAAGAAAATTAATTTGATTTTGTTGCTTACGTTCTTTCCAAACGATGTAAAAATGCAATGTGTCTCATTTCTGTAGGAATATTTTCATTAATTCGATTTGAGACCATTTTTTTGTGCACCAAACATATTTTATGCTGACAACAACAATTTTGTAGCACTTGTTAATCTCGCTCGTGCATAAAACAGTGGTTTCGGAACAATATAGATTTTGCAACGAAATTTCTTGAACAAAATGTCTCGGCATGGGCGCTACGTACTTTTGTGAATGAGTAGTACATCAGGTGCTTTAATGTATACAAGAAATCAGCAGTAATTTTAATCATCTCCAGTCATCCTTTTGCGAGAAAAATGTTTTACGCGAAAAATTATACGAAATAAATTATAATGGTAACCTAAAAACGACGAAAATCAATATTTTTGGGCCTGAAAAATGTATTTTCGGACTAATTTCTGCTATCCGAGAGAAAAATTGAGATAATCCCCTGACGCACAGCAAAGAAATTCTGGGGTTGAAATAAATCATTTGCTCCAAAGGACTTTTTTTGAGCTTAAAAACGATAAGCGTGCGTCAAAAAACCATTTTTTTTGGGGTTTTGACGATGTATTTGCTTTTAGAGAGTAAAAACATTTTGAAAAATTTCAAAAATGCAAAAATCGAATAAATTAAACAAAATATAATCGAAAAATAAATATACGGCGTGAAGCGCCAGCGTGCGTCAAAAAACCAGTTTTGGGGTTCTCGACGATGTTCTTTGCTTTTAGAGAATAGGAACATAAAAAAAGATACAAAAAATGAAAAAATCGGATAAATTCAACAAAATATAGTCGAAAAATAAATATACGGCGTGAAGCGCCAAAAATTTTAGTTTTGAACTAAAAGATCACTAAAAAGATGCTTAAAACAGCACCATTTTACTTAGGAAAAATCAAAAAATTCTGGGGCGGTGAAAACATTGGCAGGGGTGAAAAATTTTTGGAGGATGCATATCCCCAGATCTGCATTATACCGACCCCGACGAAAAATTAAACTTATTCTCACTTTTCGAATGTTAATTTTCCAACCACTCGATCGATGGCGCTAAACGGATCGTCCAAGAGATAAACGTCGGCGTCGTGATAAACGGCTCTAAAGCGCAAAGATAGATTAATTTGAAAAATGGAATAAAAAATAAAAAAGTACAAAATTATATAGAAAAATATTTTAAAAAAATCAATCAAAAGAAAATTTACGGAAATAACATTTTGTCGATACGCATCGTGTCAAATTATTTTTATTTTAAAGCCGACCTGAGGGTGTAAAAATAATGTTTACAAAGGGGTCCTTTGCGGACGCTTATTCGGTCCGGTTACTAAATTAGCGAAATTCATCACAAGATCATGCTTGCTCATTTAAAATCAGTATTATATTAATTCAATCAAAATTTAAGAAATTCATTTAATTTCACATAAACTCATTTAAAATTTATGAAAAATAATTTCATTTGAATCTATTTAAAATAGTAATTTATGCTGTTCCTGCAATATAAGAAAAGGTTTTGAATTCGGATCCGAAAGAATTGCGATTACGTCATTGCACCGGCCATCGAACTTCAAATTAATAAAAAACGAGAAGATTTTCAATTTACTGAACTCATTATTCAATAAATTTAATAAATTTACTATTCAATAAATCCAAAAATAAATTTATAAGCCGAATTATTTAAGACGCCCGCCTAGCTTAAATCCCTTCATTACTACAGTAATACGAACGAAATTCTATTTTTTTCATTTTTCCAATTTTACCAATTTTCAATTTTTTCTCCGACCTCCATTATAATTTCGGAGCCCGACTAATCTTCAAACTTAACCCTTCATTGAAAACAACATAATATAAATTTCGGTCCAAATTTCTCCGATCACACTCAGAAATTTTTCTTATCGATTATCACCATTGTACGTCAATTTAATTGCTTAGTTACTAATTCGTTATTAATTAATTAATTCACGTATAAATTCATTTTAAACAAATTGAATTAGTCGATGCAATACAAGATAAGATAAAAAATACAACAAAATATTATGAATGTTAAAAAACTTAAATAATAAAGAAATAGAATAAAACGCTGGGTAATCAAAAACACAGAAAAACTCATATCATTAAATTAACGAATAATCAGTCAGCACTCGTAAATTTAAAAATTTAAATAAATTCAATAATATTAAGATATCAAGCTAGAGCATGAGAATTAAATCACAAAATAATAGTGTATAAAATGTGGTGCAGAAATCAATAATGTAGCAGATTTGACGAGAAATCTTTTTTTTACGACGTGACAAAATTATATAATTTTTTCACCTGGCCAAAGCAATCCTAGCTTTCTGTCCTCCGCTCAAAGCTGCTCCTCTGTCGCCAATAATGGTCATGTCCCGATCATCAAGATGCTCCAAATCCTGAGAATCGAAAAAATAATTGATTCATTGATTATTGAAATTAATTACTGATTTATCTAATTAATTATCCGTTATTTATTTATTTTTGTTGCTTCTTTATCGATTTAGCAGGCACGTAGCTGTGGGGACTGGGGGGTCCGGACCCCCCAAGATTCAGAAAAACCCGGGAAAATAGGACGTTTTACACGTTATTTTGTGCTATTTTTGGCTTAGAACCCCCAAAATTGGTGTTGGTCCCCCCAAAATAGGAGGGGCCAGCTACGTGCCTGCGATTTAGTATATTATTTGTTTATTTATATGCGCAAACGCACAATAGTGCGCAAAAATTTGGCCTTATTTGAATGGATAAACAGAGGCGGATTTTATGGAGGCTAGAGGGGAGGGGAGGGGGGCCGCCCACCCTTATTGGCCCAAAACATTTTGCGAGATAAAGAATGGATATGTAATTTGCATTGATTTTTGGCCGTCAGTAATCATAGTTTCTCAAATTTTCTGGATAACACCTATTAATGACATTTAATTACTTTCTGCAACCTGGAAAACATTTTTGCTTATTTTATAGCTTCCAAAACAATTTCAAGAACAGGAATAGCTATTTCAGCATAGATTTCCTCTATGTTCGAGCATACATAACTTTTAAAAAATTTTCGACTTTGGCGATAAATGCTACGAATGCAGGAAATTGAGAAGTTAATTGCTTCTAAACGTCCTTCAGCCTAAATTTCACAAATTTTTCGGCGCTTCGTGCCGGAATCTCGCACAAATTATGCCGAAAATTCCAAAGTTTTTCGAAAAAATGTTGCGCCAAAAGTGATTTTAAATAAAAGTAGACAATGTAAAACACCGAAAAACGCTTTTTCGCACGTGAAGGTCAAATTTGTGGACCTTTTGTTTGATGTTGGAAAAGCTAAGGTACTCCCCTAAGAAAATCCTAGATCCACATCTATGGATCAAGACCGTGACAAAAATTAAAATGCATCAGCGTGGATTTCTTCCTGAGAACCCATTTTTAAAATTTGTCTTCAAAAAGGTCATAATATACTCGTACTAAAAAGTTCCGAAGTTAACAGCAGAAAACTGTCTAAGAATTTTGAATGCGCGGTTCAAAAATCAGTCTGAAAAGTTCACGACTGCTTTCTATTTGTTTTAATCTGTAGTCGTTTTAATTGGTCATTCCATCTAAGTTTATGAATGGATTTTATTAATTTATTAATTTTATTGAATTTAGTTTCTTATTTTAAATTTTATTTTAATTACTTTTTGAAATTAAATTTTAAGTAGTTTATCATTTCCTTCTGTTAATTTTTTGTTTTACTTTCAAATTTATTTCAGCTTAAGCAAAACGAAAACTATCTCTTTCAAAAGAGAGCACGATTCAAGCGCAGAGCTGTACGAATTGCTATCGAAATCGGTAGGGCCACCGAATAGAATATTTTGTTTAATCGACCCGTGAAATATCCAAGCTTGCTGGGGAACGTAAACGCATTGACCTTTGACCTCGCATAAACCCTTGTTAACCGCTGGAGCTTCTCCACAGAGGCATTGCAAGATTGAAGACTTAAATTGAATACTTTTTAATTGAACTTTGTGAATTCGATTGCGGCCGAAAGCAGGGTGGCCTAGCCGACTAGTCAAATTTCATTATTGATTTCTTTTCAATGATATTTATTGAATAAATGATGCCTTAAAAACGCACGCTCGGTTTCTCATAATTAATTGAATTTAGCACACAGTTTGCACAATTTTTCACTGAAATTTTGGGAATGCTATTCGTCAAAACCCTTGTGTAAGTACGCTTATAATTGAAACAGACTGATGGATTCGATTACACTTGTCGTCGTTTGAATCAAATCGCGATCGCACTTGCATGTGAGGCAGTATGCGTTGGGGGAGGGGCGTGCAAGACCAGACATGCAACTGAGAAGAGGGTTTAGCGGGGTTAAGAACTCCAAAATTGAAATTGAAAATTCTCTTGCAAAAAGCGGCAAAATGACGGCTAAAATGAGTGAGAATCGAAAACTTCTTCGCAAGTGCCTAAAATCGGCCAGAAAAAGTAGATTAACACGATTTGACACTATTTTAGCGCTTATACGTACCTAGTTTTTTTTCAGGCGATTTCGGCTCAAAAAGAAGCTCTAAGGCTGGCCTCCCCAGACCGACTGACGACTGAACCCCCAGATCGGCCTAGTGTACATGGTCAAGGCCACAAATGTCCAGCAGAAGGATTTTGTGTGATTCAGCCCCAGAAATATTAGTAAAAGGTGCCTTTTTGGGCTTGACGCGTCAAAAAAACTTTCTTGACGTTTCGGACAATGCTCGTTTTTCAAGGAGATAAAGACATATAAAAGCGTCGAAAGAATTTGATGGAAGTCCAGTAAAAATCTCTTTGCTGATATTTGTTGTCTTTGCTTAACACATTCGCTATTGTGTTTGCTTTGTATTTTCTAGCAAATAAAGTATTTTGATTTTATTGAACTAAATAAAACGTAGTCAACGAAAATTTGACATTTTTGAGTCAAGATTCAGCTGGAAATGCTCAAAAAGCATACTTTCTACGATTTTTTAACGGAAAATCGACATTTCTGCGGTGAGGTCGCAGTCAGGCCATTTTGAATAGTCATTAACTACACTGGGGATTTTAAAAGCCTCCGCTCAAGAACACGTACGGGCAAGATCGCCAGAATGGAAAAACGGGAAATTTACTGGGAAAAATACGGCAAAATGAAAGTCAAAAATGGTTAAAAATAGGAAATTTACCGCAAAAGTGTTTGAAATAGACCATTAAGTGTTGATTAGCATCATATGTAACAGGGGATAGAGGGATCTCTCCCAACTAACGTTGGTCGCCCCCAACCCCCAAAGCCAGAAAATGTTTAACGCCCCCTGATTTCTTTTATGAAAAATTGAATTTTTTAGTCGTTTTTAGGTATTTTTTGGCCATTTTCGGCCAAAAATCGGAGGTCATACCCTAAAATAGCCGCTGACACCCTGAATCTCTAGCCGTTACACGTATGAATAGCATAGTTATCGCGCTACGTTATTAACACTCATGCCAGTTGCCAGTCTTTGAGATTATTTTGATTCGGAGAGCTCTACGGCTGATCTGTCCCTAGACCGGCTAATGCCCCAGACTAGTTACGCTATGCATTTATGGTCGCCATCCCCAACTAATCTGTAAATTACGAATTTGAGGTTCAAAGCTACCACTTATGGTACCTATCTCTGATTTTAGCGAACGATAATTTAATCAGTGAATGATGAAATCGCCTGAATATACCTTTCGATTACAGTATCATACGTAAAAATTGTCATCACACGTGAGCATGGGGAGTTTATGGGTATGCCCTCCCCAGAAACCTTAATACTCCCCTAGAATTCAAGTTTTCAAATTTTTTTTCTGTTTTTTTCACAATTTTTTGATGCCAATGGATAGTGCTCGATAAGAAAAGGCTTGAAAAATGGTGTTTTTTGCCATACCACCATTTTAAGACCTTTTTGTGACCTTTGAAAAATCTTGCACCCCCAGAATTTTGGTGTTACTCCACCTATGGTTATCACTCCTTTTTGACTGTGTGTCCCTTTCGCTGACGTTATAGTCATATATATTGTTTCATTTAATACTCATCGTCCTTTTTATCATAAGTTGTGTCTTATTTGTTATCACCTTTTTTTCTTGGAGGTTGCAAGGTTGCAATAAATGCTGTTTATATTTTGATTTTTATTGTTATGCCCTTTGTTTGACTTTTTTCTCCGTTTTCTTCAGTTTTTCATTTATAATATTTTCTTCTTTTTCTTATTTTAATATTTAAAAATTTTTATTCATTTATATAGAATTATTATCAAGCCCAAAGCGTGAATCCCTAAAAATTCAGTCCCATTCCCTTTGTACCTAATGGATAAACGCTTCCATGCGAACTGAAATGGTGAAAAAATGATAAAACAATTTATTAAAAAGTCGATAACGTATTCTAAACTTTAATGAATGCCGGGCTATTCCACTTTTTTATTGCCGTTATATCTTGATAGACTCATACTTTTATCACAGAACGCATCAAGGTAAGTGATTAGAACAGTTATTTTACTTTTCCCGATCCAACTGGTCCAACAATCATAAACAATTGACCCGGCTTGACGCTAAAATTTATGTCGGTCAAAGCGTTATCCTAATGAACGAAAAAACTTAATTGTAGTCCAGGCGTAAAATCGTGAATAAAAAGGGGACCAGCTGATAAACAAGCAACCACCGCGAGCGCATTTGGGTGCACGGGGTCGTTGCTGGCTCTTCCGAAATCAGGAAAAAGCTCGAGAATTAATTTTTTCAAAATTTTTTTGTTTTTTTTAGAAGTTTTCAATGTCAATGAATATAGATGTCAAAAATGAGTTTTCGCTGCCCACCATCAATCAATCGCCACTTTTTATCTTTAAATTTTTGGCTTCTTCCCCTGGGCATTCCCATAATCTAGGCGCTGCCATGTATGATTTCGAGTCTATTCAAAGTAATTTCCCAACCTTTTCACTATGCCTTGGATAATTTCCTTTTTTCAGCATTTTTTTCGAAATGTCGCTTTATTCAACGAAAAATTTTTTCTAAAAAAGCTAGTACAGGGTTCAAGGAATAAAATTAGTCGCGAAGAGAAAAGCGAATCAAAAAGTTAGAGTAAAATTCCAATCGTAAGGATATTTGACGATTTTTTTCTTTCGATTTTTTTCGCTTTTTGGCATATCCTATTTTGACGTATAGGTGGCAGGTGCACGAATTTTTCAAATAAGAGCGAAAAAAGAATGCCTTTTCGAATATTATTTTTTTCCAAATATTTTAATATTTTAGAATTGAAATATCATAGGGCTTTCCGTCATATTTGCCCGCTTATAGTCAAAATAAGTATATAACTGTTTATTACTTCCTTGTCCTCCACCCATCTTGCACTATAGTTTTGCATTATAACCGAATATGATTCGTTCGCTTGTGGAATAGAGCGGACGATTTTTGTAGAAACATGGTTTACAACGCCATTTTTCGACTCTGATCCCTTATCAATGGACGGAGTTGATTGCTCTTTTAGCAAAAGGAACGACTGGAAAAGAAACAATAAACCAACAAAATTAATAAAAAACGAGAGCAGTTAGGAAGATAAAATAGAATAGAAAAAATGAAACTAATAAAATTTAAAAAAACAACGAATTGAATAGATAATTGTTTATAAAATTTCATACCAAACGCAGTCCAGTAAAGCAATTCGTTATACCCAAAAATTAGGAACATACTAGCAATTAAAAAATTAGTGTTTTCATCTTAATTCCTGCACATTCTTATTTTTATTTTTATTATTTCATTTATTTTTACTAAATTAATTTATTTCAATTTAATTATTTATTTCATTTTATTTTTTTTCATTTTTGATTCTATTTTTATTTATTTATTTTTCTATTTATTTATTTTTTGTTATTTTTCCATTCATATTACACATTAGAGACCTGAAAATCTTCTAAGTGTGAAAAAAGCGTAGGCGATAATACATGGAGTTGATTTTATCTATTCACGATCTGGTGGTTATTTTACGAAGACCTGTAAAAAGCCACTGATCACGTCATCCTTATGGTTATAATAATCGTACATACATACAAAGCAATGCCAGCCATGATGGGTCAGTTAATTCGGAGGGATTCAGCCAGAGAAATTTTCGAGCCATAATGTTAAAGACAAAAATTATGTCAATCCAGAGTTGGCGTTCAATTTTGAGTACTTATGCGAAAAAATTTTGATTTTAATCTATTTTTGGCCTTTTTTGCTTTATTTATTCAACGTTTGGTAAGGACTGGCGAAATTCTTCGTCAGCAAAAGCATACGAAATTCAAAATTTTAACCATTTTGAGTAAAACGGAGAGCTATTCTTAGATGAAAAACAATGATGACCACGCATCGTTGGAAATTTGGACGCAATCATTATTTTCGGATTTATGGCAGGTAGTTATATATAAAAAGACGTCTACAATGTGACTCCTTACATAGTATCATTTGTCTAGCCTGTTTTTATACAATACAGTTCTATATGCAAACAGTGAAACCCATAAAGTTATATATGGCAAAATCAAAGAACGAAAGCCATTTCCAATCGGAAAAATGGAGCAAGATTATGATGAATACGCGTTAGTAGAATAATATGGAGTCATCAATACGAGAAAATAGAAAAAGGGTGAGGAAGGTAGGAAAGGAAGACGAACATGAATGAAAAAAAATTCAATGAAATATATTAAAACATAAATAAATGAATAAATAAATAATAAATAAATAAATAAATAAATAAATAAATAAATAAACAAACAGATAAATATATTAATAAATAAATGAATAAATAAACAAAAAAGATAGAAAATGAAAAATATACCAAAAAACAAACAAATAATAAACAACCTCGTGTCTTCTAAAGCTGAAAATCAATGTACTATGTACAATTCGTCATAGGGCCGAAATAAAAAAGTAACAATACCCAAAATATAAAAGAAAAAATTGAAAAATATGAAAACTACAAAAAAAAATTCTAAAAAAGATTCATATCACCTCAATTCTTTCACACGTCAACTTGTATTCTGTATAAAAACGTATGGCGAATGGTAAAAATAATCCGACGGTCAAGCGCAAATCGCTGAAGAAGGCAGCGGCGACAAAAACGTTCTCTGAGCCAATATTTCCCACTTTTGGGGTGAAATAGGCCGCGACAACCGCGCACAAAAGCATCGCTTTGTGGCAAACGATGTAAAATCCGTAAAGCATCGAATCGTATACCGAAGCCATGCGAAATTTTCTAATTTCCTGCCTTATAAAGCACTCAAAATGTAAGCTTTTTAATTTAAAAAGTTTTATTGTAAATACTAATTAAAAATTATAAACAATAAGACGTAATAGAAAATAACCTGCAAAATAGTCATTTTGTCGTTTTTCATCAATTTTTGAGAAATACCACACAAACCAGAATGGGAAAAGGGGAAATTTCAAGTTTCGATTCAAAAAATTATAATAATATAAAACGAAATAAAATTTTTACAAAAAATGCGCATTCTGAAATATTAAAAATCGCTGGCTCGATAAAAGCAGATCAAGCATTTTTAGCGTTAAACAAATATGCATGTCTAGAAGTTGAGCGGAGAAAGAGTTTTCTGGGACGTATATAGCGAAAGTCGGGCGGAATCGGAACAAGATCGATGAATTTTTGCAAGAAATTCAGACGTTAGCACCAATTTTTTTAGGCTCAAGTCTATTTGACAAAGTTGTCAGGTTGACCCAGGCCGGACTGACATGCTACAGTAATCACACTCTTAATTTTGTGATGGCGAAAAATACTCCTTGCTATAAGGACAAAATAAATAGATAAAATAATAATAGTAAAATTAATCAATTAATCAATTAATGAAATAAGCAAGTAAAATCCGTATTAGGCTGTCTCCCGACCATCCCCAAAAATTGGCATTTCTTACTAGTACGTTGTATTTTTCGGCAAAAGCTTGCGCTTTTGAGTCATTTTTATATTTTTTACAATTGTTTACTCCTAAAATATGTAAAGGCCACAATTTACCATTAAATCGCATGCATGACGTTCAAAATATATGAGTATAAGGCGAAAATTCTACGAATTTCGCCCGCGAAATTTACTTTCTGACTGAGTGCACCATGTCGGCGAATGGCTTTTCCCACGCATACATTTTAATGACGCGTATGCCGCTAAGTAATTCGCTCATGAGACTTATTCGTTGGTCGGTGAATTTGGCGATTTTAAATCTAAGAAAAAAGGTAAACGTGATTAAATTAATAAAGGTAAAAAAATGTAAAAAATATATAAAATGTCACAAAAATGCGACAAAATGTAGAAATGATAAATAGGAACACATGTAACAAAACGTAGAGATGAAAAATAAGACAAAGTGTGTCATGGCATGATTTTGAAATATTTTCGGTCTCAGATACCTGTATCCTCCCGTTTTGCGGCCCATATAATTTTGTAACGGTGTCAAAACTGCCAAAGCGGCTAAACCGGCCAAAGAAATATAACCAACGTCAAACCAGGCCAAAATCATGTACATGATAAGAGCTAGGGGACCAATCCAATAAAAATGAAGGAATACAACTGCCTGAATTAATATTATATGATATTACGCAATATTGTATAATATAAGCAATATTAACAGTACATAAAACTATTATATAATTTTGTATACCAAACAATATTATATGAAATATATGTACAATATTACATAGTTTTATCATATTTGTCACATAATTTTTGTATTTGGCAGAGATTTTTCCCGATGTAGAACGACTTTTCGAGGTCGTCTCTGTAGTTCTATATGCAAAAAGACTTTTTGAGGGACGGGAGCGGTAAAAATGTCGAAATTTTCTAAAAAATTATAATCCTCCATTATACATGCCAGTCTATTGAGTGTTAAGACAAAAACGTCTATACTTCATTTATTTCTCATTGAAAACCTTTAACATCGGGTTCAAAACTAGGCTTTAATTAGCCAAAATATTTTAAGTGTCATACAAAGTAGTTAGAAATAACGAAAAGAACAGAGCGATGAAAAATGTAAATGATATTCGTATGCCAATCAATAATAGAAAGCAATAATCTAAATTAAGGAGCTGTGTAAAGGACGATTAGACAACATGGAAATTTAAAAGTTCATAAATATCCAAACGAATACCTCAAACGCGATTGAGGAGAAGCAATAATTTAAAAATTTGATTAAAAAATTTTCTATATAATTTCGCTTTATTTTCACACTTATGTACAGTCAGCATTACTTGATCAAATCTGGCCACGTCGTTCGACAACAGATTCACTATTTTGCCGATTTCGGTTTCTCGCAATGCGCTATTGTGCAATTTAAGGCTCTACCAAAAGAAAAAAATGTTCGTAGCAGACGAAAAGTTTTTATTCGATAGGTTTTTCATTCGTTAAACCAAACAAGAGCCGCTTTAAGGCAGTTTTTGGCCTGCTTTTTGCCTTAAGTTGTTTACAAAATTTCTCATTTTCTCCTTAGCCTGCCTGGACCCCAAGCTACCTTTATGCGAATGTCTCAACAATTCACTAGCTCCACGGCACCTGATCATGGATGCACAGCATGATCAGTCCGGGGGCCAGCCGGTTCGGTGGTCAATTATATTGATTTTTGAGCCAAAATGGCCTACAAACACTGATACAAATGCTCAAATTGCGTCACAGTTTTTAATCATTTCCATGAAGTTTTACGGAAACTGTTTGATTTTTTATCATTTTTTGCCATCATTTTGCCTTGTTTTTCCGAGAAAATTTTCATTTTTGAGGGATCTAGACCACGCGCAGGCATGGGGAGTCTAGGGAGGATCTGTAATTATAGAAAAATAAAAATAATGCCATTTTAAATACTTTCCCCACAAAATCGATAGACCGCAGAATTAAATTTTCGATATTATCCTTAGACTTTTTGTTCCATCGGACCTACTAGAATTTGATTTCTGCCCATCTATGATACAGGTTTCCACCAGCCCTCTTCCCGACGAGCCAGCCCCCGATTCCTCCCGAAATAATGACATCACAAAATTTTCGTAAGACGTTTTGCCGTATTTTTCAAAGTCCCGGTTACACTCCTGCGCTTCTGAAAGTCTTTCCGATAGAAGAATTTCGTGTTATCATAGGAAAAAAAGAGAAAATACGAGTTTTTCTCCAATCTTTTATAAATCAATGCGCTACCTACTGATCTCGAACTCAGCCCTCTCTCCGACGAGCCCTTGATATTAGCCCTTGACTCCTCCCAGAAGTAATGACGTCACTACATTTTGGCAACAAATTTTGCCGTTTGATCAACGTCGTGAATCCTCCTCTACTTAAAGTCTTTTCAGATACAAAAATTTGCGATATAATAAAAAACATTGGAAATGCCCTTTTCCTCACTTTTTTGTAAATTAATGCGCTACAAGCGACACGTATCCTCATTCCAATTCGCATTACGCAATGAAACGGTCTGTGCCTTACAACCACAGTTGTTATAGTTGCCACAGAAAACCCGAGCGTGTACAAATACGCATAAAAGGTGTCGATGTCGGAACAACGTCCGAAATAACGAATCAATCGACTCATAAATACTAATTGGATTAGACGACAAATTTGCTAAAAATTAAATAATTAAAATTTATACAGAGTATAAAAAATTCCGCTAATCGGCATAGCTGGGCAGCAGCCAAATTCTGGGGGGTCCGTCCGATGGGTCGAAATCGTCTACACATGCACCATGAACTAAATTCTGAGGGTCTATAGATATGGGGGATAAGGATGGTAGGACACATACACGATTTGGGGGTGTAAGAAAATCAGATTTTCACTTGCCCCCCCGCCAAAAATTGTCATCCCCAGAATTTTCGATTCCCAAAACGTTTTGAGCGATTTTTTTAGTTCAAGGCGCCAATTTTTCGGCGATTCGCGCCAATCAGTCATTTTTGACTACACTTTGTCGTGATCTATTGAAATTTCTCATGTTTTTATATTGTACGGGAAGAAAGGGCATCAATCGAGAAAAATGTTTTTTGACGAGTACTTATCGTTTGTGAGCCCAAAAAGGCACTTTAGAAAATCGTTTACCCCCGAATTCCAATGCAATGCATATATAATAGGTCGACTTTCTTTTAAGAAAATTAATATCCACTTTTTTACATTGCAAAAAAACTTTTGGGACAAAGTGACAGTAATTTTAACGCATGTTTCTGTACGCTCTCACTTAGCAATATTATATTCAATCAATAGCACATGATACAAACTCTGTTTATTGGTTTTTGCTGACCTTTCAACCCATACATGTAACTACTCGAAATTTTGGTTGGCGGAGGTCCCCGGCCATTTTTAGGGGGAGGGGTAAACGACCTCCAATTTTTGGCCAAAACTGCAAAAAAACGCATCAAAATGGCCACAAAATGCAAATTTTTTCCGAAAATCGTGTGGGTCAAAAAGTTTCAGCCTTTGAAGGGATGAGGGACGTTTGACTTTGGGTAGGGATCCCCAAACCCCCTGTTACATGTATGTTTTAACTCTAAATTTTAGATTTTTTCAGTATTGGCATGTAGGAAGCTTGAATTGCCGAATGAATTTTAAAATAGCAATATTTCCCCATAAATCCATGAAAGCAAAAACGGTACCAAGATGAAGGATTGAGGTTTAGGTAAGAACAAACATTCTTATCTCACCTCAGTGGACCAAATAAATCCGTAAAACCAGTACTCTTTGCCGAACGTACGGTAAATCGCATTATGAAGCTTAGGCTGCCTTGAGGCTGACGCCGCAGTAGCCAATTCATCCTCCCAATTTCTGTGGTGTCAAAAACTTGGACATGGATCAAAAAATTAAATAATAAATTTCAAAAACCATTAAAGAAGACCAAACTTTTTGTACAACTTTTTGTGAGGATAAATTTCAGACGTGTTTGGTATTATTAAGCGTGGCACGCTTTCTGTATATTATTAATTGTTCTTAATTAGTTTTCTTTCCGTTTTATGACTTTTATGATCTAGACTGCGTACTTTCGACGTTTCTGTAATAAAAGGCTATGCAGCTCTCTTTTGTCACTACTTTTAACCTTTTTTCAACACTTTTAGGATTAAGCAGGTATATTTGGAAAATACGAGTATAATTTACAAGGGTCTATCAGACTTTAAAAAGAATTAAACAATTTTGTAGCGCGTTTGAAAGACCGCAAGAATGGATTTTAGCACACGCTTAAGCAAATGAGCGCAAAAATGTGATTTATTATTTTTGCACAATTTTCGTCCCCTAAACAGTCCGAATTTGAATAAAACAAAATGAATATGTCGCAAATTATTTATTTTTTGCATTTAATTTCTTTTGCACCGAAGTGGTTGAAAACCGATGATTAAAAATTAGTTAAGCAGAGTCGAGCTCGGGATGGAATATGTTGAGAAATCATTTGTATGGCTATTTGAAACGACATGTTTTTTTGCATATGCTTAAATACAGAAAAAATGTTGATTTAAAAAATTTTAAATTCTTAATTGAAAAGATTTTAAATTTTTCTCCGTCGTATAGCGCTTGCCAAGAAAACGCTCAAAACTACTACAATTTTGTCGAGTGGAAATCTTTTAACTTTTAAAAACTATGCCCCCCATTAATATGAAAAAATCAGATTGCCAATAGCCAGATACTTGCCTATCTCTGATGTGATAACACATGCAATTATCTGCAAGACAAAGATCATTTTCTGACGTCATGCTCATTTGCATGTCGCATTCACGTGGGCTACTGTGACGAGATTGATTTGTTTATTTACCGTTCTAGCGATGAGCATAGCACTCCTGATTCATTACCCTTCGCCACTCGATCGACGTCTTGCTTCTGGATACTTCGACGGAAACCGGTTCTTAAAAGCGGAACTGTGTACCTAAAATAATAAATGATTTAAAAGATGAACACTTTTCAAAAAATAAGTACGGGTACCAGGCACGTAGCTGGCCCTCCTATTCTGGGGGGACCAACACCAATTTGGGGGGGGGTCTAAGCCAGAAATAGCACAGAATAACGTGTGAAAAAATCATATTTTTCCGTTTTTTTCTGAATTTTGGAGGGGTCCGACCCCCGATTCTCCCACAGCTACGTGCCTGACGAGTACATGCGTCTGAATTCAAAACAAAAATTAATCTAGATAGCTTGCGACGAAAATCAGCTTATATTCTTGCTACGTCAATTATGTGGCGAACTAAGTTACGTCAAACTGGTTTATGTACGGACCAAAAACGCACGTGAGACGTTTTATGGGTCTAAGAGAACCCAAAATCACAAAAATGGAAAATTTTCTGCAAAACAATGAGGCAAAATGACCAAAAATAGAAAAAAATTAAAACATTCCTGAAAAGCTCATTGAAATTGACCAGAAACTGTGAATTTACTTTGTTTGTACGCTTTTAGCATTTATTCAACTTTTGAGACTATTTCGAATCAAAATTCCCAGATTGACCTTCCCAAACCGACTGACATTCTTTAGATCGACCATATTCCTGAATTTAATTGTAAAATATTTTAAACATAAATTTCTTCTTTTACGTTGACGCCCAAGCCCCCCATACTTCCTACCACGTACGTGGTTCATTCGAATGATCGGCTGTTGTTAGTAGCCGATAAGGTAGATGGCAGCGTGGTCGATCTAGGTGGGCGTCAACCGGTCTGCAGGGGGTCAGCCAGAGAGCTATTAAGAGCTAAAATTACATGAAAAAAGCTTAAAATAGCATGAAAACTATGTAAATTCACAGTTTTTGGTCAACTACAAGCACATTCGCTAGAAATTTTTGATTTACAACCGTTTTTGACCATCGTTTGGCCTCAATTCACCAAAAAGGTTCCATACTTACCCGAGTTGGGGTCTAGGACCCTCCAACTTTACATCTGCATGTCTTGCCGACACAACTGAAATACATACAAAATTTGCTGATTACACTCGTGTGGTAGATCAGTCAATGGTCAGTAAAAATTTTCGTCTTTCGAGACTTTTTATGAATCATATTCCAAAAGAAAATTTTCCGGATACCTACCTATTATTTGTGTTACAAAGTGCTATAAGATGGCGTTGACCAATTTATATTTTGTGCTTTTCAGATTTATTTGGAAATCAATTCTTCCCTATCCATTTTTATGTGAACTTCAACGTGACAAAAAGTCTTTTTTTGTATGTAAATACTAAATCAAGAAAAAAAATTTCTGTAGTCAGGAATAAAATAAGGCTATCTCATGACCGTAACAATTACTTTTTCGAAAAGAATTGAAGGTGATTTTGGTCAACTGCCTTAATAAGCCCGATTTTTCGGCAAACCGTTCTGGCTCAAAGCCAGAACCGTCAAAAAAGTAGATTGTTAATTAGTTTGATTTTGAATTCAAATCCATAAAATACGTTGGAGAATTCGCACTTGTTTTAAGGGCGACTGTCGTTCCTAAAATCTGTAAAAAAACCTGCAGCGATTCCTACCATTAAAAGCTAGTCGGTCACAAGGAACAGTCGGGTTATTCAGGAATGAAGATCTGTGGAACACTCAGTGAGCAAAGCATACTCAAAATGTCCATTGAGAAGTGCACGGCCGACCTTTGAGAATTTTTGGACCCACCTGACTACTCTTTTAAATTTTGGCTCTGTTCATGCTTTGATCCACCCATTTTTAGCGAAAACTGGAGTTTTCGGCCATTTTCAGATGCTTTTGTTGCCATTTACGGCAGTAGGACAAGGGTCAATGGATCCTAAGGCACATGTGTGAGCCATTTTTAACAGTAATCAACGCTAGACGCTGTTTCGATTAGGCGCAAAAAGTCGAAATAATTTCCGTCGAATTTTGTATTATCGCTTCGACATTCGTCAGAATACGAATTATGTAAATATTAAATCGAGGGAAAAAGTATTTCTCTGAGCTCAAAAATGAAATAAGGCTACCTCGTGCTAATTCGATTAAAAAAATCTCCGTCGGACAATATTTAACGCGGTCTTTGAAGAGGCTTCATTGCAGTGTGGGAAAAATGGGAAAAAATTGATAATTTTTGACAAAAAGTAAACTTTTGCGCCGCACTCACCAAATCAGAGTTCGGGACAAAAAATTCGCCTTCTCCTCCGAATTCTCCTTCGTCAACTCTTCTCTATTTTCGTCCATCAGTCTTTCAAACGGTTCGGCTAATCGGATCCGGTGAGAGTTTTTGATAAAGATTCAAATAAAACGCAGTGAAATTAACGCCCACTAAAATCAATGTTTAGCTGAATATGATCAAGTACGATTTTTGGCGTACCCGCAGTTGCGATCAATAAGATTTTGCGATTGGTACCTCGCGCATCAAAAACAATGCGTTTTTCATTACGGGACTCGTATGGTATTTGTTCGGCAGGGTTGCTAAAAATAGATTTCAACTAAAATGCCTTTAGGCTTTCTACAGGTTGCGGCGTCGCCATGATGCAATATTACGAAAATTGCGAACGATCAGCCGATTTTGTAAGACATTTTATGCACAGAAGCAAGGTTCGAAAATAATATGTCAATCATATCGCATTAACGGAGCATCGTACCACCGACCACCGTTGTGTTTGAGATGAAGATAAAATCCCGTGCACTTTATTATAATCGAATCCATAATACACAAAGCGGATATAGTGGGGGGAGAGGTGGGCAGCAGTCACGTAGCTGTGGGGGGATAATGGGGACTAGTCCCCCAAAATTTTGAAAATATGAGTATTTTTACAAACGTCCCCCAAAGGAAAATTGGAAATTCTGTAAGCGTTGCAATTTGAAAAGTCGCTAGAATGGATCTAGGCTCCAAATTTTCATCGCTTTGCACCAAATTTATTGTTGATTGCATAGCTTTGTCTTCCAAACAGCCCAAATTTGCGCATAAAATGATGAGATTAGTCAAAATTTCCTGACGCTCCACGCATAATTATTTATTTTGCATATTGCTTTTGCTTGCAATCTACCTGAATTGAGTAAAAGAGAAGTTAAACAATTTTTCAGCATGGTTGAGCTTTTATTTAAAGTTGAGAAATCATTTGTGTAGCCATTACGATACAACTCTTAAAGACAAGTGAAATCGGAATTTTTTTCTAAAATTTTTTCAACGTGCTTTTTTCTATTTCATGTAGAGCTCGCTGAGCAACGCTAAAAAACGTCATTATTTGTGTCTATCTACAAGTACTTGTTGAGATATCCGACTTCAAAACTTTAGTAGCCTTCCTCCAAATCCAGAAGGCTAGCTACGTGCCTGGTAGGCAGGGGGTGGGCGGCCGCCCCGTCCGTCGTCGTCGAAAATATAGTCGGGAAGAGAATAATGTGTAGTTTTTGATGACGTTGGCTATTTTTTTATCACGATTTTTAAAATTTTTTCCGGTGCTTTGCATTGGGTAGTATTCTTCAATGCCATAAAGACATTTAACTACTTTCTAGGCGCTCGTAAAACCTTACTTTTAATTCAGAGGGTTAATTTTTGGACAGGACAGGGATTTCTTAAATCCTTAAAACGATTTCTTTAGTATTTTTTAGTGCTTTGTTTTGATTTTCGCACTAATTGTGTGCGTTTTTTTGTAGATTTTCAAAAGGCTTTAATTCTTTTTGTCAAAAGACGGTAAAAACCGCTACTATAGGCGTAAATGAACTGATTTTTTGGAAAATTCTTGACACTATTAGGAAAATTTTATGTTTCCGCCCCGTTGTTTTGATTTTTTCAGTACATTGTTCCTAAATTTGTCCTAAAACGAATAATCTTCCCCATACAACATTTCTAATTCTCGAATAATAACCACGTATGTTTTTTAATAATTCGAAAAGGCATTTTGCAGACATTGACAAAACGACAAATCCGTTATTTTTGAAAGAGCGTACGTTGTTATAACTCACTTCTCTAAAAATTAGTGCTCACACACACGCAGATCAATGTGTAAATCGTTAAGTCAATGCGTAGATTATGCTTTTCAGATTCACCATTAGAAGGGCTTACAAATGATATCTTATTCTTTATATTGATATAAATTTAAAAATATTAAAAAATATGAAACTTCCAATTTTTATAACAAATATTTTTCGAACAAAATAAAATTTTTTAAATTAATAAAATTTTTAATACATTAATGTCTCCATTTGCAGAAGGTTTCCAGCCTGGACAGAAACAACGACGTCATAGTAACCTTACTTACGCGTTTTGGATAGAACTACTCTTAACGCATATATTTCGCAAGTTCCAAAGTGAATATCACTAAAATAAGTAAATCTATAATCCCAAGGTCAAAATTTACGTGTTTTTGCGGGTACAGTGCAGAAAATTAGTTTTACCTTTCCCCATGTTGGCCGATGAAGCTGATTGATTTAGCATGAAAAAACGTGAGACGCAACGATGTGTCCACACGAAGTGTATTCGCAATTTGCATGGAAACGCAAACTCGCTCGGCTGACACTTCTCACTATGAATATCACATGAAGTCAATACTTCGAATGAAGATCGTCGGAAGAGCTATAAAAAATTTAATTAAAACGTTAAGCAGAAGCAGGGAATGCTAACATGCACTTGAAAAGGGATAGACCATTAACTTTTTAATCAGAGCCCTTAAAGTTTCCGTGATATTAATGTAAATATGCCAAAAAAGGCTCATTTCTTATTGATATATAACTTCTTATAGAGCTAGCGCATTAAAAGCAATTTAACTGGAGCTAAAATGAAGCGAGACGAAGCTCTAGAGACAGGTATCGAGGAAGATCAGAAAAAATACAGATAAACTGATCAGCTAGAACGCCGTTCTAGCTCACTTCAAAAGCCCGCCTCAAAAGTAAAAATTGGCGAAGGCAATATCACTTTTTGGCAATTCACAATTGCCCCGATGTTTAGTCGGCGATATCGCCAGTTTCGCAAATTTTTCGGCAATATCGCCAGAAAAAATCGTAAGATTAATAACCCTTCCTATTTTTCTATGATATCGCCGAATTTTATTTTACGGGAAGCATGTACTGTTCGTAAAAATAATACTTCTGATATTGTCAGAGTGGTAAACAAATCGTAGTTATTTTTAGCGATGTTTTTACAGCAGAACAACTTTGCACGTGATGCTGCGAATTTCAATTAGTTGATAATGGATTTATTTCTGCTCTATGTACATTACGCAGCTAAATACTTCTGTTCGTTAGTCAATTTTGAAACGTCTCGATCATACGTGAGCAGCAAGAAAATTCTGGGGGTCAGGATAAGAAATATCGCCAAAAATGTTACTAAAAATAGAATTCTGGGGGTACTTCTGAGCGGAGGGGGTACAACCCATAGGTGGGCGGCACCAAAGTTCTGGGGGAGGGTGTGCAAGATTTTTTCAAACGTTAAAAAATGGCCATAAAAATTGTGGTATGGCGAAATAAACACCATTTTTCAAGGTTTCTCATCGAGCACTATACTATCCATTGGCATCAAAAAATTGCAAAAAAAACAAAAAAAATTTTAAAAGATTGAATTCTGGGGAGTATTTCGATCTCTGGGGGTATTTTGATTCCTGGTGGAGGGGTATTTCGGTTTCTCGGGGGGGGGGGCTGCATACTCCCCAAACCCCCTCACGCCCAGGTATGGTACAATCCCCACGCCCATGTGTGGTCTCGTTATATCAGATTTTCACGAAAAATTAAGAATTAAATTAATTTAGCTTAAAAATACTCCAAAGACATTGACGTAAAAACAGTACTAAGCTAAAATAAGTGCAAAATTCTGAATTGAAAACGTAACTTGATTATTTTAATTTTTTTTAAAACGCGATTTTTCAGAAAAAAAACTTACGGAACAAGAATTTATTTCTGTCATGACATTTGGGGGACTAATCAATGATAAATTCAATTTTTAATTTAATAACTCATGTGTTGACTAAGAGGCTAAAGACGATTTGGGGGGCATGCAAAAGTATAGTCCACGTTAAGGTATATACAATTGCAACGCTTAGTGAGAACAATAGCGAGGTCGGCCGAAGGTTGACGTATATTTTAAAATAGAGCAAAAAGATAATGGGTCGCGCTTTAGCGATCCATACGCATTTAACATTTAAATAAAATAATGAATTCTCAAAATAATCAAATTTGAATGTTACCTCATAATTGGGCACAATTTTTACAGCAAGATGGCACAAAATTTGGTCAAAAAAATATGAAGTTTGAAAATCACTTTACATTCACGTATGTACGTAATGTACATATTTTATAGATCGCTCTCCATCTAGACTACTCCGAAAATCCGTCGAATGTCTTATCTTCGAAAATCATATTTCTTCATTGCATACATATATGAATTAGCTCAACGCGATTCATGAGGTAAACAATTATAACTGAAGCCATACGTGGGCACCAAGAAAATTCTTGGAGCGGGGTCAGGATAGGTAAAATTGCCAAAATCTTACTTAAAATAGAATTCTGGGGTCTACACTAATCTGGGGGTATTTTTCAACTTCTAGGCAGGAAGTACAGACCCCCACGCCCATGTGAGCTTGGAACTAATTGATCGAAATTGTACATCTATATACCTAGAGATTAAGAATTGCTATCATAAATTCCTGACAGATCATTTCCCTAGCATATATTATATTATTTTTATGACATCTCGAGACAAAAGGTCCTGGGATAACAAAAATGAATGCTTACGACAAGGTTCTATAGATTTTCGGCCAGGAAACTTTTATGGAGAGACAAAAAAGCGTAAAATTCAAGTTACGTATGTGAATAAAAAGCGATTTTTAAACTTCACATTTTTTGATCAAATTTTGTATCATCGTGCTGTGTACCTTCAATTTGAGGTTAACATCCAAATTTTTATGATTTTTGAGAATTTGTCAAATTTCAAATGCGTTCGAAATCGCTGAAGTACGACCCAGTTTCCTTCTTTCTCTTCTATGATACGCGTCAACCTTCGGCCGACCTAGTCCAACTCCTCGAATGTGCCATCTCTTTGAAGGTCCCACCTCTCCGAACGTCCCAAGTATTCGCAAAGTGATGTAATATGGAAATTAACTAAGACACAAAATCTCACCTCTTCGAACGAATGACACAAAATGATAATGATGGTCTCGTAAAATCCCACCCCCACGTCAGAATTCAATTTTTGAAATTTTTTAGTTTTCTTCGCAATTTTTTACGCCAATGGATAGTACTAGATGAGACACGTTGAAAAATGGTATTTTTTGGTCCCACCTCTTTGAATAATCGAACTATATAAACGTTTTCGATATTTTGTCGATTGAAATTCAAAAAATTCTACAATATGTTGTGCATATCTGATCGGATAGACACGAATTTGTCGTCAGCAATATCTCGCTTTGCATTGTGGTTCATTGGTTTTTCATGCCATAGTTTTCATAATATCTTAGACTTTCAAATCTTATACAATTCAGGGGCCGCATCATGCACACCCATACAACTGATTTCATTTTGAGCAGTAATACACCATTTCTTAAATTAAATGGCGTTATAATTTAGTAAATTTTTCCTATGACAGCAAGATCACAAACCTTATATTAATGTGAGAAAAACGGATTGCATTTGAAACATTAATATCTTCATAACGCACATATTTCTGCCACGGCAACCATGTTCTTTAGAAACAAAACTAATTTCGCAGTAGAAAATTTACCAGAAAATAAAATCGAGGTCTATTAAGATCCATAGAACTGTACATCTGAAAAACATATTAAGTAATAAATTTTATACTGAAAAATAAGACAAAAAAGTAGAACACGCAAAAGAGTTAGCATGAATCGATAAGCGATGAATTGGGATTTTCGGAGAAGTGGGACATTCGGTTGAATGGGACATTCGAAGAGGTGGAAATTTCTGAGGGGTGAGACGTTCGAAAAAATGAGACGTTCGAAGAGATGGGACAGTCGAACAGGTAGGGCACAGTCATGCCGGCCGACCTCGCTATCGTTCTCACTGAGCTTCGTTGAACAATGTTATATACTTCAAGGCGGACTACACTTTTGCTTCCCCCAAAAATCTTCTTTAGCCAAATTATAAAATAAAGCAAGTTTGTGATTTCGAAGTGCTAAGTGATATCGTTGATTTTCTCCATTTTCCAGGTTCTTGCCAGCAGTACGGCTTGTCGTGGTATGTATCCTGATTGAAGTTGATTCAAATTGTAAAACAAAAGCTCACTATTCGGGTTGAATTTTCACATTTCATTCAATTTAAAATATTATTAGGAGGGATCCGGAGAAAAAAATTAAAAGTGAATTTGTGGGAAAATGATGTAAAGTTAGGATTTTAGCCGATTTTTAAAATTTTCCGCAAAAATATCGTCGAGTGTAAAAAGTTCGAATCCGATAAATCAAAATAATCGTACCTTTAGATAAATTAGGAGGAGTTCAAAATTTCGCAGAGATGGCATATTTGTTCCGCAGATTCAGTGTTTCCAGATAATTCGATTTCACCCGCTACTTACTTTGTGTTTGAAAGAATTTTTTTTAAAGTTATACATAATGTGTACGTACATATAGGCCCGCATCCAGGGGTGAGGGGCTGGTGGAATTCTACCTAAAATTTTTCAGAATTTTTAATCATAGAACTATAGGCCTTTGACGTTCCTAGCAAGAAAATACTCAAATATTTCGTCGTTTCGCGCTATTAATTCGAACAAATCACCAATTATGACTTATTTAAATTTTTTGTAACGTAAAATGTTTTGCATTTATTTTTGTAGAAGAATGCAGAAGTAAGCGTGAAGGGACCTATACCCTTCAGAGAATGTGTGCGAGAGTGTTGGGTTGAATGCCTTGTCTAAATTTAACTTGAAAAAATTGCATATTTCAAATTTTTGTATGAACTTCTAAATATGTCGTAATATATGTTTATTTATCGATTTCTCAAAGCTCATGCCGGGAAATCTTTTCATAAATTTAGCGAATAAAATAATGGCTTTTGTATAATTTTATTCTCAATCTCAAAAGGCATCCAGTGCAGATTAATTTGATTAAACGCCGCGCATTTAATTTTTAAAAAAATAATTTGGAAAAATAGTATCATTTTTAAGTCGAACAATTTAATTTAGTATCTTTCAATGATCATCGAGACAGCTAAATCAGCAATTTTGCTCCATTCCATTGGGCCCGGGTGAACATTAATCCTCAGCAGGCCAGTTTGGACGGCGCCCCTGCGTTTGCGGTTTGGGTCCCGCGGCCTATGGTTCCGACCTTGTTTCTCTTGTTTAATTCACTTTTCTCGGCATTATTCACGGTCGGCGGTCCAACTTCGGCATCAGCTTTGAAAATCGTTGGAAGGAATATCAGAGATATGAAGACGACTAGGGTAATTTCATCGACAACATCTTCGCTGAAACAATGTAAACCTATTTTCAGAGAATGAATCGATAAATAAATAAATGAATAAATAAAGCTGATTTCGGAATAAATACGGCGCTTTATTCTTTTTGCCTCGCATTATATATTCCTATATTAAATCGTCGAAATCGCTCTAAAGTACGTTCTTGAGATCCATTTTACTTCGTTTTAAAAACATTCAGAACTATTTTAGTTCTTGATTTTTAAGTTTAAAAAAAGGAAATAACGGTGACTTTTCAGTAAAAGTATTAAGTAGTTAAAAATTAGAGGAGCCAAGGTTTTTATGGCCAAACTCAGAATGGAAATCCAAATCCCTCCTCCCCCAAGATCCAGTTGACCCCAGATCTCGATTTCGCTGTAGATATTAGAATTCGGTAGCTGTCCATTTATGAACGGTATCCAATTTTCTCCAATTAGTCCAAAAATCCGCTGAATTGTTTATGAGATAACACTAGTTTCCGCTACTCTTGCTATTCAATTTTTTAGAATCGAGTTTATTTGCAGTAAAATCTCTATAAAACTGTAAATTTTTGAAAAATTCTGTGTAAAAAAGTGCTTAAGATGTCGAAATTTCGTCAAAAAATATCATTTTCCAGCAAAAATTCGGTGTACAGGCAGAAAGTTTGTAAGAATAAGATTCCGGGATGGATTCAGTAAAATGATTGAATACCCCTTGTCTTCCACTCGAAAATAATATGCGAATAAAAGCGACAGATTTGCACGAAATTTCGCTGAGGAAGTACTACAATTTCGCTTCAGAATTCCTTGAAAAATCAATAAAATATTCATTCTTTGAAAAAATGATTTTAGGTGCGAAATTTCGGTTCTTGGGTTGCCACTTAGAAGTAAAGAATTTTATTAATTTGAAAAATTGTGACAAAAAAATGATTGATAATCATAAGAAAACAGCTCTCGTAGCTCAATCTCATGCCCTTAAATCTGCATAAATTGTATTCTTATGTGTTTAATAGGTCGTTCCCGAAAAAAGGCAAAACAACTGAAATGCATCATCTACATACAGAGCAATCAAAAACGGTGGGCAACATATGTAATTTTGAAAGGGGTCTGTGAGTTTTCAAAGATCAAAGAGTCGGGCAATAATCCTTAGGAAGAACTTTTCCTTTACAGACATCTGAAGAAATTTTCCGACAGCCGGTGTCGCACCTTAAAAGTGTCCGGCCGGACATTTTAAGGCACCTTAAAGTGTCCCGCTCTGCCTTAAACGCTGAGTATACGTACGCATAACGCTCACGCATATCACTCGCTGTACAATTAGGCAAATAGGCATGTATATATATATACTAGCAAAGAAAAATGCTCCGATGGAACAAAAAAGATGAATATACTTGGAATTGTGGATTATTATGGATGTAAAAGGAGGGGACTAGGAAAAATCTACCTAAAGTCGGAAAATCTGCTAAAAATCACACTTTCTCTAAGCAACGCAAAAAATCGATGTATATTCTGCGGCCAACAGATTAAAATAAATATTCAACCATAACAATGATTGAAACAGCAGCACGTTAGCTATGCAGTAGCTATGGGAAATGATATTAAGTAAACTGACAGTCTTCCAAGCCAATTGAATGAAATAGCAAACATCGAAGACAATTGAAGACATGGTTGGTTAAAAACAGTAGGAAACACGTAAGTTGACTTGAAACAGACTTAATGTAGATACACTAGCATGCCCGAAACGATTGTGTGCACTAATCAATCGGCTCCTGCTTTGCTTGCTATGATGCTCATAAAATAAAACAACTTTAAATGCAATACCTCTTAGTTTTCTATCAATCAGGTGCCAGCAATTTAAAAAAGTAACCTTGATAGATTTCGTTTATACACTCTTATCTGAAACTTCGAACATTATTTAAAAAAGACACTTTTTTAGAGGCCGCAGAATATACATCGATTTTTTGCGTTGCTTAGAGAAAGTGTGATTTTTAGCAGATTTTCCGACTTTAGGTAGATTTTTCCTAGTCCCCTCCTTTTACATCCATAATAATCCACAATTCCAAGTATATTCATCTTTTTTGTTCCATCGGAGCATTTTTCTTTGCTAGTACACTACTTTTAATTAGCGTGATTTCAGTACATCAGTCAGTAAACACAATCAGTAACATGCCACAATAATGACAACAGTCCAAGAACGCGGAAAACAATATTGTTCTTAACATCAGCATTATCCTTTTTAAACAAGACAACCTTATTGACACCATCCATTTTCAAAATTAAAACTGCATTAAGTTATTTCTTCTTAATGTGCAGTTCACTTATAATCAAGCACAAAAATTTAACCAACGAATTCACATTGCAAATCCTCACTCAATCAATACAAAAGCACAATGTGTTGTGACTTTTGAAATTGAAAAACACCAAATTTTCAATTTTCAAATTGAAAATTGGATCAATTTTCAAATTGAAAATTGGGTCAATTTTCAAATTGAAAATTGGGTGTTTGAATTTGCGATAAAGAAAATAATCAAAAGATAGTCACTTGGTTTATTTAAGCCGAGTAATAAAATAACGACCGTCCACCAATTCCAAACTAAACGCAACTAATCTGATCACTATGAAAAGTTTTGAAAAATGAGCTTGCTAAGCGAGAGTTGTAAACCAAGAGAAACTTAAAGTTAAAACCTACCATTAAATTATGAGAGAATTATAAAAGATTTTAAACTTCACGAAAATGGAAAAGGCGGGATGTTGGTAAATTAGAAGGCAAAGATTTTCGGCAAAAATTCAAAAACTTCACGCAAATATCAAATGTAAGGAACACTAACGCTTTGATTTGGTAGTAAAATAAATTTGTAGTATAGACTACATATTAACAACAAATGAATAGTGCAAACTTTACACAACTACTAGGTGTAGAGAATACTAACAGTTTACGGCTTATTAATGTACATGATTACAATAAAGCTGTATATCTTTGTCGACTTTTGTGCACAGTAGTGTGATTGCTGAGTTCATTTTAAACCACTTTTGCAGGCAATTTACTTCAATTAAACGATAGCTCTCCATGTGCAAGATTTTGTGAAACATATTATAAACACGGCTAAGAAAGATTTAACTTTAATGCAACCCATTTAAGACAAAATTACATCTCTTCAATGATCTAAGGACACTTGAACATAATTTTTAAATCACTTTAGATTACTTTTGAGGGTAAACAAACTCACTTAATTGATGTCTCACATATGAATCCTTGAAAATTTCTTGACTTCAGTTACAAAGTCTCTGCAAGTCTATCGAATTAGGGTTAACACGTAACGTAAACTTTACACAAACACATAGCGTAAAGAATATTTTAGTCGGATTCGTAATTTTGATATTGCTCCGATATTTCTTTCAACATTTATGGAAAAATGAGTCTCCATAATGTTTTAAAGACAATAAACATTAGGTTTAAACCACTTTGCAATACTGCTGAGTGTAAGCAAGCGCGCCCAACTGACGTATATATTTCATTCCCTGTAAATTTTTATATCTCAGGAAAAATTTCGATTTTTGCAAGCTCTAGAACAAAGGCTAACATGCAGTGTAAAAAATTACTCGGATATTATGATCAACATTCATGAAAAAATTATGTCTCTACAATGGTCTGAGGACATATAAACAATGAATGTAAACTACTTTACATCACTGTTGGATGTAAACAAACGCGCCTACGTGACGTCTCACATTTGATCCTTTGAAAACTTCTAGGCTCCAAGAAAAAATTAGGTTTCAGGAATGCTCAAAAACGAAGATAAATATATATGTAGTGTAAACTTCATGTAAACACCTAGTGTAAAGAAGATTTTAGTCAGATTCGTAATTTTGATATTGTTCCGATATTACGATTAATATTTATGAAAAAATTAAGTCTACATAATGTTCTATGGGCAAACTAACAATTGGTGTAAACTACTTTACAACACCGTAGAGTGTAAACATATGCGCCAGACTGGCATATCAAATTTGATTCCTGGTCCATTTCTAGACTTGATAAACGTGTCCCTGACTCGTAACCGGAGAAGCAGGCAGAAAAAACAAGACAGAAACGCATTTAAAACTCCAAATTTTTGACTTTACACTCGCTAAATATTAATGTATAGACAATTTGCTTTGACATGCACCCGATATAAAGCACTTTATTTTTATTCTATTAGACTTATCCCGACTTCTGGACGGAGAAAGTGGCGAACAAAAAACGCAACAAAAACGTATTTTCCATCATTTAGAACACTGTAAACTTTAAAATTCCGTACCGAACTCCCCATTGAGTTTAAAGAAATTCGGTTTGGTACAATTTGTAGCTTTTAAATCGTAGTACATTCCTGTGTGCCAAAATTCTGTTGCAAAAATTATTTGGCATGATTTATCAATCAAACTTCGGAAAAAACGTGTTTTTTAGCCCATTTTTTACCTCTGATTTCGAACTTTACACCCCCCATAAATAACTCAATATTGCGTTTTTTTAAATGCGGTTTGCTGCGATGTTTAGCCCCTGTGAGGCACTTTATTAATGCTGTCTTCGATTTGCACTGACTCATAAGCGGAAAAATTTGGCAGAGAAATCTTAGTTAAAATCCGTTTTTTTACACCATCCACTAGAGTGTAAACTTTAAACCCCAGGATCTAACTCACCATAGAGCATACAAGACTTTGCTTATATGCAGAATGTAGCCCTTGATCCGCTCTACATTTCTGTCAGAAAACATTTTAAAAACCTCATAACCGGAGTTAGTATCGGACATAGGAAGGTTGAAAACTCGACCAAAAAGTGCTTTTTCACCCCCAGATTTTCGCACTCTTTACACTGCCGTTCGATAAATAATGCGAATTTCAAAAAACAAAAAAAGTGTCATCTGTAGAATTCATCCCTCTATTATCCTATTCTGTTCAATCCTTCGAGTCATCAATACTCAGTTGTCCACATGCCGCAGTAAAAAGGTCCCAAAAATTTGTCCTATGTTATAACGTTACACAAAAACTTTACACCTTCTTTACACAGTCAATTTTGAGTTTCAAGAAAAACAAAAAACACGGGCAGCGAATTTTTTTATTATCTTTCTTTTAAAAAAACCGCACCTTCCAGAAGTGTCCCGTTATAGCTGTAGGGGGGTGCCCAGGTGTTGGGGGTACCCAAGTATATTATAGGTACGCGCTAACGCGCTACCTATGATGTGTACCTTGTACAATGTAATGAGGTACATAAATACAAGCAAACTGATGCATTACGAAGAATTCGTTGCATCGTCACACACCTGGGCGTGGGGGGTTTGGGGGGTATGCATCCCCCAGAAACCAAAATACCCCCAGAAATCAAAATACCCCAGAATTCAATTTTTGAAAATTTTGTTTGTGTTTTTTCGCAATTTTTTGATGTCAGTGGATAATGCTTGATGAGAAACGTCGAAAAATGGTGTTTTTACTCGCCATACCACCATTTTTAAGGCCATTTTTTTACCTTCAAAAAATCTTGCACGCCCTCCCAGAATTTTCTCGCTGCGAACGTATGATCGTCAGTGGCGTCGTTTAGCGAACTTGGAGATAAAAGCGAATATAAAAATAACTTTCGTGAGGAACAATCGACGATATTAACGAATTTCAGTCATAAATTATGTGAATTTAAACTGAACACGGTTCCATTCACTCATAGATTCTAAAAAGACATGCTATGACTTTATTTTATATATTGCCTACCATGCTACAATTCATACATGTAACAAGGGGTGGAGATTCCCATAACCGAAGTCGTAAATGTAAAAATATAAATATAAATAAACATAAATTGTTTATTCCCTCTCCCCGATTTTGTGCAAAAACTTGCGATTTCAGAGCCACATTAGGTGCATTCTTTCAATTTTTGAATAAAAATTGAAGTTCGCGCACTCCCCCCCCTAATGGTCGGCGAACCCCCACCCAACACTTTGGGCTGTTAAATGCCTGCAACTTTACATGGGCAGTGGGCCAAATTTTGGCCGTCAGATGGAGCATAACTGCAAAAAACGCTAAATTATTCAATTGTATGGATCTACCAATTTGGAGAGACTTTGGATTTTGGGGGTTCAATCCTATCCTTTTACGTCTACATATGATGCCCACTCAATCCCAATGTTTAAATACATTTTTTTGCTCGCTTTTAAGCACGTTATTGTGGCCGGACACATTAAGGTAAACCCGGACACTTTATGGTACCTTAAAGTGTCCGGCGGACACTTTAAGGTGCCGGACACTTTAAGGTGTGACAACGGCCATCCTAATATTCCTGCTTACGGTATTGCATTTAAGCATACAAAAAGTCTACTTATTTCTATAGTCTACTGAAACAGCAATAAAAGGGAAAATCTACCGTTTGTTGGACTATTGATTAATTCAGGACTAAAGGCGGACTGATTTTCGAAAAAATACGAATGTAGTTTAATAAATGTGCCTATTTAAGTGAAAATTTTGAAACCACTTTATTAATTCACGACTAAATGAATATTAAGTGAAAAAAGTTATAAATATGCTATTTGTTATATTTGCTATTCAAATATATACGAACAGAAAAAACAATCGAACGCTAAAATGCGGACAACCTGAATTAATTTAGTATCGACAGTGGTCTCGAATAAGCTCTTGAATATAATAAGTTTTTCTGAACTTTGCTTATATTAAAATTCGCTTTATTTTGTCGTTTAAGAAATCTTTGATGTCCATCATAAGTTACAGTGTATTTATCATCATAGAAAGTGTGCCTTCGTGCATACAAAGTGATTTAAAATAAGCAAAAAATCTGATTCGGTCAAAGATTTGTTTAGATACAAAAATGCATACGCGTGAGGGTGGCTGGCAATCTGGAGCATAGATGCACAGCATGGTCATTCTGGGTCCAATTGCACCAACGACTTCTGAAGGTTTCTATCGGCTCAGAAGTTCAGAAGTCGAAAAATTCCGTTGCATTAACGACTTGTAACTGATAAGTTACCAGTCCAGTTAAAAACTAGTTACTAGCGTTGCAATAACTTTTTAACAAGCTGAATTTTTTACTAGTATACTAGTGAATTGGGTTGCAACAAATTTTCTACAAGCTCCGCTTTTCCTACTAGAATACTAGTGATTTGGGTCGCAATGACTTTTTAACAAGTTCATTTTTTTACTAGCTACAAGTGCTCATAAACTAGTCCTTTTTTATGCTGGTTTATGAGCGCCGGTCACACCAACATTTTCTACAAGTCTTTTTTCACAAGCTTGTGAATAAAAAGGCGCTTTTTTCACAAGTCTTGAGAGGACGGTCTGAGATAAGCTGGTTATTCATTCTTTCTGCTAAATGTATCGGATTCAGTATTCTTCGTCGGAGAGTGATAATGAGATTGATCTTAGAAAGCGTCTAAGATTAATTCGACCCAGAATAAATTTTGATTTAGATGTTTTCCGGAGCGATTTAGATTTCCAAAGAGAACATTTGCAGATACGTTTTTGTAATTTTTGCCAGTTTGCCCCAAGCAGACCCCGGAATTCAGTTGTTGTCCATTCCAACTCTTGTCCTCTTTAAATCGGATTGAGTTCATTCCAACTAATTTAAAAAATATAATCGTGCTGTCAAAGTTACTAAAGTCAGTTTGAATGAACGAAAATACAGAATAAAATTAGTTAAAAAATCATTCTACTGAAAGAAGAATGTTTTTAGTTAGACTGATGGCTTAACTTTCAAACCGCACCACTGCCAAGATAACAACAAGATAACTCAATAACGTTGAATCAATTGCTTCTCTTTTAACTTTTAACTGAAACATTTTCCTCTACTTGAACTACTTAAGGGCAAAGAAGTTGACGGTTTGAACGCTCCTAAATTTATTTGGTACCGTATTAATGTGCTCTCTCTAAAAGGTATTTCTAAATACCTAGGGTTCTTATTCTTGCTTGAAAAGTTATGTTTTTTAAGCGAATTATTCGCAGAATTGCTCTCAACCTCAACCTCCATTGATTCCTTAACTGGCAGCAGGCACGTAACTCTAGGGGGTAATTGGGGGAGTTCGGTCCCCCAAAATTCAGAAAAATCGGAAAAAGAGGACTTTTTAAACGTTATTTTGTGTTATTTTTGGCTTTTTGGGCTTGGTCGCCCAAAAAATCGGTGTTGGTCCCCTCAAAATAGGACGGCCAGCTACGTGCCTGATTGGCAGTTCAGTTATAGCGGCAGATTCCGCACCGATTATATCTGAAACTTTTTCGTCAACTGCTGATAAACCTCCTTCATCGTTGCCTTTGCCCGTTTTTTTTATTTATCTTTCTTCGCAACCAATGCCTTCCGAATATTGGGCCTAACAGTATCGCGAACGTAAGAAAAATTAGCTTTAAGGGGTGGGGGAAGTAGAGCCAGTACTTTTGCCAAATTCAAAACTTCTTGCCAAGGTTTGCTTCGGTCTCCTTTTGTTAGGACATCACTGAATTTACTGAATAATACATTTTTTTCTCCTCAATCTTTGAGAGCGACAATAATTTTATCTTTTCTGAATTTGCTACTTTAGGCATAATAAAATGACAACCAACTAGTTAAAAACGACTTGTAAATACGCGACTAGTTGACAAGTGTTCGTTGCAACCCGATCGATGCAGACTAGTGAAAATTTTTAAGTAGCTTGTAATCTTCTACAAGTCGACATTACTTATAACTTGTAACTTGTAACAAGTAACCACTGGTAACTTGTAACTTGTAACAAGTAACTAGGAACGATTCATTGCCACCGCTTTTAACTGGACTAGTGAAAAATTTTTTCTACAAGCTTGTGTTGTGTACATGTTTTTGCACACTTCTGCAAACTTGATATACAATATATCACTTGCAGAAAGTTTGAGTTTATTCGCATAAGTACTTAATCTGCAATTGCTGAATTTATATCACGAAGCAGAGAAGTTTCATTGTGTACTTAATGCTATAACGCTAGAACAATTGCTTAACTGTGTAACCATGCTCGCTTTAACATGTGAAGATAGACTATAACACTGTGGGCGTGATTATTACGATTGCTCGTTTATTGACGCGTTTTTCTATTGGCTGACTAAAAAATTTGAATACTACATCTCACCATTTTTTGCTATCACCCGGCGATTTTTCGTTTCTATCAGTCTAGTCGCTCGCTTACCCTATTATTGGATTTCGTATCGCCGTCGTTCATCGTATTGCTGCCATTACCACGCTATCGATACCGCGATCAAGGTCCAATCGTCTTATTGTATATATTACGCTAGACTATAATAGTCGCCGTACTAGTAGCCATTCTACGACGTGGTGCCACTGTTTTGCCCAGCGTATCGTTTGGTGCGTATGTTACTTATGACTGTCCTCATTAAGAAGACTTCTTAATTAAAGTTAAATTGCTATTGTTGTCTCATTTTCTTAGCCTGTAAAATACACATTGGGAGCGAAGTGCTGCCCAATTTTTCCTAGGGTCTAAGACATATAATTCAGCCCCAAATTGCTACCTAAATTGCTGCCCAAATTCCCTTAGCCTTTAGGTACATAGTTGTCGGTGGACAACTCCCCAAGGCTAATCTATATGTCTGATCCCAATAGCCTTTAGGTACATAATTGCTAGGTATATCTCACAACTCCCTAAGGCTAATTAATTCTTGATTGCCATGGAACTCGAAGCTATTCAGCCTAACCTGCAGGCAATTTATCACACAACGTGTTGGTCCTCAAGTTAACCCAAAAAGTTAACGTTACAACGTGGTGCTGCCACCAGGATTACTGAGTTAAATTTAAATTTTCTTCTCTTCTTAAATAAATTAAATGATTAATTTGAGTATTATCATGTGTTGTTCTTTGGCTGTGCTTATAGCTTGTCTGTGGCCGGGTTGGTCCAAAATTGTTTTTTGGGTTGGCTGGTCAGTGGACTAGTGCTATAGTGGCCAAGTCACAAGTCTATTTTGCTGTACCTGGTTGGTCGGATAGGGCTTTTGGCTGGTGGGGGTTGGTTTTCTATTTAAATTGGGGTTGGTTTGGAATCAAGACAGGCATTGGGCAACGTTATAGAATTATGCAAATGCAGTGCATGCTATTTGCATAGATGTGTGTTATTTAAATTTCTTGGGGATAGGTCGGGTATATTGTATAATAGTATAGTATTGTCATTTTGTTGTATTGTATTATTATTATTGCATTGTGTCATATAACAGTACAGGGTTGTATGCTAGTGTTTAGATACACCTTTGTTCTGTCCTTTTTGTGTAGCAGTGCTGAGCCGTATGCTAGAATTTGCATAGATACGATTCAGTTCTGTTTTCTATTTTGTTTGTATGCATAAATTTGCATAGCATTGGTCCGTTTCTGGTCTATCCCAGACTTGTATTATTTAGTAGTAATTGGTGGGCCCGGGCAAAGCTTTGTGTTAAATTTGAATAGCATTTGTGTTAGTGGGTAATAACCCAGGTTAATACAAAGTGTTTAATTGTTTGCCGTCCATTATATTGACGCTTATAAAGAGACATAGGTTGAAGATGTCCACAGATAGTGAAATTATAGAGTTAAGTAAGCAGATGCAAGAAATGGCTGATGTACTACAGGTGGTTCGGAGAGAATGTACACAGCTAAAGAGACAGAATGAGGAGCTCCAAGCCAAGCTAGCTGGTGAGGGAGATGTCCATCATTCATGTGAGACTCGGTTTCAGGTCATTGAGTCTGTGATGCAGCTGTTGACTGATGAAAATAGGGAAGTAGTTGATGAAAATAAAGAGTTGCGGTCTCTGCTGCAGGAGCAAGCTAATGGTTGCATTGCTGAGCAGGACATTGATGATGATTTGGCGCACCAGGAATCGTGTGGTTCAGGTGGAGAGGAATAGTAAATTAGCCGAGGGGGCTACAGATGGACTTAGTAAGAAGTTGGCTAGACTCAGTAGTGCACATGATCAGTTGAGTCATAGAGTTGAGAAGTTTGGTGAAGACTTAATTGAAGTTGATTGGCAGCTACGAGTTGGCATAAATGATCTTGGAGCTATTGTAGCAGGGGATGCCCAACAGATGGAGCAATCAAGTGGGCAGTGTCAAAAGAATAGGGAGATGGTGGCAGTTGATAAGGATGATGACAATGGTGTCCATAGACCGGAGATTGTCAACGAGGAGCTTAAAAGCAAAGCTCACTCTCCAAAGTTGAAACGTGAAGCTTGTGAGTTGGCTCATGGAGGTTCAGTGTATGAAGAAGTGGACAGAGGTCAATCTAAGACTCATAGGTCTTCTCGGACCAAGTCCAGAAGTGTTGATAGTCGATCTTCAAGTCGATCAGTGAGTAGCCGTGCTAGAAGGCACCATAATCATGATCATGAGGAGGAGCGACAAAAGTGGAAATTCAAGGTGCCTCCACAGTTTAAGAGCTGTGATGGGTCCAACCCAAGTGAGTTTCTTGATTGGTTGGCCAAGATTGAGCGGTCAGCGGAAGCTTCAGAATGGAGCAATGATTATAAATGCTGGCTGATAGCTAACTTAGTTGAGGGTCGAGCGGCTCAAGTGTTAGACTCATGTAGTGCATCTACAAAGAAGGATTGGAAGAGTCTTCGGAGGAAGCTAGTTGAGAAGTTGGTGTCCTCTCAACATTTTGAGCAAATGAGGAATGAGCTCAGAAGAATGCAACAAAGGACAAATGAGGATGTGGCAAATTATATCACAGAATTTAGAGACAAGGCTCGCCGAGCATATGCAAATGAACGGCATAGTCACTATGACAGTGAAGTCACTTGATTGTTTATTGCCAGCCTTCATAGTGAGACAACAAGGTTGAAGACATTGGAGCAACATTGTCAGAGTTTGGATGAAGCCATGGACTATGTCTTAAACCTTGTGACTCTTCAGGACTTGGCTAAGCAGAAGCCTTCAAAGAATTTTTCTGCTGCAGGATTTCAGGCAACCCCGGTACAGGCATCCATGAAGCCTAATCCGCCAGGGGCGCAGCATCAAGTAAGGGCTATGCCTCAACCTAGGGCAACTATGCCACAGAGTCAGCAAAGTCAAGCTAAACAGAACCCCTTGACATGCTACAATTGTGGACAAGTGGGGCATGTAAAGACATTCTGTCCAGGGCTACAGAAGAGGCAGTACCCCCAGATGGATTATAATGGCCCACAGCCAGGGTTCATACCTAAGAATCAGCCATATTCAATGTGGAGACCATCTAGGCCAAACGTTAGGTCATTTCAAAGACCCTTTATGGCACCTATGGCTACATTGAATTGTAGTGCAGGCCCACATTATTGTTTTGCGTGTGGATCTCCAGGGCACTTCCAGAATCAGTGTCCACATAGAATTAATATAGGCCCAGGAAGTTATGGTGGTCCAGATCAGGAGCCACAAAGGGGTCAGATAATTGAACCTAGAATAGAGGTGCTAAGCTATGTACCAATAAACCCAAGTGGTAAAGCTACAGTTAGTAAATGGTTGTGTTATAACATGCGGTGCTACTGTTACTCGCAAAGTCCGCACCGACTTACATGCAGTTGTCATAGTTGAGGTTGGTCCTCACAAACTACCTGTTGTTGCTTTGGTTGATACTGGTAGTATCTGCAACATCATTTGTCGAAGCTTGTATGAACAACTAAAGCCAGTCATGGGTCTGCAACAATTACAGCCATCACCCATCAAGCATATTAGCAGTATGTCTAGTGATGAAATAAAAGTCAATGGCGAATTGAAATTGGAGGTGGGTCTTGGTATGTCATCAGTCCGACAGTTCAAATCAATTTTTGCCTGTAGTAGACACCCTCCCATTCAGTATGATCATTGATGCTGGAGGCATGCTTGATGGTTCATTGCAAGTGGATGTAAAGTCCAAGTGTGTATGTGCATACCTCCCAGACCAGACAGTTTATGCAAAATTTTTGGAGCCTATACAGGAAAATGATCCATTCTCATGTGCAGTTGTGGCTTTAAAGTCGGTGAAGCTGCCACCACACACAATGTGTTACGTGCCAGGTTTAGCGGCCGGAGTGATTGGATCAATAAGTGGTTATTATTCGGCAAGTCTCACCCTTGATACAACAGGGCTTATGGGAATAGAAGCCCTAGTGACGTTACATAATGGGCTAGTACCAGTGGCATTGTTGAATATCACTGATAAGTATCAGAAAATTTCAAAGGATATGATTCTAGGGTCATTGAACCTACAGATTGACAAAGAGCCAGAACACATCAAGCTATGCTCTAGTCCTTCTAATGCTGCTCAGTTAAGTGTTAAGATACCCGACCCATTATGGAAATCATTCAAGATGTATTGGAACATGCTGCAGGGACACAATCAACACTAAGTGCTGACCAGAATGTCAAACTTGCCAAGTTGTTGCAAGTCAATGACAATTTATTTGTGGAAATAAGTGGCAAGGTGGGTCGGACCAGTTTGATAAAGCATAGGATTGATACTGGTGACACATTACCTATTATGCAAATGGCACGCCGATTCCCCAAATCCCAGAAGCAGGTAATTGATCAGGAAGTAGAAAAGATGTTAGAAGCAGGGTTATACAGAAGTCAAGCAGTCCATATAGGGCTAACTTTGTGTTAGTGCTGAAGAAAGATGGATCATGGAGACCTTGCATTGATTTTCGGTTACTTAATGGTGTGACCAAGAAAGATGTTTATCCCTTACCACGTATTGATGAAACATTGGATGCCTTAGGGACAGCAAAGTATTTTTCCACATTGGATTTGGCATCAGGTTATTGGCAGGTTGAGCTTGAGGAAGCCAGTAAAGAAAAGACTGCCTTCTTAAGTCGCAAGGGATTATTTGAGTTTATGGTCATGCCCTTTGGTCTTTGCAATGCACCTGCAACATTTCAACGATTGATGGACCTGGTATTGGATGGATATCTATGGAATTTTTGCACAGTGTACTTGGATGATGTTATCATTTTCTCTTCATCCTTTGAAGAGCACTTGCAACATTTGCAGTTGGTGTTTGATCGTTTACAGCAGGCTGGTCTTACATTAAAGGGAAAGAAGTGTTATTTTGGGAAACAATTAGTCCCCTTCCTTGGTCATTTGATATCAACTGGAGGAATAAAACCAGATCCGAGCAAGATAGAGGCTATTAAAAGTTGGCCAGTGCCAAAAGACAAGACGGAATTGTCTTCCTTCATTGGACTTATTCAATATTATAGACGATTTAGTCAGAATTTCTCGGCTAAGGCTGCAGTCGTTAATGGTTTGCGGAAGGCAAACAAGCCCTATGAATGGACCGCAGAATGTCAAAAGACATTTGACCTACTCAAGGAAGAGGCTACAAGGTATCCCACATTGTGGTATCCAGATTTTACTAAACAATTTGTTGTTTATACTGATGCTTGTGAATATAGCCTAGGTGCTGTCTTAGCACAATATGAAGATAAGACTGAGTGGGTGATATCATATGCCAGTCGGTCATTGTCCAATGCTGAAAAGAAGTATCATATCAATGAGAAAGAGATGCTGGCTATATTCTGGGCAGTCACTGGTCCATTCAGGCCTTATGTCTTTGGTTGTCAGTATGATTTGGTAACTGATAGTTCTGCGGCTAGAGCGCTCAAGAGCTACGCTGGAGATAATGGACGTATTTTAAGATGGCAACATGAGCTTACTGCGTATACATTTGAGATTTTCCATCGAAAAGGACTAGTGAAATCAAATGCTGATGGGCTATCTCGACGTCCTGCAAATTCAAAGGGACAGAAGCTCGAACAACAAGGAGGTAATGTTGCAAGTTTTATGTCCGATGTAAGTTATGTGAATGCCACTACAGCAGGTTCAACAGGTAAGAAGGAGTTTTGTTGTGGGCTAAGTCCACCAATCTCCTTAAGTAAGGCTAATCCTTTGAATGTTGTTGCTACTTTTGCCGCTGAAGCTAAGGCTTTTGAAGAAGATGTGCCAAATGATTGGGTTCAAGCACAATGTGAAGATGAGTTTTGTGGACCGGTATTGAACAATTTGGTCAATGGGCAGCTCCCAAATTCTACAGAAGATGCCAATCGTATTATAAATTGGTCAAAGCTATTTCTGTGTGCAGATGATAGGCAGTTGTACAGGTATGTCAGCTTCAATGGGACTGATCTCTATAGTCTACAATTGGTAGTTCCAAGGAAATGTCATGCCGAATTGTTGAGCTACTTCCACGATTCATTTTTGATGGTCATATGGGAATGATACGAACATTAAAGCATCTTCAAGCTAAATATTGGTGGCCAGCTATGTGGGAAGATGTACAAGACTGGGTCAGGACTTGCAAGGTCTGTCAAGAAATGAAAGCAGGTCCAATGCCTCACAGTCCTCTACGTAGTATTCCGGTAGGTAAAATCTTTGATCGTATTGCCATGGACATCTTGGAATTGCCATTGACCGAGAATGGTAACAGGTACGTTATTGTGTGTACTGAATATTTATCTAAATGGACAATTACTGCTGCATTGTCCGACATTCCGGCAGAGACAGTTGCTAAGTTTTTGCTTCATAATGTTGTGTTACAGCATGGTACACCTAAAAGTTTGTTGATTGATCAGGGTAAACAAGTTACCGGTGAGGTTGTTTTGAATCTTTGTGGACTTTTGCAGATTAAAAAGCTGGTTAGAGCTCCATACAGGCCTCAAACTGATGGTTTAGTAGAGCGTTTCAATCGTACATTGATTCAGATGTTGGCCACTGGTGTTTGTGATCAACAGGTTGATTGGGACATCTTATTGCCCTACTTGACCTTTGCCTACAACACATCAGTTCAGGAGTCAACAGGTAAGACGCCATTTGAGTTGATTTATGGATGGTTGCCACAATATCCTATAGACATTGTGCTGCGATTGACTGTGGATCCTTCTGTGAGTGGTCCATGTGATGTGGAATTAGTTCAGCAAAGGTTGACTCATGCTCGTCAGATAGCCATGGAGACTATACAGGTAGCGCAGGCAAAAAGCAAGAAATACTATGATCGTAAAGCCTCAGATATTCAGTATGAAGTGGGACAGATGGTAATGTATTCAAATTTTAGGCGACACAAAGGAGTTAAAGGTAAGTTGGAGCGGAGGTGGATTGGTCCGTTTGTTGTCATGCAACAGCTGTCAGCATCAATGTATATCATTGCTGCTAAGCATGTTCAAGCGCCCCAAAGGCAGGCACATGCAGATCAACTGAGGCCATATTACAACAGGTCTTTCAACTGAAACTCCAACTCAGTCTTCTATTGACCAGGCCAATGTTGCTGAGTCTGGTGCTAAGCAGGGTAGACACGTAAGTTTCCCTGGCCTTGGGTCTTCCAGTGATGCAGGCCATGTCTCACACTGTGAAGCTGGGAGCTCAACCCATGGCCAAGACTCGAGGATAAATAGTGTTGTTACACTTACAGATTCAGGTATTAGAGAAGGTGATATAGTT
Source organism: Mermis nigrescens (assembly GCA_036768485.1). Lineage (NCBI taxonomy): Eukaryota > Metazoa > Nematoda > Enoplea > Mermithida > Mermithidae > Mermis > Mermis nigrescens. The sequence goes on along the minus strand of JAVLUZ010000771.1, from coordinate 674,504 downwards.
ATAATACAATCACCTGGATATCCAGTGAAATGTGGATATGTTATGGGCCCTGAGGCCAGAGTGGGTAAGAAATATTGCAAGGCTAATGATACATTGTTAATTGAACTATGTGGTACACATAATGCAATTGTTGTAAAGAAGGTTTATGTGTTCCCACTTGAAACACATAAACACTTGTTGCCTCAGAGGACTAGGCTAGATAAGCAGATTCATCAAGAGGTATCTGAGTATCTGACTAGCCTAGCCAGTGGATGAAATGGTAAGACAAGGTATGGCAGTAGATGTACATTCATTAATTTGTATTCATTTATTTTATAACCTCATTTGCATAATTTATTCTATATAATATGTTCTTTTGTATTCATTTTTAAAATGTGTGTGTATTTATCTTGTGTATATTAACGTTTATATGTGTATTATTGAAGTAAGCAAATTTGTAGATGGATGCTGATAGTTTCCCAATTGCTGATTGGCTGAACTATGGATCGATGTGTCCGCTTTCGGATGTAGAGCCTGAATTGACAATCTTTGTTGAGGGACAGGCTACGGTGGACACCGCGTTGCCACAGGATGTCATGCCCTTGGACATCATGAACAACTGGGGGCCCATCTGGTTCAAAAACCTAGAGCGCATACCAGGAATAGGCAAGTCAGCCTTCCTGATCCGAACACACATCCAAGCCTGCAGCATCTTGCTGGATTTTGTTCGCTGGATACAGGTATCACCAGTACCTATGGTAAGTATCATAATGATCGGAGACACTGCTAGTCCGACCAAGCCACATGGCTTAATTTTTTGTTCAAATTTGCTCAAGAGCACCCCCTTCTATTTTCCATTCAAATTGTTCACTCCCTCCATTGATCAAGACATGACTTTACGTTCACTGTTAGGTCAATTACTGTCTAACAGCTCAGTTATAAAGGTCGTATATGGCTGGAATGCCTTCATTGATATATTCAATTATTGGTTGGCAGCCATGGATGTGGGCGTCATAGGGGTAAGGGCAATAATTGACGTAGATGCATTCTACAATGGTGGATATAAGAAGGTGACCACTGACCTTGACCAAACCTTGTTGGAACCATGTTCTGCGGGTTTTTGCCAACGGTTAGGGCTCCCTAATTGTACCACTATTGCTAGAATCTTTATGTTATTATTTCGTCAGGCCAATGTCATGAATATTCCGGCCTTCCATATAAAGAACTGGATCGATTGCCACCATGCGACTAAGGTTTCAGATGAATAGCTGATGCTTATGGGCCATTTGGCCACACAACAATTAGACATAGCATTGGCTCTCATACTGTGCAGTCCGGTAAGTATGTGGCCCAGGGAACTGGAATATGCTATAATAGCATTTACTGAGAAACTTAGAGCTAACTGGCTCTTTACCAGTAATGTAATGCGTTCCAGTGTCTTCTTGAAGGCAGTAATCCAAGAAGAATTGGTAGCCAAGGTTCAAGAGTGCACATATGCCATGGACACCTGTGCGCTGGAAGAACTAGCAGTAGTAAGTAAGGTAAGTATGGTCTCTGAACCACAAAGTGAAGCAGAAGCTCTGGGGGACTTAGCCAAGCTATCGAACCAGATGTCTTTTGTGGATCCGCATGGTCAGGCATCATTTGAACAACCTTGGATTGGACTAGAGGTTAGGGTTGGTGAGGGTCTAGGAGGGAGGCCTATGGTTCCTAACCAGGTTCGAACCCTTAAGCCCAGGTCTTTTCCCAGGTCCATCCTCGAACTCGTTAAAATCTTTGTTGATGAAGTTGCTGCATATGCTTTAAATTTGCCGTTCTGTTTATTTTTACGTTATAATTATATGTATGCAAAATACCGCTATGTCGCTGCTAAGGTTGCCTGTATTCTACAACAGCAGGGCAAGCGTCATTTCCTGTGGTTTGTCCGCAGTCGGCTTTTCAAATTTTTGATGGGGAAAGTGTCAGGTCGGCTTTGGACCCAGGTTTGGCATTCGGGCGTCTGAACCAGGCAGGAACATTTTTTGCTCGAACAACGCGTGCCAGGAACTCTGCTACGTTGGGCCATGCACCAGCGGGTGTTTGGACGACTGCGCTCGGATCGTGTCAAGAAAGGACATTCAGTTGCCCAGGTCCAGGCTCCATTGTTCTACGCACTAATTGGGCGAGTCCAGTTGCCACGACATTTGTTCTGGTTGTGGCGCTTGAGAGCCCAGCGGGTGCGTTACATGCAGCAAAGCCGCCTTGCTCGTCGAGCAGACTATTTGAAGGGGCGTCTTCAGTGGTTGGCCAAGGCCAGGGAGCGTTGTTCCAAGAAGATGGACCCAGGATGTGCGCCTGTTGGACTTGCTAGTCCTCAGTTCGTACCTCCTGTGATAGCAGCCAGTATTGATGAAGTGGCCAACAACCAGTCATCAGCTGTGATGGCTTGGTTGCAGACCATTAATGAACACTTTATAGGTGAACCAGGCTATGTCCAGTGGCGACAGCAGAATCCGCCAGTGATTCCAGCAGGAATTTTTGGCTGGGAGGAAAAGGCCCGACTTTGGATGGAAGCCGGCCAACAATACGATGACTGGCGTAGATGGACTGCTACCCGGCAACCAGTGATTCCGCAGATTCCGACCATGCCGGATCGTACCGGGATATGGGTGCAACAGCACCAGGCCCATTCTACAACCCAAGAGAGCCGAATCGCTCACATTGAGGCTCTACTCTTGGAGCATGGACGTTACGGGCGAATGACTGCCGAAGCTGCCGCGACTGAATATGTTCGTTTTGGCCACAGTGGTCTTGACGAATATATTGAACATTTGCTTGCCCAGGATCAACGTCGCAGGCAACCAAGGCAGAAATAAAGACATACATTGTACATTTGTATCATATTTCATCATTAATTGAGTAACATTTTTGTTCATGCTTATTTGCGCATTTAATGTATTATCGCTGTAAATATTGTATGTTATTTTTGTGTTGCGCCCTATAGTAAAAATACGTAGTATTATCCATGAGCGAGTAGTGTTAATGTTACCACCACTGAGTGCTCGCAGGAGCTCACAGCTTGGGAGGAAAAGTGTTGTGTACATGTTTTTGCACACTTCTGCAAACTTGATATACAATATATCACTTGCAGAAAGTTTGAGTTTATTCGCATAAGTACTTAATCTGCAATTGCTGAATTTATATCACGAAGCAGAGAAGTTTCATTGTGTACTTAATGCTATAACGCTAGAACAATTGCTTAACTGTGTAACCATGCTCGCTTTAACATGTGAAGATAGACTATAACACTGTGGGCGTGATTATTACGATTGCTCGTTTATTGACGCGTTTTTCTATTGGCCGACTAAAAAATTTGAATACTACATCTCACCATTTTTTGCTATCACCCGGCGATTTTTCGTTTCTATCAGTCTAGTCGCTCGCTTACGCTATTATTGGATTTCGTATCGCCGTCGTTCATCGTATTGCTGCCATTACCACGCTATCGATACCGCGATCAAGGTCCAATCGTCTTATTGTATATATTACGCTAGACTATAATAGTCGCCGTACTAGTAGCCATTCTACGACGTGGTGCCACTGTTTTGCCCAGCGTATCGTTTGGTGCGTATGTTACTTATGACTGTCCTCATTAAGAAGACTTCTTAATTAAAGTTAAATTGCTATTGTTGTCTCATTTTCTTAGCCTGTAAAATACACATTGGGAGCGAAGTGCTGCCCAATTTTTCCTAGGGTCTAAGACATATAATTCAGCCCCAAATTGCTACCTAAATTGCTGCCCAAATTCCCTTAGCCTTTAGGTACATAGCTGTTGGTGGATAACTCCCCAAGGCTAATCTATATCTCTGATCCCAATAGCCTTTAGGTACATAATTGCTAGGTATATCTCACAACTCCTTAAGGCTAATTAATTTCTGATTGCCATGGAACTCAAAGCTATTCAGCCTTGCCTGCAGGAAATTTATCACACAACGTGTTGGTCCTCAAGTTAACCCAAAAAGTTAACGTTACACTTGCAACTTGTTATGAGTTACAAGTCATTGGTGCAACTGGGCCCAGAAGTCTAAAATAATTGGGTTGCACCTACTTCTGAACCCAAAGAAAGGTCCAAGGGCTTCAAGAGAAGTCGTTTGTTTTTCGACTCATAGAAAATTCCGGTCGCAACCAAAAATCTATAAGTTCAGAGGTTTAGAAGTACAGAAGTCCCTTAGCGCATAAGTTTCTGAGGAGTCGAAAAGGACCCATAGATAGCAGTTTCGTACGCCGATTTCAGTAATTTTGAGCTAATTAGCTATGATTACTAGAGAATGGGATGAGCGAGATAATCTAACAAAATAAAAAATAATACAAGTTTTGAGGCTTATTCAGAACAGTCATTTTTTGACGCTCAGCAAAAAGTTGCTAAAATGATTAAGTTTTTCTTAAAATAGCTAGAAGATTTTTCCTGCCAAACAATGTGCTGACGGTCAAATAGTAGTGAAGTGAGGCAAAGTATGAATCACAAACATATTTGTGACAGTGATTCAGAAAGTAATGCATGAAGAGTGCTATATTAGTAAGCAATGTGTTTCCGTTATGCTCATAATGATTATCGATTTGTGTTGGCGACACTAAAATATCGCTACAACAATGAACATTTGGGCTTCTAGGAGCGACTTTTGAACTTCTGAACTTCTAGAAATGACTTCTGAAAGACTAGAAAGGACTTCTGAATCGACCCTTCCAGAAGTCGTTAGTGCAACCGAACACTTCTGAGCTTCTGAAGTGACTTCTAAACCTCTGAAGTTCTGAATCACTGAGCTTCTAGATTTGGTTCAACCGGTCCCTGGGGGGTCAGGCGGATATGTGTCCCGAAGAGGCTCAAGAAATAGAGCTTTTTGGGGCAAAATGATATCAGAAACCAGTATAAACGCTAAATGGCAGTAAAACTACGCTATTACGCACTTCCTGGTCATTTTAAAGCAATTCTGAAGAAAATTTTCAGTTCTCACCCTTTTGCCTTCACTTTGCCTCATTTTCCCAAGAAAATTTCGAATTTTTCCATTCTGCCTGTCTCCTAGACCCTTAACCTTCCCCTCCTCTCCAAGTGCGTGTCTGGTCAGAAGTCTGTTCTAGAGAGAGAGAATTATAAATTTTTATAATCGTGCTTGTTGAAATGGATCAGAACTGTGGAATAACATAGTTTTACCGCTATTTTAATATTTACGACTAGAACCCGTATGTTATGTTAGTTCAGCCTAAAAAGCTTAATTTTTGATCCCTCTCCAAATTGGCTGACCCTTCGGATCGGCTATGCATAGTACCATAGAGCACATCTTAGCCAGTGAGGTGTCAGCCATATAGCCCTATTTTTAGTCAAAATGGAATCAAAACATTAGTTCTAATCCAAGGACATAACGTAAAAATCGCATTAAATCGCAGTTTCGGTCACTCTCTCAAGCAATTTTGCCAGAAACTTTTGATTCTGGTATTTTTAGTCTTTATTTTGCCTAATTTTTCCTACAAAATGTCCCGTTTTTATTCCATTTAGGCCTTGCCTAAAACCTGCTCATTGAAAAACACTGAAGTCAGCTTTAAGTCTGTATTTAACCTGGGTGTTAAGTATTGACCATTGGCGTGGGGTATCTGGGGTATCTTGACCCCCGAGAATTAGGCGGACCCCTCAAAATCGATAAACTTCCAGAAATTAAGTTTTGATACCATTTTCGGTGATTTTGAGCGATCGGACCCGCTGCCCATCCAATCTCGTCATGACACTCAATCAAATACGATAAGCAACATTAACGAGTTACACATATTTAAAATTAGTGAACCCTCGCGGTGCAAATCATTAATTATCAAAATTTTTGTCCTATCGCCGCCTCCCGAACGCTTTCTAAAAAAATAGATCAAAATTCGCGCATATTTTAATTTTAATTTCAAGCAAGAGGCATTAATTATGAATACACACGGACGTAAGGATTTCGGGGCGTTATATGCCACATTCTCAAACGCCATAGAATACGGTGGACGCCTGATTAAATTTTTGTCACTTTTTTTAGTGATTCAGTCCGATCAGAGCCTCATTATTTAAGTGCTGCTCATCTATCGTTCTGACTGCGAATTTCGACTTTCTCTTGATTTTTTGTCACAGGGCCCAAAAAGCAGCAAAGGTGACAAAAATATATTTTTTGCGCCTATTGTTTACGTTTCATCGTTAAAAAAATTGTCTCTAGTTGGCTGAATTTAGCTTATATTTTCGATTGAAATTTCAAATCAGGCCTAGTACTCTATCATCGAATAAAATTAATAATAAGAAATCTTGCACAAGTCATTTTATGGATTTTAATTAGAAAAAGATCATGCGTTCATACCCATACTTACAACGTACCTACATACAAAATTAATCAATAAGCTAGCTAAATTTTTTTTCAGAAAAATTTAAAGTGTTTATTTATTTAAAAAAAATTTAAAAAGATGGTTAGATTTAAAAGCGCCATTTTTCGACATTTCTCATTATCCCTTCCTGCTAGCATCGAAACATTACGAAAAAATTTAAAAAAATGTAAAAATGAAATTTTTGGGTTCGGACTTCCCACTAAAGTTAAAAAACTTTTCCCCATCCTACTTCCCCCACACTGTTTAATCGTAAAATTGTAGATGGAAGGGAAAGCTGGAGCAATCTAACTTATGTTCACTGATTACATATTAAGTTCAGCCTCAGTTTTTCGAATTTTCCGGCGTTTTGAGCTGAATTTGTGCATTGAAAAATATAGTTTAAAGGAGTTTTTTACACTGTTTGCTCGTTTACACAAAATTTCCAGAAATTTGAACATTTTCGAAGCATTTTTGATCACCTAACTATAAATAATTGCCGCAAAAAAGGGGCATTGTCTGTTTGCATATGCAAAGGTAGGCCAATTTTAACTTTTTTAGGATTGTTCAATTTACTCGGAAATAATTCAATTTTTATCCAATTTTTTCATGTTTTCACGTCCTTAAGAAACCAATTATCGTCCAAAACTTCAAATAATGTTTTAATCTTCACAAAGCCCAAAAAGACACTTTTAAATTTTTTTAGGCTGACCTCTAGAATTCTCGTGCCGTACTCGTATATGTATGAGAGGTGAAAAATACTCATATTTCTACAATTCTGGAGGTACTGGTCCCACCTAGGTCTACGAGGGCTTCATGGACTGGTATTGGTAAGCGGGTCTAGGGTATGGAGTCCCTAAAATTCGGCGAACCCCCGTCCCCAAAAATCGATAGACCCCAGAATTTGATTTCTGGTGCTCTTTTGGCAATTTTGCCCCATCGGACCCTGAGAATATAACTGGTGCCCATTCCGCCAACCAGTACCCTCAACTTCGTTTCTGTGAATTCGCTGTAGCTAATTCTTAGAACCTAAGATAAGTAGATGAGTTAGCAGATTACTTCAATTACGACACTTTGAGTTCACATAATTGAACGATATACCTGTTCATTCTGTAAGCTAATCATCTGCCAAGCCTTTAAGATGGCATCGACGGCATTTCTAGATGATAGTCCTCTATTTTGCCACGCCCCTGTGGTATCGTCGTCATTCCTAGATGCTTTTTCCCTATTTTGCTTATTTTGCCATGCCCTTACAGTGGCATCGACGTCATGTATGGACGCTTTCCGCCTATTTCTTTTCTGAAATAAGTCGTCGACAACTTTGATTTTGTTCAGTTCGCGTTCCAAATCGGTACTATCGATTATCGATTTTTCACTTATTGTAAAATCAAAGAGAGATAGTATAGCGACGACAGTTGTCAACCACATTAGAATATTACAATTCGATTTCGCATTATGGGACCATGAAGAAAACATTACATTAGTAAATTGTATTATAATTAAACACATAAAGGGAGATCGGGAGATACCCATATGCAAAGTCGGCCGTTGTCATTTTCTTAAAGCTTAGACTCCCACCTCCCGACTTTTTAGCAAAAAATCGGTTTTAGGTTAGTTTAGCGTTTTTTCCAGTCTTAGCCAGAATGAAGCTATTTATCCTCGTCTAATCGAAATTTCAAGCTGTCATATTCGCGGTGCCTTTATTTGAAATTTAAAGAAACCAAAAACTAGAATGAACACCGATGTTTTTCTTTGAGATTAACGTGCGCATTCTTGAGAATCTTTTCACTTTCTTATTATTTAAGTGAAACATTTGTTTTCATGCATTTTCTGTCCAGAATCATTTATTTTTTCAAGCATGTGTCTATTACATAATCTCAATCAGTAGGGACTTTTTTGCTTGCTCAACAAAGAATTATAGCTTGGATTATATAGCGGATGATACATTCTTATGCTAATTTACGGAGACTTATTTTAGTCTTAAAGATTTTCAATAATCCTAAGCTTACGTAAATATATTATGAGCAAATAGTTGCTAACACAGATGCACAGCATGGGCTGATGGTGGGAGTGGTCAGCTAGATATTTGCCTAAGCCAAAATTACCTAAAAAGAATTGTATAAATGCTGATTAGTGTAAAAAATATGTTACTCCGTACTTTCTAATGAATTTCAAGCAATTTTGCAAACATTTTAATCTTCATTCTTTTTTTGACCGTAATTTTGTCTAATTCTCTTTATAAAATTTGCCCTTGTTCTACAGGCAGTATTAACCGCTACCTTTGCAATCAGAATTTTAATATAGTTGCTAAATGCGTATGCAGCTAAAAAGGCTTTAGTATTGTTTGGACCTAAAGAGAAAGAGTCGAAAAATTTCTTTCACGTTAGATTTTGCGTTTCATTTTATAAAAAATTTTCGAAACCTCTTTATTTCTAAGTGCTTTAAAGACTCAAGTGATTTAGTGCACCGTAGCTTAAACGCTCTGTCGGATGTATAACCAGTCTTTGGGGTCAGTCGGAGGTGTTTGGAGCCAAAATGGCCTTATAAATAGGTAAAGAGATTAAAGAAGCGTAAGAACAATTTTAATTCAGTTTTTTGTCAATTTTAAGCAGATTCGCAAAAACATTTTGATTCTCATTTTTTTATTTTGTCATATTTTTACTAGTAAATTCCCATTTATTCAATTCTAAGTTTATTTCCCAACGTGCATCTGATGCCAGCGATCATAAACATCATTCTCGAATTATTTACTCAAAACGATTAATATTTGATCGTCGCATTTTTAATGCTACAGTAATCGGTTTTTTTCAAAAGTTCCGTATTTTTTACAAATTTTTTTCGATTTGAGTGGACAAAGCATCTTATACGTAAAGAACGATGACAGGAATAGAAAGTGACGAAAGGTGATTCAAAAATGTGTCGAAAGACATATTTTAAAAATAGAAAATTTGAAGAAGAATGCCAAAAATTGGGTTTTACTCCTTTCGGCCTCTGAAAATTTATTACTCTAGAAAAATTCAGGCCTTAAGCATAAAAGGACGTCTATGAATTTTAATGTATCCTACACCTTTATTTCGATTGCAAATTAGATTAAAAGTCACGGCCTAAAGATTAGATGAACTTCCATTCATATTAAGCTTTGATTGCTAACTTAACCTAACAAATAATTGTTTCGAAGCTATCTTTATATATCTATCTATATCTAGAATCGTGCTTTCCTTCTCAACTTAACATTTGACCTTTAATTCAATTTTTCGCAATTCAGTATTTTTAATTGACCATTTAAATTAAATTTTCTTGTTTTTTAATAATGTAAAAATTTTGAGGGCATCTTCTGTTTTATAATTGTTAATAGATTGTAAACAAGTTGTCAATATTGAAAATATTCAAAGTGCAAATAGAGAGTATATGTGAATTTATAAAATAACCTTATTTTTAAGCTTATCTGGCGCTTAATTTATAAATTAAATTAAATATCAGAGGGCGTTGAAAACATGGTAAAAAAAATTTATCACAAAAATTAGAAATTTAAAGTGGGCATTTATTCTAAGGAAACGAATATTTAATACTATTTTAGATTTTTAATTTTCACCGGTCAGCTTCTTTTGAAAAAATCACTTAAACGAAGCGTTCAATAAGGTTTTGCTATTCCGGATCAAATAACCAGGCTATTCATACTGATTCATTCGTACAGAATATTGTTTGGCTATTCAAGCTCGACAATAGAAGGAGGGGACTAGGAGAATCTACCTAAAGTCGCAAAATCTGCTAAAAATCACACTTTCTCTAAGCAACGCAAAAAATCGAAGTATATTCTGCGGTTAACACATTGGAATAAATATTTAACCATAAAAATGATTTAAAAAGCAGCACGATAGCTATGCAGCAGCTATGGGAAATGATATCGAGTAACAGTCTTTCTAAGCCAATTGAATGAAATAGCAAACATCGATACATCCAAAACAATTGCAAGAATTGTTGGTTCAAAACAGTAGGAAACGCGTAGACTAAATGTAGGTACACTAGCATGCCCGTAACGATTGTGTGCACTAATCAATCGGCCCCTGCTTTGCTTGCTATAATGCTCATAGCAAAATAAAACATTTTTGAATACAATACCACTTAGTTTTCTTTCAATCAGGATACGAAGCTAGTCAGTGTTGCTACTTGCCAGCAATTTAAAAAAAGGAAACATTATAGATTTCGTTTATTATCTGAAATTTTGAAAATTATTTAAAAAAGACACTTTTCAGAGGCCGCAGAATATACTTCGATTTTTTGCGTTGCTTAGAGAAAGTGTGATTTTTAGCAGATTTTGCGACTTTAGGTAGATTCTCCCTAGTCCCCTCCTTTTACATCCTTAATAATCCACAATTCCAAGTATATTCATCTTTTTTGTTCCATCGGAGCATTTTTCTTTGCTAGTTTTTTACTATGTCGTAGCATCGAAATGGTAAGCTTGAACTACATGGAAAACCAGTTCATACCAGATAAAACCAGCTCTTGTAGTCCAAAAACGTTTAAATCGTGTACTTTACATATTATGCACGATTCACATAGGAGCAAATTCATAAAAGTAATAAAGAACATTCACAATGCAATACTTGCATATCAGAATTTTCGTTTTATTGTCGTCGCACCTTGCGCTATCTGAAAAATATAAAGTAGAACTTCAGGCGTATATCTAATTTTTATCATCCGGCTAAAAATGAATTGTAATTGAAGTACAAAATTCAAAAAATCGTGCCTATTTTTTGCGCTTATCTTCTACATTGCACTGTACAGGAAATAGTTTCTATTTCGCTAAATTTAACTTTACTTGAAACGTCACTAAGCCCTACTTAAATTGAGAAAATGACTTTACTAATTTAGAATTTAGAATAAAACTTAGTGCATCGAAATAAGGAAAAACTAATTTCGATAACTCTGCAACTCAATTTAAGTATTTTAATAAAATGAGGGAGCATACTTATTAAATTTTTGGCAGTTATTTCGCGACTTTGCCCCATCAGACCAAATAGAATTTCGTTGTTGCCTCTGAATGCTTACCACATGCATAAGATTAATCGCTAGCTTAATATTTGGAGACAAAAATTATAATGACTCGTAGATATATTAGAGAGCTGAAGTGACATTTTTATCATTGGCTAATCACCCTTTAACCTAAATTCTTCAGATTTTCGGGCATATTGGACCGAAATGTTACTTAAAACGTATAAAATTCCCACAACAGAAAATTTCTAAAAAGTCGTTAATTCTTAAAAGGTTTTCACATCCGAAAAAATTCACTAACAGATAAAAATAGGAAAAAAATGCTTTTTGCGTTTAAAATAATACTCTATGCGGTCTTTCTTAAAAATTAGATAATCTGTCATCTTCGCAAATTATGGATCTGCCGGTGCCTAATAACCAAAACTAATTACTCTTCAAGAAAAAATTAGCAAAAAAATAGAATAGTAGAATATACCGTTCTGGCCAAAAGCCGAATATTTTACACGTGTTAACCAACGATATTTTTATTTAAGTTGTAAAATTCTATGGTCATATTAGACCAGCTCATGATGTAAAATCGGGGTGTAGCCGGTCTTAGGTTAAATTTAACAAGGGTCAACTGTAGCTGATATCGGAAGATTCTAACTTCTGATCTAATATTCAACTCAGTTCGAATAAAAGCTGATAAAGTCGTATGAAATGAACATAATTCTCGCGTCTTACGGTATAATAGGAAGTCATTGAACTGAAGGGGAGAAAAGAGAAAAAAGAAAGGAAAAAAGCTGGAATAGAGAAAGTACAATGAACTTTGAAAAAAAGGAAAGATTAAAAAATAAATAAATAAATAAATAAAATCTAAAAAAATACAAAAAAACAAAGAGGGCAAAATAATGAAGAAAGAGGTAAACATGCTGCTAGAAATCAAAAGAGGCGAGAAAGTGCGCAAATGTACCAAAAAGCATTATATCATGCGAAATAACAGGATTTACGAATTACAAGAGTCTAAATGAAACGTCATGAAGTAATCAGGAATAAATTCAGCAAAATACACAAAAACGTGGGAAAACTATGATAAGACAAATCAGCGCATACGTAAATTTAAATATTTAAAAAGTAAGATTTTGTAAATCATACCTTTTCATTAACTTCCTTAATCGCCCACATTGCAGCTTCTCCAATATGTTGATTGTGATTTACCCTCCTATGTCTTACCCGAACTAATTCGTCGACGATATCGATTTTTTGCAGTTCGCGCTTCGATTCTGCAGTATCGATCATCGATTTTATACTTATCCAAAAAATGAAGAAGGATATAGCGACAATTACTGTATGCCACATGACCACTGGATTGGGCTAATTTAATTTTTAAGTTTCACAATATGGAAGCCTTAAGAAAATATTTTCTTCATTCAATAGTACAAAAATACACGTAGGTGTTAGGGGGAGTGAGAAGAGGTTCATTTGCAACGCTGACCGTCCATATCGGATGTGGGCAGTAATCAAATTCAAGGGGTATGATGCGGGTAAATTACCAAAACAGGGACCAAGAAGTAATTCCTAGTGGGATCTACCGAAGTCAGAGGGTAGAGGTAATTAGAAAATCCGAAGGTTTTTATTTGACGCTAACTTCCAAATTTTTTTAAATATTTTTTCTCCATTTTTTTGTTTAAAACAATTTTTTCATGCTCTCTCTACCTAGGATTGTCTTACACGTCTGTACATTGAGTGAATCAGCGAGCTTTCAATAATCATAAGCACACATAAGTGTGGAAAGTTTTCAGGGGCTTCTTATCCCCAAAATTCGGGACAGCAAAAATAAGATTGATCTGCCAGAGTAAAATTACGGACGTTTTTCGAAAGTTTGTCATTCTTGAAATTTGTTTGTTGTCCATATAAGGTCACAAGCGCAATAGCAGGTAGTGAGTGACTGCAATGCTAGCTGTGCTTGCAGCTGAAGAGATTTCAGGCTATCTGCTTATGAGGGAAGCAAAACTTTTTTTAGAACTGTAAACAAAGTCAGAGCAGAATACTTGCAGAACTCGGAGCGTCTTTAATAATTTCTTGAACTCCTTGAACCTGTAATCATGATAAATTTAATTTTTTACTGATATCAGATATTATAAATCCGCTGTATTTCAAACGCTCAGTCTTCTAGATTTACCTACTACACCGATGCAATCCATTTTGAACACAACAAACCAACACTAAATGTCATTTTTCTCTGATTTCCTGTTTTACATGGTCGAATATCATGACCTTTGCACCTACACTGTCACGCATAACCTATGTTTGTTCATTTTTTTGTGATGCTGCTTTACATATATTTTCATTATTTACATTTGAATTATTTTATTATAATTTTATTATTGTTTTATTCAAATATCTTTTATCATATTTATTCATATTATTCAATATTTATTTTATGAATATCAATTACAAATTATGATTTCTTATTTAATAAGTTAATGAATAGAAAAGCCGTAACAATCTAAATAAAGTAATTGAAGAAATATATGTGAAAATTTTAAAATCATTTCTTACACTTTTTCGTTTTTTGCAAATGTTTTCTATACAAGTGGACAGAAATCGACCAGGAATGTCGATAAATGATGTTTTTTACTGTTTTTTGGTCTTAAACGACCTTCAAAACTTCATGAACTTCTTAAAATATGGGATTTGATCATTTTAGACGTCTACATTTTAGTAAATTGGCTTATATTTATATTTTTTGTAGCTAAATTTTGATCGTTACTCGACTTCTGGGGTTTTAACTAAAAATTAAGCCAAACTTTTATTTTTTAAACATTACAGGATACTGAGTGATTTTGAACAACGCAAAGTTAGCTTATAATCTGGAATATCAAAAGTTCTGCTGTAATTTGTGACTTCACATTTTGTGTTTGATCAATTTCTCACAATTTAATGTTTTAATTTGGTATTTTAATTTTCGTCCTTCTTACTCACAGTTTCAAAATTTTAAAAGCATCTGATTGTTCAATTAATAATTTTAATCTCTTTTTAAAAGGAGTATTCAGACAAGCCTTTCTTATCAGATATTGCGGAAAATGCAACAAGAAGATAATAAGCGCAAGATCAAGTTGAATATTGTTAGATTTATGAATTGAATAAAATGCTTTAAGACGCTGAAGGCCAATAAATATTCCAAGCATTTTAGCACAAAAGAACAAATATAAAGAGATACTTTCAATACATCGATTTATGCGCATAATACAAAAAGTCTTAATTCTCTGTAAAAAAATCACTCATACGAAACATTCAGCTTCTTTCGCTGGCTTGAATTCATGATTAGGCTATTCATAATCATTCAATCATATCTAATGTCGTTTAGGTTCTCAAAGTCAATAGATAAGTAGCGTGTTTCAATATTAAAAGGTATTCTATGGAAAAATTCTTACTTTTTCCACACAAATAAAGCCGTTTTATAAATTTACACTCGTTGTGTAATTATGTACGTAGAGAGCATACGTGGGCAGCAAAAAAAATTATGGGGGAGGGGTGCAAGATTTTTCAAAGGTTAAGAAATAGTCTTAAAAATGGTGGTAGGGCGAAAAAACACCATTTTTCAACTGTATCGAGCACTATCCATTGGCATCAAAAAAATTGAGAAAAAACAAAACAAGATTTCAAAAATTGATTTCTGGGGGTTATTTTGATTTCTCGAGGGTCGCATACCCCCCAAAGCCCCCTACGTCCAGGTGTGGTAGAGAATAAATGGTTGACAAAGTTCACGACATAACTTTTACTTTCATTTCAAATATATAAATAATAGAATAATGGATAACCAGAAAAAACTAAAGTTTCACAGAATATCGTTCGAAAAGCTTGTTTGCCTTTGATTTCATAAGAAAAATGTATGTTTTCAAAAAAAATTTGGAAGATGTCCATCTGTATTGCGCAATAAACAAGAGAATGATGGCATCTGAATATTAAAAAAACGAAAAGTATACTTACATAATATTTTCACACTAATCTCAAAGGCTATATCAACTGACAGAAATTTACTGTCATTAATAAAGACTTCGGAATGTTTATTTATTTTTCGAATGTGTAAATTATGTACGATTTTATCCATGTTTTTAAGCGTCCTTCAGGTCATTTAATCAGATCCAGTCCCTCATATTTCATCACGTTCAGATTTAGGGCCGTAAAATAATGTGGAAAAATTGATTTTTCTCATTTGTGTTTTAAGCAGTATTCATATTTATTTCAAAATTTTATTTGTTTTTCAAACGTTGACGAAATCGACAGTAATCACCTGGTGTATCTACAAACATACATTAGCAACATCTGAATTCGGAGAGGGGTCTGGTCTAGGCGGGGGTTCAAAAATTTTTAAAAGTCAATAAAAAGGCGAAGCATTCTCAATTGTTTTTAAAATTTCTATCCGTTGGCATAGAAGAGGCTCGAAAATTCGTAAGAAAATTTCGAAATATTTTTTTATTTTGGCTTCGGAAACGAAAATCTTGAACGATCGTACGATAACCTTGTACAAAAAGCAAGTCGAAAAGATTCAAATGTCAATAATAATCGGACCACAAGACCGAATTCCCTCTGTTTGAGGTGAACACAACATAAATATAACTTGTAAAATAGAACAAACCAAAACTAGATAAATCGGTTCATCCTTAATTTTCTAGAAAAAGAATTCATTATTTATTCATTTTTTTCATCTTTTCTTGTTCAAAAAATTTAAAAATGTTTACCCTACGACAAACTGCTGAAATGCGACTACGTTGCAAAAAAACTTGTATGGTTTTTGTTGACTTCTCTTGCGCATTTGATAGCGTAGACCAAGAATTGCTATGGTGCGCCCTCAAGGCCGAAACTATACCATATGCTATACTGAGCATATTAAAATCCTTTTATGAAGGTGGCACAAGCAGAGTTAAATATCAGGGAAACATATCATCACCATTCTCAATAACAACAGGCGTTTAACAAGGATGTGTAATATCGCCAATGTTTTTCAACGTGGTCATGGACTGGATACTCAAAAATGTTCAAGGATAGGCCTGACGCCCAAATGGGGAAAAGCTTTAATCTCACGGATTTAGCCTATGCAGATAATATTGTATTTTTGACTGATACAATTCAAAGGGCCCAAGAAACTCTGACTGATATGACAAATATTGCCAGCACACTCGGTTTAACTATTAATGTTGAAAAGACCAAATTTATCTACACTGGCACCTAGTAGGCCGCGCTAACTTTAGACAACAACCCAGTCAAGAAGGTGGACGCTTTCAAATATCTTAGGTCTATCTTAGATAGCCAAAGCGTAGCAGCCACAAAGGATGTTAAAAGTTGCATTGTTTGGCCTCTGCAGCTTTCGCATCATTAAAAAATGCCTGTGGAGCCAGCAGTCCATAGCAATCTCGACAAAAATGCGAATTTTCAATGCCTCAATACGTACCATCTTATTATACGGCTCAGAATCATGGACACTTCTCAAAAGAGACCTAAATTTACTGGAACGATTCCAACTTCGCTGCCTACTTAAAATACTCTATGTTACACTGAGAGATCGATGGAAAAACGAGGACGTTCTACATACTAGCCAAAACCAAACTACAATTGGAACACACATTAAAAGACAGCGACTTAAATGGTTCGGTCATGTGAGTCGAATGGAGGACTTTAGACTAACATTCCAATGCTTAACGGCTGTTAAACCAACAAATTGGAAAATGGCAAGAAACGCCCCAAAGAAAACATGGTCGAATCAGGTGGCGCAAGACCTCTAAACACTATATTTTTCATTAGCCGATGCTTAGAAAACCGCCCTAAATCGAAATGAATGGCGTGGAATGATACGAGACGCCTTGCCCTTGGCCTCCACAACGTGTTGCTCATTGCCTTTTACAGAAGATGACATAATCGTTTATAGAGCTTAAGTCAAGTAAGTCAAGACCATGATTTTGCATAAAAAAGCGTAAGCAAACGTCGCTTGCGATGATTAAGTCATAAGGCCATACTTTCATAACAAAAATATGTTCTTACAATAACAACTTTGTAAAAAATGTTTTTTCCATGTTAATGCGATAATGAAATTTTTCTGGGAAATAAGGCAATATAAGTCGCACGTACATTAATACAAAATAGTAAAAGACAGTTTCGAGTTTGTCGTTTTAAGATCAGGTAAATTTACATCATACACAGAAACATTGTTACGCCCTAATTCCACAAATGTTGCTTCTAAGTCTTTTTGAAAAATTAAAATATTTAAATAAGCAGAAAAATTGTCGATGTTAACTCCGATGAAACTTCTGTTGGTGCGAATGCGCATTAACTCGAATGAAACTGTCCAATGTTTTTTCAATGACATATTGTTATTTATAAGAGAAACATACTTAAGAAATACGTAGAATTAAAGAGGATTCGATTTGAGTTTTTCCCGTATTTCCACAGCTAATAAATGTTACAAAAAGATTAAGTACTAAAAATATTTAAAAACCGATCGCCTAACTTCTTTTTGAAGTATAATATCGTCTACGACTCGTTGTGCGTACGAATGTAATATTGAATGTCCTGAATTGAAAACATATTTCTGGTGGCTCGCGCCAAAAAGTCCTCTAAAATCACAAGGTACAATCGTAGCTTTGTTTGATCTTATTCTGAGATTTCAAACGACGAATTCATATACATTTTTTAATGAATTTCGCGGACTATAATAAATAATTAGTATAAAACATTAAGGTTTCTAAAACGACAGTCTCAACTTCCATCAAATGTTTCGGATAAGCCTCATTTTCAATAGCGATTGAGACAAACGAAACAACATTATTGTTTAATTCCTGTGCTGGACGGATTTTCTCCATATTCAGGAGGCATAGTTCGGGCGCCTCCCCCGCGTTTGCGATTTAATCCCCGAGTGGGTTCGACGTTGCTCCTCTTGTTTAATTCTTTTTTCCGGCAATATTTGCGGCATCGACTTTAAGAATCGTTGAAAGCAGGGGCGTAGCTGTACGGGGACAATTAGGGGGGCAAGCTCCGCAAAACAAAATTTTGGCAGCATGAGTACTTTTTACATATATAACCTCAAAAAATTTTTTTCAGGGCGTATCTGAAAGACCGCTTGAATAGATCTTAACACACTCTTTGAGCTAATAAGCCCAGAATGGAGATCAATTTAAATTTTTTAAAATTGACCGTCTTCCCACAAATTCAGGAGGCCAGTTACGCTACTGGCTGAAAGGAATGCTAGAGATACGAAGACGACTAGGGTAATTTTGATCGACAACATCATCACTGAAACAAAAGAAGGACCTAAATTTAAAAAAACGTGACGATTTATACATTTTTCTAAATGTCTAAATATCTCCAAGCTGAGTAACTATGTATGTACAAACATTATGAGACCACACATGGGCGTGGGAAGGCTGTACCAGAAATGCAAGGGGTAAGCGAGTTTAAGGGTTCTAGACCACACATGCAATGTAGAGGGGGTTCTGAACCCCCAGAACGGAAATAATGAAAAAATGTTTTTGGAAAAATGAGGCCAAATGAAGGCCAAAAACGGATAAATATTGAGAACTTTCTTCAAAAGTGCTTTCGACCGAAAACTGCGTAATAAAGTAGTTTGAACGCCATTTCAGCATTATACCAGTTTTTGAGGCCAAATCGGCCCCAAAAAAGCTCAACTTTTGACCCCCCAGACCGGCTGACCATCCGCAGATCGGTTATGGTGTGCACCTGTGGTCTAAACCTTCACAATAGAAAAATAGGAAATTTTCTGGGAAAAATGGGGCAAAATAAAGGCCAAGAATGGATGAAAATCGGAAAATTTCTTCTAGATGCTTTTAATTGGAAAGAAACTGTGTAATACCGTAGTTTAACACTTGAGTGATTTCAAAGTTTGAAATTATACATACTTTTTTTAACGTTATTTTAGCGCTTATAACATTTTTTAGGTCGTTTCGGCCTGAAAAAACTCAATTTTTGACCCCTCCTGACCGGCAGACCCCAGCCCCTCACCAGATCGACCATTCTGTGTATCAAAGGTCTGGACTCCTCAAAATCTGGTGAACATCCAAAATCGATATACTCCTTTCACAATTATATTTCTGGTGCTATTTTTTGGCAATTTTCACCTTCATCTGATCCCCCTGAATTTGCTAACTGTTCATAAATATATGACATTCTAGACTGTTTGAGAAACAAATTTGGAACTGCCTATATTAGTACTTGTTTTATTAATTTAAAAAAATGTATGAAAAAGTGTATTTAAGCTTTCGATTATCAAAACCGCACGTGGGCTTGAAGAGCGAAGATGTTTGAGGCTCCAGACGCGTTTAGTCAGAAATCCTCCAAAATAAGTTAGACCTACCAGAATTGAATTACTGACGTTTTTTGCACGCGATTTCGTCATCCCCAAAATTTGATTGCTGTCCATGTATGGTCATAGGTTTAGAGAACTCACGGTACGTAAGGTATAAAAATAAAGAGCAGAATAATTGCAGAAATCTGAGTTTTTCTATAATTATTTCTTAAACCCATTGAATTTGAAATCGTGTTAGATTTCTGATATATTTAACAGAAATTTTTGATGCTGCTGATTTCAGGTGCTTAAACAACTTAAGTTTTCTATCGTTAATTACTAAAATAAAGATGCAAACCATTTTTAATAAAAAAAGAAGTAAAATCAAAAACGTTTTCTCTGATTGTCTTGTTTAAATGGTCGAATATCCTAACTTGTGCAACTTTGATGTTACGTAGAATCTCTTATTTTTCGATATTTTCCCTTTCTTTTAATTGCTTAAGCTTTATCCCGAGGTCTGCGAAGTAGGTTCAAACTACGTTAGATACGTTCACTCATTTATTTATTATAGTATTTTTGTGTTAATTTCAATATATATTACAGTATTTGTTGAATATTCATTTTACTCTTTCTATTATTTCATGAATTAGTTTTGTATTTTTAATCCTTTTTTGCGATGCTTTTTTATTTAAATTTTTATCGTCCATATTTTTTTATTATTCTTAATTTTATTACTGTATTTAAATATTTTTTATTATACTTATTCACTTTACTGGACATTTATTTTATGAATGTACAATAATCTCTGACACGGTTTTTTTATTTAATGAATAAATAAATAAACGGAAAATCAGAGGACAATTAAAATGAAGTAGCCGTAGCCGGTTTTCGGCCTTGTTTGACGTTGAAAAATTTCTCAACTCCTTCAAATTAGGATTTATACCATGCTGGTCGTCAACGTTCTAGTATATCGCTGTTAGCACCCAATTTACATTTCTTTATACTTAAATTTCGAACGTAACTCCACCTTTGAAGCTCCAATCTTAAAATTAATTCTAATTTTAGCAAGTCACTTGCTATTCCATAACTTTAAAAACTCTTAAGGGGAGCACCATACATCTTCTGGGGGGAGAATTTAGAGGGTTTTTTTTTTTTTTTTTTTTTTTTTTTTTTTTTTTGACCACCCTTAGAACGGCAACTAACTTCCCCCCTTTAAAATAGCTGCGACCCCCATCGCCCCAAGGATTGTCGATATTTCCGTAAAATTTTTAAAAAGCGTGCCTTTTTAAGGATTTTTGCTTGCTTATTTTTGGCTCAAAAAGTCTCAACTTTTCGGTGCTCAGCGCCATAAACACATATTTTGGCAATATTTTATTCATTTAAATCGATGTTTTCAAATTTTTTGAAATGTTCTCAAGTTTTAGAAAGTAAGATCATTGTCCGAAACGTCGAAAAACAGCGTTTTAGACATGCACTTTTCGTTTTCTAGCCCAAAAGGCTTTTTTAGAATTTTTGGGGCCTTTCCTCCCCCAGAATTTCCATGCTATACATGTATGGTGAGCGCAGTAATCTAAAATATCCGAAGTCCTGCTGTCATATGCGATTTTACATTTTGTGTTTAATCAATTTCTCACATAATTTTTAAAAAATTTAAAAAAGCGTCTGATTGCGTTTAATAATACGTAAGTAGGTAAATGTGCGAAAAGTATTCCTAAATGCGTTTTCTAGATTAGCTTTTCTTAGCTTAGATTGCTTTTAACGTTGCAAGAAGCTCATAAGCGCACGATTAAGTTGAATAATGAGAGATTAATCAAATGAATAAAATGCTACAGGATATTGAAAGCCCATAAAAGTTCCAAAGCGTTTTATTACAAAATAGCAGTACAAAGAGACGTAATTCTACGGGACAATATTCAAAACATTTGATAATGCGCATACAAGATAAAAAATGATAATTCTTCTGAAAAAGTCATTGTGACGAAGCATTCAGAGCGTTTTGTTGGCCTGAATTCATGATTAGGCTATTGTTAATTATTCAATCGTATCTAATGTTGCTTAGGTTTTTACATTCAGTGGATAAGTAGCAAATTTCGACGACTTATCATAATGCTATAGAAAGAATATTACTTTTTCACGCAAAAAGAGCCGTATTATAAATTAACATCTCGATCTGCAATTATGTATGCGTAGAGAGTAAAAGGTTGACTGAGTATACAGAATAACTTTTACTTTCATTTCAGAAATATAAATAATAGAATAATAAATGA
>JAVLUZ010000771.1:488861-652534 GCA_036768485.1 Mermis nigrescens | reverse complement strand
TCATTTATTATTCTATTATTTATATTTTTGAAATGAAAGTAAAAGTTATTCTGTATACTCAGTCAACCTTTTACTCTCTACGCATTCACAATCGCAGATAGAATGTTAATTTATAATACGGCTCTTTTGTGTGAAAAAAGTAATATTCTTTCCATAGCATTATGATAAGTCTTGAAACTTTGCTACTTATCCATTGAATTTAAAAACCTAAGCAACATTAGATACGATTGAATAATTGAGAATAGCCTAATCATGAATTCAGGCCAACAAAACGTTACTGAATGCTTCGTCACAATGACTTTTTCAGAAGAATTATCATTTTTTTATCTTGTATGCGCATAATCAAATGTTTTGAACATTGTCTTGTAGAATTACATCTCTTTGTACTGCTATTTTGTAATAAAACGCTTGAAACTTTTATGGGCTTTCAATGTCCTGTAGCATTTTATTCATTTGATAAATCTCACATTATTCAACTTAATCGTGCGCTTATGAGCTTCTTGCTACGTTATAAGCAATATCAGCTAAGAAAAGCTAATCTGAAGACGCGTTTAGGAATACTTTCCACACATTTAACTACTTATGTCTTATTAAACGCAATCGGACGCTTTTTTTAAATTTTTAAAATTATGAACAAAAAATTCAATATATATCACATTACAAGTATTAAACTGTGAGAAATCGATTAAATACAAAATGTAAAATCGCATATGACGGCAGGACTTCGGATATTTTAGATTACTGCGCTCACCATACATGTATAGCATTGTAATTCTAGTGAGGAAAGACCCCAAAAATTCTAAAAAGTGCCTTTTTGGGCTAGAAAACGAAAAGTGCATGTCTAAAACACTGTTTTTTGACGTTTCGGACAATGATCTTACTTTCTAAAACTTAAAAAAATTTAAAAAATTTAAAAATCTATTTAAATGAACAAAATATAGCCAAAATATGTGTATATGGTGCTGAGCACCGAAAATTTGAGACTTTTGAGCCAAAAATAAGGCAAAAAATCCTTAAAAAGGCACGCTTTTTAAAAATTTTACGAAAAATCGACAATCCATGGGGCGATGGGGGTTGCAGCTATTTTACAAGGGGAAGTTAGTTGCCGTTCTAAGGGTGGTCAAAATCCCTCTAAACCCTCCCCCAGAAGACGTATGGTGCTCCCTTAAGAGTTTTTGAAGTTATGGAATAGCAAGCAACGAAGATTGGAGCTTCAAAGGTGGAGTTACGTTCGAAATTTAGGTATAAAGAAATGTAAATTGGTGCTAACAGCGATATACTAAAACGTTGACGTCCAGCAAGGTATAAATCCTAATTTTAAGGAGTTGAGAAAATTTTCAACGTCAAACAAGGCCGAAAACCGGCTTTAACTACTTTATTTTAATTGTCCTCTGATTTTCCGTTTATTTATTTACTTATTAAATAAAAACACCGTATTAAGTAATTGTATACTCATAAAATAAATGTCCAGTAAAGTGAATAAAGTATAATAAAAAAATATTCAAATAAAACAGTTATAAAAATTAAAAATGATAAAAAATATGGACGATAAAAATTTAAATAAAAAAAGCATCGCAAAAAAGGATTAAAAATACAAAACAAATAAATGAAATAATAGAAATAGTAAAATAAATTTTAAAAAATACTGTAATATATATTGAAATTAACACAAAAACACCATAATAAATAAATGAGTAAACGTATCTAACGTAGTTTGAACCTACTTCGCAGAACCTCAGGATAAAGCTTAAGCAATTAAAAGAGAAGGGAAAATATCGAAAAATAAGAGATTCTACGTAACATCAAAATTGCTCAAGTTAGGATATTCGACCATTTAAAAAAGACAATCAGAGAAAACGTTTTTGATTTTACTTCTATTTTTGTATTCAAAATGGTTTGCATCTTTATTTTAGTAATTAACGATAGAAAACTTAAGTTGTTTAAGCACCCGGATAAACTAAAGTTTCACATGATATCGCTTAAAAAGCTTGTCAGTTTTTGATTTTTTGAGAAAAATTATATATTTTCAAAACAAATTTGGACGATCTCCCTCTGTATTGCGCAATAAACAAGAAAATGAAATGCTTAAATGATGTACTTGAATGATATACTTAAAAATATGCTTAAATAACATTTTTTACACTAATCAGAATGCCCATATTAACTCACAGAAATTTAATGTCATTAAGGTTTTAAGGTGTTTCATTTTCTGAATGTATAAATTACGCACGATTTTATCCATGTTTTTAAGAGTCCTCCAGGTTATTTGATCAGCCACTTTTATTTGATCCCTTTCAGATTTAGTGCCATGATTAATGTGAAAAAATTGATTTTTCTCATTTGTATTTTAAGTAGTATTCATATTTATTTTGAAGGTTTTTGTTTTTAAAACTTTGACGAAATCGATTTCGAATAAAGCATATTTCTGGTCGATCCTTATTATTCAAAGATTAGTAAGTAACTGATCTACCTACAAACAAGCATACATTAGCATAGAGTCTGGATTGGGGGTCCAAAAAATTTTAACGGTAAATAGAGTGCGAAAATTGGATGGAAGAAGTAGAAAAGCACAATTTTCGACGTTTTTAAAAATTCTCCGTCCGTGGGCATTTTTAAAAATCTCGAAAAGTGGAAAAAAATTTAAGTATATTATTTTGTTTCGACGAATTTGCCCTTGGGCTTACTCATTGTGGCGTCGGTATGATACCAGATAGCAAAATTTTCGAATAATCGGTCGATTGAAGGAATTTGTGCAAAAGCAAATTGACGCATCACATGTCAATCATATCCGTGTGATCATAACACCGAAAATCCTCTGTTAGAGGTGGGAACAAAATAAATATATCTTGTGAACTAATTTTTAATACTGGAAAAATCGGTGTTTTTTTAAGTTAATTAATTATTGATTCATTTTTTGTGATTTTTCTTTTCTTCGATAAATTCAGGTTCCCGTAATCGTTTTAGATGCGTTAAAATTTCCAATTTCAGTGTGCATCATTTTGCCATTAAATTTCTCCCAAAACGAGTGGTTTTTGCCATAATGTCTACTCATTAGTAATTCATGATAAAACCTTATTTTGTACTTTTTCGAATCAATTCTCCGCTGAGAATCTGACATTTTCCAGAGAGCCAAAAAGAATTAAATTCGAGCGTAGGCTCAAAAAAAATTTGTGGCCTCTACTCAAGAGAAGCGACCTTGATTTTGCATCACTTACGATAAATAAGACATAAATCCGTAATTTTATAACAGATATGTTACAAAAAGTCATAATTTTGAGCACCAATGATTCTTATCAGCTTCTTGCCAGTCACTCACCTATTAAGAAAAAAAGATTAAAAGCGGAAAATTCAATGTTCAGTTTACAATTAGGCAGCATTACTCGTTGAGATCATTTTGGTCTGAAAAATCTTAATTATGGACCCCTCCCCAAGATCGGTTGACCTCGCTGTAGATCGGCCATGCTGTGCATGCTTAGTAGAACAACTAACTTCTTATGCAGAAACATTGTACACCTAATTACACATATGTTGCTTAATATCTTTTGAAAAATTGATACGTACTCGATCTTATTTGTCGGTGTAAATACGGAAAAAACTCAAACCGAATTCTCTAATCCTTAATGTATTTTTAGACATACTCTGTCCTATAATTGACAACATGTCATTGGAAAAATATTGGGCAGTTCTATCTGATCATATCATTCGCGTTGACGTGCGTTCGCATTCTGCAGCCTATGCGCGTTTCTGCAGATTTTCCGTTGTAATTTCGATTGCGATGGCGAGTATTTTGATTACTTAATTTCGGAAGATTTAAATAAATTTTTTGCAGTTTTTCATGCACACTATTGAGTCGGCCATGTAGGTGTAAAGTTTACACTGTTATATTTTACGCCAGAGCATTGTGGAAGGTCAAGATTCCATTAAATAAATAATACATTGATTAATTAATAGTCATGAAAGTGTCTTCAATGTTCTTTTGCGACACACTTGAGAACGTTTTGTGACTACTCCCTCATTTTAAACAGGCCGCAGAATATACTTCGATTTTTGCGTTGTCTAGGGGAAGTCTAACTGTTTAGCACATTCCTATGGCTTCTGCGCTTATAGGGAAATTTTACCTAGTCCCCTCCTTTAACATCCTTGACGATGAAGAAATCCAAGTATATTTACCTTTTTATTCCATCGGAGCATTTTTTTGCTAGTATACATATGTACGCGCATGAAAACGTTGTCTCGCACTTGAGGCATGTGTTTATGAATGTATTTGATGAATTAAAATCACATCATCTATACCCAGAAAAATACACTGCTCAATGTATTCTAAGAAGGAACTGATGGGGCAAAAAACGCAACAAAATGCCGCAAACATGCACAATCATGAGATCTCTGCTAAATTCGAGGGAGTGTGCATTTCAAGGGGTCTAATCACCCGCTTACCAACATCCGTTGTGTGAGGATGTTGGGACGGTGGGAAAGCTGGACGGTAGCAAACTTAGGATTCGCGGTGGGAATGTTGAGACTCGCGGTGGGATGGTTGGGACGGTGGGTATGTAGGGACGGCGTCCAAAAGGTTCGCCCCGACATTTTGCCCCCGATTGCCCCCGATCTTTGGCCCTCAGAACTTTCGCCCCCACACATTTTGCCTCACAAATGTTTCACCCCCAAACTTTCGCCCCAAAGATGTTTCGCATCCCCACCTTAATGAATATCTGTGATCCCAAGCAGTGTGTGACTCAGAATGATTTAGCGTGTTCGATGATTATGTTTTATAAATTTACCAAAATACATTTTTGGTGTACTTATGTATATTTTCATCTCAACCGGTGGATTTTTCTAAGGGAGGGGGAACAGTACCTCAGCTTTTCCAAGAACAGTCCGAAATGGGCCCAAAAATTTGCCCTTCCCGTGCGAAATAGCATTTTTCGGCGTTTGAATTGTCTGCTTTTATTTAAAATCGCTTTTAGCGTAACATTTTTTCTAAAAATTTCAAACGTTTTGACAATTTCGCTCGAAAAAATTATTAAATTTTCTTGATTTAAGCGAACATCTGGAGCGGACCGCTGGAACATTTGTTAAATTAAAGTGCAAGAACCTTTAGAAGCTTATATCATTGCTCGATCTCCTTCATTTATAGCATCTGACGCTGTAGATTGAAAATGTTGAAAAATCATGCTTGAAAATAGAATAAATTTATGCTGAAAAAGCTTCTCTGGGTAAAAATATGGCTTCCGGACCGCCAAGAAAGTAAATAATGTTATTAATAAGTATTATCCGGCGCGAGGCGCTGGAAAAATTCGAGAAAATATGATCAGTAACGGCCAAAAACCATTGCAATCACATATTCTTCCTTTATCTCGTTAATTATTTTTGTCCAATGAGGACGGACCCCTTAAATCCAGCCCTGGCACTGATCACCTCATGTTTCTGGCCACAGGGGAAAATTCACGGGGAGCGGAGGGATTGACCTAAAATACTTTACGGGATAAAGTATGGGTATGCATGTATGTACTTTGCAATCATTTATGGTCATGGACCATTTGAATTTCTCAAAAAATTTCTTTTTCATGTCGGTCTGGAAGCCATATTATTAGAAATTTTCTATTTATTTGTTAACATGAATTTTAAAAATTTCCCTCGTTAAATGCTTTAATAGGCTTTTTTTCTCAGAGTGTGTTTTCAGGGAAAAATCTTTCATTTTTCATTCGGGGTCTATACGCCGAACCCTCCTCCTCTCTCAGCGAGCATGTCTGGTTGGGTGGGACTCGTGGTGGGAGTGCTAGTTCGGTGGGAATGTTGGTACGTTGGAAGTGTTGGGACGGTGGGAACATTGGGATAGTGGGAATCACATATGGGTGTGGGGGGAGGGTTTGGGGGTATGCACCATACGTGGGCAGCAAGAAATTTCTGGGGGGTCCAAGATTTTTGAAGGTCAAAAAATGGCCTTAAAAATGGTGGTATGGCGATAAAAACACCATTTTTCGACGTTTCTCATCAAGCACTATCCATTGGCATCAAAAAATTGCAAAACAAACGAGAAAAATTTCCAAAAATTGAATTCTGGGGGGGGTTTTGATTTCTGGGGGGGTATTTTGGTTTCTGGGGGGTGCATACCCCCGAACCCCCACGCCCTGGTGTGGTATGCACCCCCCAGG
Organism: Mermis nigrescens; assembly: GCA_036768485.1. NCBI lineage: Eukaryota > Metazoa > Nematoda > Enoplea > Mermithida > Mermithidae > Mermis > Mermis nigrescens. Next base: position 646,382 of record JAVLUZ010000771.1, on the reverse strand, counting down.
AGTTGAAATACCCCCCCCAGAAATCAAAATACCCCCCCAGAATTCAAATTCTAAAATTTTTTTTGCTTTTTTAGCGATTTTTTGATGCCATTGGATAGTGCTCGATGAGGAACGTCGAAAAATGGTGTTTCCTCGCCATACGACCACTTTTAAGACCATTTTTTGACCTTTGAAAATTTTTTCACCCCCTCCCCCAGAATTTCGGTGCTGCCCACCTATGGTGGGAATGTAGGGATGCTGGTAATATTGAGCAGATGGAAATGTTGGAACTCGCGTTAAGAATGTTGAAACTTCGCGTTGGAAATGTTGGGACACGACCGAAATCTTAAAACACAATCGTAGCTTAATTTGCTGATTTCTTTTTATTTTTTAAACAACAAGTCTACTCTATCACATTTTTGAATGAATTCCGTGGACTTTAACGAATAATTAGTACGAGAAAATTAGGCTCTAAAAATGCCAGTCTCAACTCTCATCAAATGTTTCGGATAAGCCTCTTTTGCAAACGCGATCAAGACAAACATAACAACATTTCTTTTTAATTGGTCCACTGGACCCACTTTCTCCATGTTCAGGCGGCCTAGTAAAGGCGCCGCCCCTACGCTTTCGATTTAATTCCCAAGTGGATTCGACGTTGCTTCGCTTGTTTAATGCGCTTTTTTCGGCATTATTCGCGCTTGGCGATTCAACTTCGGCATCGACTTCAAGAATCATTGAAAGCAGGGGCGTAGCTGTGGGGGGTGAGGGTAGAGCCCCGAAAAATTCGAAAGTATGAGTACTTTTTACATAAGTCCCCTGAAGAGAAAAAAATGTAAATTATTAAGACCTCCAGAATAGATTTTAAGACTGTCAGCTACTAAACTCTAAATTTTTAAGCGCTTCGCGCCTTATTTATTTCTTTACGTACAACACATTTGTTTATTTAATTAAAATCAAGTTGAATTTCACAAAATTATTTTCGCTTCATATGAGGAGATTTTGCTTAGTAAAGCTCAAACACTAAATTATTTTGCCTATGAACAAGTAGATGTTTAGATATCCAAATTCGAAATTTTCGTCTCCCCTCAAATTCAGAAGGCTAGCTACGCTACTGGTCAAAAGGAATGCCAGAAATATGAAGACGAATAGAGTTTTGATCGACAACATAATCGCTAAAACAAAGAAGGGCCTGATTTAAAAAATGTGACGATTTATTATTTTTTATCGCTTAATAATATTTCAGTAAACGAGTGAATGCCGAATTCACTTCAAACTAAGTAAGTATGTACTTACACTATGAGACCACACATGGGCGTGGGGGGGGTTTGGAGAGAGCCTGGAGTCTGGCTGGACCCTCGAGAATCCGGTGGATCCCTAAATTGTTAGACCCCTTCCAGAATTGAATTTTTGTGCATTTTGGACAATTAGGCCCTTAGGACTCCTCCTCAGAAAATAATTGCTGCCCATTCTAGTCTGTTTTGAAAAACAAATTAGGAACTACGTATTTAGGATCTTGTTTTACTCATTTTCGACAAATTTTCGGAAAGTCTGTAGTAGCTTTCTATAATAATAATAATAAGTTTTTTAGGGCCTTAGAGGCTTAGAATTTAAAATTTTCGAAATAAGGAAGTCCTACTGGGATAAATTACTTATGTTTTTCCGGGATTTGTTATACTCCAAAATTTGACTGCCACAAGCTTGCAGAATTTTCGGAATATAAAATAAAATTAGAGCAGAATAGTTGCAATTTCAATTATTTATTTCGTATTTTTATTCATTTTTGCGATCTTATTTATTTATATTTTTTCGTTTATATTTCTATTATTTTATTAAAATTTTATTACAGTTTCACTTTATAGAAAATCAGATGAAAATTAAAGTAAAGTAATTGAAGAAATATTTGAATTAAAAATTTTCAGCCTATTCATTACGCATTCTCGTTTTTCGCAAACGCTTTCAATGCAATTGGATAGAACTTGACTAGGAATATCGATATATGTCTTTTTGCCAGTTTTCGGCCTTGTCTAACCTTGGCAAATTTCCAAACTCTCCACAATTTAGGTTTTTACCATCTTGGACGTCTATGTCTTAGAAAATCGCTTTTAGCATCTATTTAAATCTCTTTCTATTTATATTTTAATCGTTTTACTCCTCTACCTTTGAAACTCCAGTCGTAAAATTAATTCAAAATTTAATTTTTTCCAAGTTATTAGCTATTAAATAATTTCAAAACCTGTAAACTGAGCACATGATCTAGAATATCCAAAGTCCCGCTGTCATTAGCGATTTTACATGTTTTGTTTGATCGATTTCTCAGAGTTTAATCCTTTTAATTCAATATTTTAATTTTACATTCTCAATCATAATTTTAAAAATTTAAAAGAAAATCATGGCGCCTTATAAGACGTTCATATTTAGAATGTATTTAAATGCGTATTCGGAAAAAGCTTTTCATAGCAGATATTTTGTATAACGAGCAAGAAGATCATCCGCTCAAGATCAAGTTGAATAATGTGCCACATGACGCTGAAAGCCGATAAAAGCTCCAAGCATTCCATAACAAAAAAGAAGCACAAATAGACACTATCCTACAGGACAATGCTCAATACATCTGTTTATACGCACACAAGATAAAAAATGATGAATCTTTCGGAAAAATAACTCATACGAAGCATTCAGGAATTTTTTGTAAGTGTGAATTGATGATCAGGCTATTCATACTTATTCAATCATATCTGATGTCGTTCAGCTTTGTTAATTCGATGGACAAGTAGCAAACTTCAAGACTTATCAGAATGCTCTGGAATTAAAAGTGACTTTTTCACACAAAAGCTGATTTATAAATTACCATTCGATAAGTAACAGAGGGTGGAAGGATTTCCACACAGCAAAACTTACGCTTAATACTATTTATTTCAGCAGGGATAAATACATAATAGATTAATTGGATAGCGAGAAAAATTGTAGTTTCACACGATTTCTTCGGGAGGCTTATTAATATTTGAATTAAAAACAAATTCATTTTTTGAAAAAAAGTTAAACATTGTCCGTCTGTATTCTGAAATGATGAAAAAACATGCTCGCCTCAGAATAATTTTGACACCCTTTATAAAGATTCCGCAAAATCTATTTTAATTGAAAAAAATCTATTGTAAACGTTATTCTTAAGGGAAGTAGAAGGATTGTTAATTTAATAGATGCATAAAGTATATATGATTTCACCTACGTTTTCTGTAGGGGTCAATCAAATCATTTGACCAGTCCCCAGCCACCTATATTTCATATCGTTCAGATTCAGTGCGATAATGCCGCAAAATAGTCAAATTTGGTAATATTTATGTACATCTATTTCAATTTTTTAATGCTTATTAATATCGATATTTTTAGCAACTAGTAGAATAAATCCAATGAAACTTTTCAATGATGTTTATGTGGTATAAGTCATTTATCGGAATATCATTAAGATTCGAAGATTAGTAACTAAAAGCAAAATGTATTGGTAGCATCAAAATTTTCAAGTGTGTGATGGAAGTATAAGAGTTGTAAGCATACGTGGGCAGCAAAAAATTCCGGGGGGGGGTGCAAGATTTTTCAAAGGTCGAAAAATAGCCTTAAAAATGGTGGTATGGCGATAAAAACACAATTTTTCGACGTTTCTCATCAAGCACTATCCATTGGCATCAAAAAATTGCGAAAAAAACGAAAAAATTTTCAAAAATTGAATTTTGGGGGGTATCGTGATTTCTGGGGGTATTTTGGTTCCGGGGGATGCATACCCCCAAACTCCCCACGCCCACGTGTGGTTGTAAGGGTAAGGTGCAAAAATTTGATGGTAGGGGCGGAAAAGCAACCATTTTGCGACGTTCTTTACTCAAGCTCTATTAAGTGGCATCAACAAATCGCGTAAAGGCGGAAAAAATTAAAAATTATTCCATGATCCAGATTTTGGGAATCCAGTCAGGCCTCCTTTCAAATTTATTTTTTCTTACAACTTTTGTATGATGAGTCGTACATACGTTTCGTGTTTTGGTTGAAAAAAGATAATGAAACTATCAAAAAACAGTAGAGAAAGCTAAATTGACTGCTCATATAAATACTAGTTTGACACACAAACCGTGATGAAAATTCTAGACCACACTAGAATATAAAGTCGAAGAATCTCATTTTTTAAAGCCTTCTTTCACTTTATATCGCTTCATTCCTGGAGTGGGTGATGAGGGACGTCGGAAGGTGATAATTTTCGCGCCTATCAGCCGTTTTTTTGTGTATTGAAGATTTTAGACCACCATAAGATAGGTCCAGCCCAGGCGTTCATACGACGCATGTGTGAGTGTACCAACAACAACACGTTCCTACCACGCATATAGGCGTGGAAAAGAGTGGAGGGTTTGGGGTCTATAGGCTCCACCCTCCGAGAATTCGGCAACCCCATCCAAACAAATCTAAAGCCCCCACGAATTTAATGTTCAGATGCTTGTTTGAATTCTTGCCAGTTTTCACCACCTCGACCCTAGAATTCGGTTGCTGTTAATGTACCGATACCTACTTGTAAATGCAACCGGCAATGCAAATTGTGTCGAATAGAGTATAAGGGGTACCTATCTATTTTATTTGAAGCTAGATCCATTTTTTAAATCTCGGGGGCATTACAAATCAAGGATGGAAACTTTATAGTGTCTGCCTTAATGTGTCCAGGTCAAAGACATCCTACCGCACGGGCACATGATGGGGTTGGATTGATAAATTTTTTTCCAAATTAGTATCACAAATATTCAAGAAAACTCTTCTGATTCTAAGTGGGTTGTTTGGACTGTCAAAATTATAAACAAACGGTACCAATCTTTTAATAGTAAACAACGGCCACAGATGCGAGCATGACCGGTCTGGGGAATCCACAATTTCTGATCAATTTTAAACACTTTTGCAATAGTATTGATTTTCAGCTATTCTTGCCTTTTAATATGCATAATATTCCTCGAAAAAATTTCGTTCAATGGTTATAGACCTAATGTAGCCCGAGTGCATGTCTAGTTGCAGTAATAAGCTACAAAATGTAGAAATAATCTATCATGCACAATGTACATATAGGAATGAGCACAGTAAGGCTGTATTTCAGAAATATTCGAAAGATAAAGTCTATGAACTTTTTCTCCTTTCAGCTGCACTACGTGAAATAGCCTCGAAAAACCGGTAAAACGAAATAGTAGCATCGAAAGTTCGATACTATAAATAACGGCTAGATAATTGTAAGCAATTAATGTGTTGAACCTTGATTTTTATTAATTTTTTCATCAAAAATTAAATTTTATTTTTAAAATTATTATGAAAAAATTTTCCGCTCCACAATTTTTTCCATTATTTTTTACGAGAATTTATATTCTCTTTCCGAATTTTAAGTCCACCCTGCACGTCTGGTCTTGTGTACCTCTGCTTTTAATTTTATTATATGCTATGAGAACGTCTTCAGAATCCGCAAAAGGTACCTATGCGTACCCGTACCATATACTAGCAAAAAGCTAAATCTCGAGCACAAGGATCATAGTCTCCAGGTTTACCAAGTGGATACCGATTTGTAGTGTAAGGTAATTTAAATCTTTTCGTGTTTCGTTTCTTTCTTGAGCGCTGTTGGTCGATTGCAGCAATCTCCTGTTGCTGCAATACAGCCCTAGCCCTATTGACAAATCTGGCGTTAGAACGACTCGTTAAAATGAGAGCTGACGTGAGGAAAAATAATAGAGCGATTAGCTTCGCCGGCATGATTGCTGAATGAATGGACCAGCGTAACTTTAGCAACCAAAATTTATAAGTTAAACACATAACGAATCCATAAACAGACATGCACGTGACGGGATTGGAGGGAGTCTTACCTTCGAATGGAAAACTGGAAAATTTGCGGGAAAATTGAGGCAAAATGAAGGCGATAATAGATTAAAATTCGAAATTTTCTTCAAAAGTGATTCAAATTGACCAGAAACTATGTAATAACGTAGTCCCAACGCTATTTTAGCGCTCATACCAGTTTTCGAGCTCATTTTTGGCCCAAATAGCTCAATTGTTGACCCCTGACCGGCTGACCTTTCCAAAGATCGGTTGGTGTAAAACTGACAAAAATCCCTAAAAAACATGCCTAAAATACAGCTTGGGGAATTTATCAATTTTAGGAGGTCTGGCGGATTCTCAGAGGAAAGGTCTGAACCACACATGGGCGTGGGAGGGGGTTTGAGGTATGCACCCCCAGAAGTTGAAATACCCCCCTAGGAATCAAAATATCCCCCCCAGAATTCGAATTTTGAAATTTTTTTTGCTTTTTTAGCGATTTTTTGATGCCATTGGATAGTGCTCGATGAGAAACGTCGAAAAATGGTGTTTTTTTCGCCCTACGACCACTTTTAAGACCATTTTTGACCTTTGAAAATTTTTTCACCCCCAGAATTTCGGTGCTGCTCACCTATGGATCTGAACCTATGCCCCCTCTTAAGCATATACATGTGTGCTTGGCTATGTATACCTACCTACTTCTTTGAAGTTGACTCAAATTAAAGCGAAATTTGTATTTATCAAGTTTTCATTAGAAAGATAATATTCTATTTTATGCCGAGTTTCATCTCTGATTTTTCAGGAAGAATAGAAGCGTAACTCCTATTAAAAACTGCCACTTATTGCACGCTCTGCTGTAGTTCAACATTGATATTCTTTTCGGAATTTTTGGCCAAGCGCCTGTGCAACCAGACCCAAAGTCACACGCTGATCAAATTATTTTAAATCGTAGGCAGTAATGTTGCTTGGAGTGAAACTCGCCGGAAAAATTAATGACGAAGTAAGAAGTTTTTCCGGACATTGCTTTCCTTACGTCGTGCACTATAAAAAACGATATCTATATATAGTCATAAGCATATGATGCACAGAACAGCTGATTAGGGGGGGGATCAGCCGGTCTGGGAAGAGGGCTAAGATTGAACTTTTCGGGCTGGAATGACCCCAAAAACTGGTATGAGCGCTAAAATAGTTTTAAAGGTACGTTATTATAAAATTTCTGATGAATTTGAAGGACTTTTGAAGGAAAAGTTCCATTTTCATAATTTCCGACCTTCATTTTATTTCGTTTTCCCGAGAAAATTCTCCATTTTTCCGTCCTGGTGGTCTAGACCCCCGATCCCTCTCACGTGCATGTCTGGTCATGATGGTCATGAGCATAGATGCACATCACGGTTGATCTGTGAGGGATCAGGTCAGCCGGTCTGGGAGGGGTCAAAAATTGAGCTTATATTCGGCTAAAATGACTTCAAAAACTGATATACGCGCTAAAATAGCGTTAAAATCCCGTTATTACACAGTTTTTGGTCAATTCGAAGCAGTTTTGAACAAAATTTAGAATTTTCATCTACTTTTTGCTTTTATTTTGCATCATTTTCTTCACAAAATTTTTCATTTTTATTCTGAAGGGTCAGGACTCAGGACCCACTAAACCCCCAACCCCCAACGTGCATGTCTGGTCATAAGTACTTTTGCAAAGAAGTTATTTTCACAAATGCAGCTTTCGTTTCAAATTTGATTCACTTCTATCAGATATTGTTTACGTTTTCTTCTTCTGGTGAGCCCAGACTTCAAACATAATTCGCTCATTCGGTTGCGTGCCAACATTTTTCTCAGTAAACAGGTACACTGATCGGCCTGAGATCAGTTCTATATGTTCAGGGTTCAGTTTAACGACTTTTTTAAAGTTGGGCATTAATTAAAAATAAAATCGCACGTACATCTACTTATATTTAGACTTTCTGATTGATTGTACGATTTTACGAATCCCAAAGCCCACATGAGGAAAGTTCTTCCCCATAAACATGCATTCTACAAAGTATAGTATAGTTGGTGGAAGTGAATAAATCTGACGGCGTAATGCCGTGCATTCAATAATTATTTACTTTTAGACATGCTTTAAATTTCAATGAGCTAGGAAACAGCTAAAGGAGGAAGAGTAAAATTACATAAAATTAATCTAATGAAATCGATGAATTAAATAATAAAATAAAGTGAATAAATCGTTAATTGATTAATTAATTTATGAATTAAAATCAAGAATAGCTTTAGGGATGATAGCATTACGAAACTTATTCCCTTTAAAAAAATATTATGTTCGGTATTTCCATTATGAATACTTTTCGTAAGATCGAGAATTGTAAATAAAACAAGAATTTAACATACAAGCGTACATACATATTTATGCATATTCAATCATTTTTATTGAAACACTTGAATTTTTGGCACATTTTTTGCGATTTTTGCCAGTTTCGCCTCAACCTGACCCGCGAAATTCGGTCGCTTCCCATGTATGCACTCAATTGTTCAGGTTGTGGCTCCACACTGCTTGAGAATTTGAGTAGATTATACAGGGTATTAAGAAACGGTATACTTCCAAAAATTTTTTAGTGTAACGCATACTTGAACTTAAGATTTGAAACTTTGTTTGCTTGTCTGGTAAAATTTTATTACATGATAAGGATTTCTTTTATGTCCAGGGTTTTTCTCCTACAGCTTACACAGTTCGTCTTTTGGCGCGAAAAATTTTTCAAGGATTTTTGCCTAAATGGAGATATCTGACAGCATTTAGAAACATTTGAACAACAATTCTCGTATAAAATGTGAATAACAAAATTGTACACATGAGAAATCAAATTTTCCGGCTTACGTGCTACTGTTCAAAAAGCTGATAGAGGTCATTGTGACAACAAGACTAGTCGAGTCTGTCAAATAAATTTTTCGCATTTGTTATTAATGTTTCTGTCTCCAAATGCTGTGAATTTTAACAGTCTGAGTGCTTTTTTAAAAAAATAGTGCCTGTCCTAATTTTGGCAAAAATTTTTGAATATTTTTTTGCGCCTAAAGTCGAACTATGTAGTTTTAGGAAAAAAGCTATGAATTTAGAACAAACGCTTCCCACTCACGACAATTTTGCCAAGCAAACAAACCAACACCGGACTACACTCTGGTGAAGTGTCAAGTATTAATTTTATGTACGCGCTACAGTATACCATTTTTAGTAGTGTACCGTTTTTTATTGAAACACCCTGTATAACGAGTCTATCTTTCCGAAAGCAAGCAAATAAGAAGGACATCCGTACAGTCTAGGTAAATTCCTGTCAAGACTTCAATGCTCAAATTTTTTCTATCGAGGTGAAATGCATCACTAAATTGAATAGCGGGGATAGTTGGTATTTATGATGTTCTTTGAATACATAAGCATTATCAACAAAGGAAACATTCTGTTAAAACTTCCTAATTTGAATATATGAATCTTGCAAATATATTTGTATATGTACATAAAGAAACGCTATTTCTGGACAATATAAAAAGCAACTTCTTACAGATTCGCGAATGATAAGGTCCACTTGATCAAGTCGAAAAAATGCGAATGATCAAAAGATTATTGATATGTAAATCAGAAGGATAGGATTGTAGGAAAAAAACCAAATATTATGAATACGCGACCAGTATAATCCACTCAAGGATTGTTAATGCTGAAGGAAAAGTTCAAAAATAAATGCGTCTTAGCATAACAGGATCTAAGCTCGTTATTCTGTCTTTTATTTACCATTTCCTCTTCTATTGGAGTTTGGGGAAGGAGGTCCAAACCATAGGTGGGCAGCACAGAAATTCTGGGGGGGATGAAAACATTTCGCGGGGGGGGGGGTGAAAAAATTTTCAAAGGTCAAAAAATGGTCTTAAAAGTGGACGTATGGCGAAAAAAACACCATTTTTCAACGTTTCTCATTGAGCATTATCCAATGGCATCAAAAAATCGCTAAAAAGGCAAAAAATTTCAAAATTTGAATTCTGGGAGAGGTATTTTGATTTTTGGGATGGGGTATTTCAACGTCTGGGGGTGCATACCTCCCACGCCCATGTGTGTTCCAAACTCGTTAACAGATCGAAAACGGTTAGAAAACTGACAACTGTGGAAACGACAATTTTTCTACGTTTCTCATCAATCCACGGTATCAGAAAATCACAGAAACAAATTTTTTAACAATAGAAATTAAAATAGCAGTGATTGTAAGCATATGCAACCTCGTCGATTGAATTGAAACCCTCTGTGACCCTGTTCTATATATTTCGACTTTTAAGCAATGAAACTTAGAGGGTTTTTAAAACAATGTATGTCAGGAAGGACTATCACACAACACCAATTGCGTTCATTCTTAAGGGGGGTTAGACCCACACCTGGGCGTGGGGGGGGGGTTTGGGGGGTATGCACCCCCAGAATTCAATTTTTGAAAAATGTTTTTAGTTTTTTTCGCAATTTTTTGATGCCAATGGATAGTTCTTGATGAGAAACGTCGAAAAATGGTGTTTTTATCGCCATACCACCGTTTTTAAGACCATTTTTAGACCTTCAAAAAATTTTGCACTCCCCAGAATTTTCTTGCTGCCCACGTATGAGACCCTTCCAGAATTGTTGCTGACCCCCAAAAACAGCCTGCTGACTCTCCGAAACTTTCGATTTTCTGAGAAAAATCGTGCGGAATGTGCTTTTGCGCTTACAGCTATTTTGCCTCAGAAGTGTCAAATTTTCGTAGCTTCACGCCGTATACTCATTTTTTGACTATATTTTTGTCAATTAACTAAATTTTTTTAATTTTACAAAATTTTTATGTTATTTTTAAAAAAACAAGAGCCATCTAAAACGTCAAGAAGCTTTGTTTCTGATGTATAACAATCGTTTACAAGCCCGAAAGAGGCATTTTTCAAGAAGTATTCGACGACGATTACTTTATCCCTCCCCTAGAATTCTCATGTTACATCTAAACTCACTATTGTTAAGTCAAATCCTTCAATCAGATAATAAAAATTCCAAATCGTCGTATTCTGAGTAAAAAAGCGAAACATAGGTAAAAGTATGTGAAATTGTTTTACTTTTGCTAAATATTATTCCTAAACAGTCGTTCTAGAACGAATACACATTTGACTGATCATCACACATGGGATAGAAGCATGAACCTAAAAAATTCTCAAAAATCATTAAAATTAATTTTTCAGAATCTCTTCGTGTTTTTCTCAAATTTTTGATGTTGAGCTCAAAGATGTCAAAAATGCTGTTTTTGCCTATACTCGTACCATAAATTTTTCGACACTTCTTGAGCTTTGAAAATTTTTGGACGCTCAGAATTTAGCTGCTGCCCTTGCATGCTTGACACCATAGGTGGGCAGCACCAAAATTGTGGAGGGAAGGGGGAGGTGGGGTGCATTTTTCAAGGGTAAAGAAGGGTCTTAAGAATAGTGGTATGGCTAAAAAACATAATTTTTCAACGTTTCTCATCGAGCATTATTCATTGAAATCAGAATATCGCGAAAAAGCAGAAAAAAATTTCAAAAATTGAATTCTGGGGGATATTTTGGTTTATGGGGGTATTTGGCCGTTCGCGGGGTGCGTACTTCTCTCAGGCTCACGTGTGCTGGACATCATAGGTGAGTGGCACCAAAGTTCTAGGGGTGCAAGATTTTTTCAAAGGTCAAAAAATGGCATTAAAAATAGTGGTATAGCGAAAAACACCATTTTTCAACGTTTCTCATCGAGCACTATCCATTGGCATCAAAAATTGCGAAAAAATTTTTCGAAACTAGAATTCTTGGAATGGGTATTTTGGTTTCTGGGGGGTATTTTGGTTTCTGGGGGTGCATACCCCTAACCCCCTACACCCAGGTATGCTAGACACCCTAAGACGCTGTGCTGTGACTTATGTCACATATGCTAGCAAATAATCGATTTTTTGTTCATGGAGCTCAACGCTAAATTATTATCAAGTTTGACTCGAGCTACAGAGAAACAGAATAATCAACATAAAAGAATGCCGATAAATATATACATACATATACATATATAAAAAGATTCGAAGTTTGATCGAGCTTGTGGACCTTTTAGCATCAACCAAACCGATTTTGTTGATTTGCTTGATTTTGTCTTGTTATTTTGTATTCTTTGATTTTTGAATCTCGTTCATTGCTTCCTCTTTGTCGAAATGCAATTTTCTTAAAGATTGAGGCAAAAATGCGTTTCATTTTATCAAATGGGCGCGAAACTTTTAAACCAGCCTATTGACTCGTTAATGTCCAAAAGGTAAGCCGGAATATCATTTACTGCATATTCCCATTTTTTAGCCCAGCTCTGCCATATTCGACAAATCTAAATTTTTTTCAAAAACAACGCGATATTATAATTTATCACTGGAAGCGAGCCTGGCAAAATATCCGTTAGGCCGTTTCAAAAGTTCGGCCGAATTGCCACTTTCGACCAATCGCCCACCGTCCATGACCATTATTCTCGTGCTATCCATGATCGTGTTCAATCTATGAGCGATTGTTAGAATAGTGCACTGGGCGAATTGCTCCCGGATCGTTTTTTGTATCAGAAGGTCGGTGCTGAAAAGATTGATTCGAATAATTAAAGTCCTATATTTTGAATTTTGGGGTACTAACGTTTTGAAGTCTGATATCTCATCAACTACTATAATCTATTCCACGAAAACTTGTGCTAGGAAATAAATTTTCAGCGACTTTTTTATAGATAACCGCTTATAAAAGTGGTTTCTAGGCAGCTAAGTGTAACAAAATTTTGCACAGTCAAACTTCATATGCGCATCAATTGCTGTGCACAATAATATGTTTGTCGCTACAGTTTAAACGGCTTTTGTAGTCGATTTACACTAAATTAAAAATTGTGATCCGTGCGCAAAGTTTCGTAAAATAGACTGAAAATGAAATTTCAGCGATCTGGCAAGCCGCTACAAAAGTGGTTTCTAGGCAGCTTACTGTAATTTACTTTTGCGCAGTAAACAGTTACATGCTTATCAATTGCTTTGCGCAGTGCCGTGATTGCTGCTGCAGTTTAAACCGCATTTGCAATCGATTTATATCGGCTCAAGAATTGTGATCCATGCATTTGGACAAAATTTTTTTTTCGAATTTTCAAAAAATTTAATTTGATATATTTAATATATAAAATGGTTTCACAAATGATTTCTTAACATTATATCCAAGCTTGACCCTGTGTTTCACCTGTTTTGAACTCAACGGTACGTTGCAATGAAAAAAATGCCGGATTAAACAATTGTGCGCAGATAATGAGGAAACTTTTGACATATTGACCATGTCTAGCTCAAACTTGGGCTGTTCAAAAGACAAAATTTATACAAAAAACAAGAATTCTAGCGCAAAGCGCCCGAAAATTTTGTGAATAATTAGCTCACAAATGTGCTAAAATTCATTCTGGCAATCTTTCAAATAAGCTTCAGGAACTTTAAAATATTTCCTTTTGAGGAACCTTGCAAAAAAACATACTTGTACTTTCAAAATCTTGGGCGACCAGTCCCACTCACACGTGAGGGGTTTAGGGGTATGCAACTCCCCTTAGATCGCCGAATATACACCAGAAACCAAAATACCCCCGGAATTCAATTTTTGAAATATTTTTGTTTATTTCGCAATTTTTTGATGCCATGGGATTGTGCTCGATGAGAAACGTTAAAAATGGTGTTTTTCGCCATACCACCATCCATTTTTTGAACTTTGGAAAATTTTGTACCCCCTCAGTTCCAGAATATTGGTGCTGCCCACCTATGGTCCCACCTCTATCCCCCAGCTATGTATCTGGAAAAGAACAAGGGTAGAATTAAGGCTAAAGGAGAGGCGGGCTCATTCTTGGAAGAAGGTCCAATAGTTTAAAAATAACAAAAAAATTCTTAAAAAGTCATCCCTGTGAATGGCTGCGGACCTCCCGAAATGCAGATGGACTAATGAGAATTATCAAGATTGTGACAACAAATCTGAGAAAATGTCTTTTAAAGCATTTAGCCATGAAAAAAGAAAGAAAAATGACAGAATTTTCTTGCTGCCCATGTACGGCATCCAGTGTTCGAAGCCCATAAAAGCGAATTGGAAATATTTTTTGGGCTCATTTCCCCTTCGAATCGCTGTGCTGCGCTTCGATATCGTGAGAGGGCGAAGGTTTCCTCCGATTGTCCTAAAATGCAGGTGCGAAGAAAAACGAATTCATTTTTTTTTCAAAATCATTTCCAGCAATTGTGCGCGATTCGCACCGAAAATTTTTCGTACCATTTATGTACTTTTTTCGCAGAAATACGATATGACTGTTGCACAAAAAGCGTAAAGATCTTCGAGCAAATTTTGACACTTTTCTTTTAACCTTTGACAAGGATACTAAAATCTTCGACAATTCGAGATTTTTTATTTATTCGAAAATGGAGGAAACAATATACCGTATTTACCCAAGTATAAGCACCACCCGTGTATAAGCACCTCCCTGCTTTTTTGGGGGTAGGAAAATGGAAGAAGGTTTTCTCCTTGTATAAGCACCATGTAGCAAATTAAATCTGTTAGTAGAGTTTTGACTTATTTGAAACTCAGTAACCATATACTTTATTAAATGTGAAGTAAGATTTTCCTCATTTTCTGCAAGAAATATAAGATTTTGCTAAGCCATATTGGCTGACGTGAAATCTATATTCCACTAACAAACAAATTAGACTTTACATATGCATTGTTCATTCTCTTTAGCTAAATACAGCTCGTTGTAAGCGTAAAAGGCGGAGCTTGCTCACGCCCAAACAGCGTTAGTTAGGTACATAACTCAGTGTTCATGAAAGCGAGTAAACTTCAACCAAAGCGCAAGAAGAAGTGATAAGAAGAATTTGATTTATCGCTTGCGAACGTGTTACAAGATAAGCGCATGAAGGGGATCTAAAACGAGATACTGAGACTAAGTAATATACAGTGCGCAAAAGAAAAAACCAGATCCCGGTCGATGAGTGAGAGTTGAGCATGATCAACTTGTCTCAAGTCCCTCTAGCCTTCGGTAGGTTGTATTTCCAAAAAACCGCGATTGTTGCGACGACCTCGCGTCTGGTTGAATTTGCTGCCGCGTCCTTGAGACTTTCTTGTAAAGAATGTGATAAAATTTTGGGTAACGGGAGGGTGGGCATATGTAAAGTCTAATTTGTTTGTTAGTGGAATATAGATTTCACGTCAGCCAATATGGCTTAGCAAAATCTTATATTCCACTACACAAACAAATTAGACTTTACATATGCATGTTCAAAGCGTTTGCATACTTTTTGTGAGAGGACGACATTAGCATCTTTGGAATTATCTTCAATATTTCGATTGTAAAATTTGAAAAAAGTAGATGTGTGAGACCAGTTAGCACTTTTCGAAATATCTGAAATACTCAGCCCGCTTTTTGCGGCTTTTGAAGAAGAAGCTGATCGAACGGAGTGGGCCTTAAATTCATCGCACTCATTTCCTGCTAGTTTAAGTATTTCTTGGACCCATCTTGAAAACGATGTCGTTTTATTCCGTTATATGGTTTGATGAAAGATAGAAAAGTTTGTTTTGGTGGATCAAATAATTTTAGTCATATATAAATACAAAAGTATATGATGATACGGGCAGACGCTTTTTTCTGAGAAACGAAAGACTTGTATGCAGCACAAGTGGAGGACCAAAATGACGAGTTTTAGTCATTTCGGGTGCCGTAAACGAAATATAATTATCGAAAAGTCGCATAAAATTTACATCCAATTTTGAAAACCCGGAATACGTTTGGGGGCTACATAAGGCCAACAACATAACGGTTTTAAACGATAGTAATTTTCGGTTTGTTACGTGACTAAAATCAGCTTCATCGAGATATAATTCTTTCAGATATTTATTATTATGTCAACGTCCCACGTGTCAGCATAGCGAGGTAGAGGAGGGTCAGCACGAAAAATACCTTCCATGACGCGTGGTAAAATATGATAACTATTGAAAGTTTCGTTAAATTCGCGAAGGAATGCACACCCAGCGCTTCGCGTTCCTGAAATGATTCGATATTTATACCCTAAATTATAGAGGTCGGCAAGGAAGTTACCCTAATCTACTGTATATGCGCGAAGCGGATTAATTTTCCGCTCAGTACATCAGCTATGCCATTTTTTGATGGCCGTATTGAGTGCTTTTTGGTACCTGATGCCCAAGATTGTAAATCAAGGTCGAAAGCTGACCTTGATAATCCTCGGGCCAACCATGCTTGCCCGATACTTTCCAGGCTGATAATCTTAGGCTGCCATTGCTTATGAGCGGATGGGATTGGCTGGTGTAATGTTTCGAAAATTAGAGGGTCAAGTTTCCAGTTAGAGCTGTCAAAAAAGGGCACAAGAAGCATTGTCTGCTAGAAAATTTTCAAAACGCTAAATGATGCGCTTGCAAATTTATTTCTTTATCGAGACACCATTTCCAGATTTGTACTGAAAGGTCACAGAGATAAGCACTTTTCGTCCCAACCATTTTATTCAGATATGCAACCGAAAAGGAATTATCCAACATGAGTGAAACGGATGTTCGAAAACAATTTTTCGCAAAAAATTTTTAGTGCGAAAAAGGTTGCAAGCATTTCTTTACAATTTATATGCAACTTAGTTTCGTCTGCTTTCCAAACGCCAGAATACCGATTCTCTATTAGAGTATGCGCCCCAGCCCGTATTAGATGCGTCGGAAAAAATAGTAAGCGTGCTGTCTGGTGAGACAATGTCTCGCCCATTCCAATGAATAAGTTGTTTTGCCCAAGCACTTAATTCAGTTTTGGCTCCCTCTGAAAGCACGCAAGCCGCATTATAAGACCCGCTTCGATGTAGGCTTTCAATCAAACACTTTTGGAGATGGCGACTGAACAAATGAGCCTGAATAATAGCTTGACTCACTGATTAAAAAGTCCCAAAAGCATAGCGAGATCTCGTGCCAAGACGAAATTCGCTTTTAGGAATAAATTACACATGTTAATAATTTTCTGCACTTTCTGATCGGGTATGCAGAACTGCATGCCAACGGAGTCTATAGAAAAACCGAGAAACGTGATATTTTTCGTCGGCTGTGTGACCGATTTTTCTTTGTTAACCACAAAGCCGAGATGAGTCAGCATAAAGCAAGACTAGCATCCTGACAAAGGCCATCTCGTGTTTGATTGAATAGCAATATATCGTCCAAATAAATAATACGACGTAGACCTAGCTGTCTTACTGTAGAAATAAATGGCTTAAACAATTTCGTAAAAACGCGAGGGGCGGAAGATAGGCCGAATGGCAAACGCGTAAAACAATAAAATTTTCCTTCCCATTCAAAACATAGGTATTTTCTATGTTCCTTAGCAATAGGCACCGAAAAATAAGCATCTTTAAGATCGATTTTAGCCATAAAATCGTTTTTTCTTAAAATATCTTTTATCACAGTAATCGTTTCCATTTTTAAAATGTTCGTATGTAACAAACTGGTTTAATGGCTCCAGATTTATGACCAATCTAAGATCCCCGGTTTTCTTCGGGACGAAAAAAATTGTTGATATCCAGGTTCCCTTTTCAAGACTGGGAACAGAAACGATGGCCTTATTTTCGAGCAAGATGTTAATTTCTTTTTGAATCGCAATTATTTCCGACCCCGAAAAATTAATACGTTTCGGGTAAAAAGGCTGGTGAGGCAAGAAATCATCAAACTCGATCTTATAGCCTGAAACGCTATTCAAGATCCATTTATGGAAGTTAATTTGGCCCAATTTTCTTTGAATAGGGCAATGCGGCCTCCTATCTGACCAGGGTCAACAAGGACAGACACAAATACTATAAATTCATCTGCGTACCTGAAGGTGTCATGATCAGTCGACGGTTTTCGTCTGAAAATATCGCGTGACAACGAAGTGGCTCGGTAAGAATGTGGCTTCGACAGATTTTCGACAGCTTGAGCCAATGACTTGTCCTTTCGACCTCTGTCTTTCAACCTGCCACACAAAATCTCGCCGAAAAGCGGCGGAGGTGTCAACTTCGAATTAATATTGGAAGATCGAAAAACCGTTTCGTCATACGGCACGTGAATCGAATAAATTTCGGGTAAAATATTGTTCTTCAGACCCAGTAAACGTAGAATTTCGAAACGACGTTCAGCGACTAAATCCTGAATAACAAAGGACAGATGCTGCAAACCGTGACGAACAGCTTTCTCGGTGTAATCTAACGTACTAGCATTCTTCTCGATTTCGTTAAGAAGAGAAGCCAAAGGATACATGGCCTCTAAGATAGCTTGATTTAAAAGCTTAAGACGATCGTCTTTACGGGCTGGCCATTTATTTTTGCTCTCAAGGAGGAGACGAATTCCGTCATCAATGGCCGGTGCGATAGCACCCGAACAGTCTGGAATAGGAATTTTGCTATAACGATCATTCCGAGTTTTACGATCTTCAAACGAACCAGATAATTCTCGAGATACGATAAGCTTCGTAGATGGCTGGAGCAGAAGTTTCTGCTGCTTGGTCGATGGTTCGTCGTAAAAATCTGAGACAAAAGACACGGTATTTTTCGGACTTGAAACGTAAGCCCCAAGCGGGGCTCGATCCGAGCTGTTACTCCCAACGCCTAGCAAACGTAAGATCTCAAATCGACGTTCCGAAACAGTGTCCTTAATAAGGAAGGACAGATGGCGTAAGCTGTGTCGAACAGTTTTTTCGACGTACTCTAAGACACAATCGTTTTTCTCGATCTGGTGAGTAATGAGGCCAGACGATACATAACCTCTAAAATTCCCTGATTGAACGATCGCAGCCGTTCATCTTTGCGAGCCGGCCATTTATTCTGGCTCTCGAGCACTGAGCGAATCTCGTCATGAACGGCTGGTGCCGCTGTGCTCTGGCAGTCAGGAATCGGAATTCTGTTGTATCGCTCGAACCGATTTTTCGAATCTTCAAAACAGTCAGCGAATTCACGCGTGACAATCAACTTTGTAGATGGAAACAAAATGAGCTTCTGCCTTTTTATCGCCGGTTCGTCGCAAAACTCGGGAACTACTGCGGTAGAACGATAAGCCAATGGAGCATAGGCTCTCAGAGGCGTCAGATCGGAGCTACGAGAAGAGCTGCTCGAATTACGTTTTCTGTTCGAATTTCCGTCATAGGAGATCGAAGAACGGTGTGAGCCAACGGGGCTCAAACGATGACTCTGCTCAGAACCGTCTCGTTTGTTTTGAGAGTTCTGACCGGCAGACTTAGTCGAAGCAGTCGAGGCTAATTAGTCCGTTTCTATAGATTTTCTCGAGTCATCATCGCAAGAAACAATAGGATAACGTTTATCCCATGAGCGCGAAGATTTCGAAGGTTGCGATAAGTTAACTACATCTGCGACGAGTCGAGATTAGCGTGACCAAACATTGCTAGTAGCAACGCTATACAAACTGTAGCAATAAACGGCTTACACCAAGCGAGCTTGAATGAACACTGAGTTATGTACCTAACTAACGCTGTTTGGGCGTGAGCAAGCTCCGCCTTTTACGCTTACAACGAGCTGTATTTAGCTAAAGAGAATGAACAATGCATATGTAAAGTCTAATTTGTTTGTGTAGTGGAATAGCCAATAAGCAGCTTCCTTAGAATTGGTGGATCAATTAAGCTAAAACCGTTTGGTAGACTAAATGGCACACAGATGAGGTTTAGGTATACTTATCTTTTATTGGTCAATTTATTCTTCAATGGTATGTATGTATGTACCCTGCTTACTTCTCAAAATACTATTCTATCCATACGTGGGCAGCAAGAAAATTCTGGAGGGGTGCAAGATTTTTTGAAGGTAAAAAAATGGCCTTAAAAATGGTGGTAAGGGGATAAAAACAGTCACAGGTTCTGGGTCCGGTTGCCAAAAAATTTTTAAGCTTATTTATACAGCATTTGAGCAGAACTAAACGAATAAGAGAAAAATATTGCATCCATTTTCGGCTACGCCGTACTCGTGTATCATTTAAATGCGAAATTCCGGATATACTGCTTTGAAAAACTTATAAAATCAAGGTCCTCAGTGATGCGTATTAATGACTGGAGATTATTGTTCTACCGTATTTACTCGTGTATAAGCACCACTTTTTTCAAAATTTTCAGGCCAAAAAGCATGCAGGTGCTAATGCACAGGAACATGCGTTTTATCATACTAAAACGCTCAGAAATCGTTTATAAGTAGCGTCCGAGATGGAACCACACCTGGGCGTGGGGGTTTGGGGGTATACACCCCCAGAAACCAAAATAACCCCCAGAAATCAAAATACCCCCCCAGAATTTAATTTTTGAATTTTTTTTAGTTTTTTCGCAATTTTTTGATGCCAATGGATAATAATTAATAATAATTAATAATAATGATAATAATTAAACAATAATTAATTATACGCATCGAATCTTAGTAACCCAAACCTCTTTGTAGAATCCAAACACAATTAAAACGTTACTTGATAAAAACTCACAAAATCAAACTAAAACAAATAATAGAATTGACAATTTTTAATCCAAGAAGAATAAATAAAAATTGAGACGTTTTTATGACAATTTGAATGAAAAAATTTTGATTGACATTCCTAGTGATTTATTATTTCAGTTGTAGCTTGCAAACAAACTTGTGTTGACCAAAAAAGCATAATTTTGTTGCCTTATATTTGTTTTTTATCTAATTTTTTCAATGGTTTTACGATATTTGCAGCATGAACATACGTAGTATATATCAAAACATATTGCTCCCTTTTTTCTCACAAAATTCTCAAAACATCGCCTTCACAAAATTTTCAAAAAGTCTTTGATTTTTTGGAAAACGTTCAATACCTGAAAAACGATTATCTAAATTCAGACAAAGAGCAATGGCCAAAAACAAAAAACACAATTTAGCACTTGAATAATGGAAATTTGAGACGATTTCTGAATATTCGGGAGAAACTTGAGATGCCATTCCGCAAACTGTCAATTAGTCTCTAAATGGAGAGCTAATAACGCGGATGAAAAAATAGAACAAATGGCGCACGTGTTAAATGCACAGGCAAAATGAAGTAAAGTAAAGGCCAAAATTATGGGCTAAACGCAAAAAAAGGCATAAAATTTTATGAAAGTGAAAAGAATGAGAACATGGCACACGATGCAGCTTAATTAAATAAAAAATGTCGAAGTAACGAGTGAAAATCAAACAAAAGTTTTCCAAATTGCGTTGTAAAGCACCAATGTTTTTCATTACTATAACACAATATAAGTCATAGATAAATAGTTGCGCGACAAATAAATCATAAATGAGATAAATTACAAATAAAAAATATGACAAAAATAAATAAATATATAAAAATTATAATAGAAACTATAAAAAATCGAAAATCTAAATAAAAACTACCATACTGTAAGTCAACATTGGCCGTAGCTTCGTCTATGACTAATATTTTGTTCCGCCTCAACAAAGCCCGTGCTAAGCAAATTAATTGGCGTTGACCGACGCTCAAATTAGATCCGCCTTCTTGTATATTCATGTTGAGTCCTTCGGCGCAGTTTTGTACGGTCGCTTTAAGTTCGACCTTGAATCACAGGTGGTCATTATCAAAACTTGGACTTTACACTACTCAAACGCTAAAGTGTAAAGAGTGTAATCTACTCTGAAGCGGTAGAAGAGAATCTAGGATTTTCGTAAAGAGACGGTACCGGACTTGCAAGCGAGGGGTTTGGGCGTTAAGACCCCCGGTATATAAAAAGAGGAAATTTTCTGGGAAAATTGAAGCAGAAGACGAAAGCCAAAAACGGATGAAAATTAGAAAGTTTCTCTAAAAATGATCGGATTGACCAAACGTTACGAAATAACGTAGTTATAATACTATTTCAGCATTCATACCAGTTTCTTAGCTTATTTTGACCCAAGAAAAGTTCAATTTTTGACGCCCCAGACCAGGTGACCCTCCCGCAGATCGGTCATGTTGTGACAACTATGGCAGTAATCTAACTTTTTCCAAAACATCGAAAAATAGGTGCGAAAGCCCTTTATTCAAGTTGCAGTAGCGTTTCTCCGTCGTTTTGCATTGTCTATTTTTGGTCGTCGAAAGGATTTCTAGTGCAGAAAAATTTATCAAAAAATTTCACAATATCAAATAAATTATGTTCAAAAATCGCTTGAACTTCATTACCCTTTGCGAAAACCTAACGCGAAACGCAACGCTGAAAAATTAATGAAATTTAGACAGAAAGGCGTTCAAGAGACTTGAACTGCTTCATCATTTCCTAAGTTTGTGCATTCGGAGCAGCGTGAAGCTGAAAAATATTAAAGAATTTATTCTAAAAAATGGAAGAAAACTACAAAAATATGGCTTCGACGTTATTAAGAAAGTGAATGAATTTAATAAATTCGAGTAGGTATTGCGCTGTGAAAATTTGAGAAATAACGATGGTCTAAGGTTAAAAATCATAGCAAAAAACATATCTATCCTTTATCTCACCAAATATTTTGAAACAGTGAGGTGGCGGTAGCCCCTCCTACTTCCCGCCCCCGTAAATCCGCCCCTGAAGTGATAAGGCCCATTAATCCCTCATACTGTAGTTTTTAGATGGTGTTTAAATACATCGTGTAAGCAATCTTCGGACGACTTTGTACGCAGACGACAGAAGCGCGAGTTAAATCTAAACTATCGATACTCAAAGTTCGAAACAGCTATCGATAAACGCATCCAAAGAGTGACAAGCGTGACATAATGCAGAATGGGAATTTTAGGTATCGGCCTAAAATTTTGTTTAGAAAATTGCCTTTTCAGCAAAAAATTTGACACTTTCGAGTTGGGTAAAAACGCTGCAAAACACGCCTCCTGTGAATGTTTTCTTCGAAAAATCGATATTTCTGGGGGGCAGCCATTTCGCGTAGATCAGCAGAACCATTCTGGCCCATATGCACATGGGACAGAAGCGTCTAATTATCTCAGATTAATACTGACGAACAGAAGAATAAATAATGCACGTAAAAAAAGATCATGGATTCCACGCATCGGAGTGAATTCAATTTAAAAAAAAAACAAATTTTATTTAATATAATTTGTTTTAATACAATGAATTATATCCAAATCTAAATATTCTCAAAATTAGATTTACGAAATTTAGTTTTCTCTTTATTTGCTGTATTATTATTATTATTATTATTATTATTATTATTATTATTATTATTATTATTATTATTATTATTATTATTATTATTATTATTATTATTATATATTATTATTATTATTATTATTATTATTATTATTATTATTATTAATTATTATTATTATTATTATTATTATTATTTTTATTATTATTATTATTATCACTATTATTATTATTTATTATTATTATTATTATTATTATTATTATTATTATTATTATTATTTATATTATTATTATTATTATTATATTATTATTATTATTATTATTATTATTATTATTATTATTATTATTATTTATTATTATTATTATTATTATTATAATGTAATTAGTGTCATTATTCTTGAATTAGTCCTTAACACTACAAGTAGGCACTGTCTCAATTTCATTTTTAATTTATTTATCGTTTTATTTCTCAATTCGCGTGTTTATCTTATTTAACATTTTTTGATAATCTCACCAACTCTAAAGCCTGCCATATTTCATCGTCCGTATATTCGTTGAATGGATCTAAATTTCGCCTCAATGTTCCGATAAATAGCACAGGGTCCTTAATGTTGAAAAACAAAAATGCAAACTTTGAATCACAATTTAAAATAAGGGCGCAAATGTTGTCTTGAAAATTCGGCTTCTAAAGGACAATGTTCTGCAAGGAACGTATTAGGGTTATTATAAAACACTTCTAATCATCCTAGCTTTCAAATAACCTATTATCTTGGGTAGCGCGTTAGCGCATCTGTATAATATACTTGGTACCGCTAACACCTGTGCACCCCCTCTACAGCTATAATAGGACACTTCTGGAAGGTGCGGTTTTTGTTCCTCTTGAAACTCAAAACTGACTGTATAAAGAAGGTGTAAAGTTTTTGTGTAACGTTATAACATAGGACAAATTTTGGGACATTTATAATGCGGCATGTGGACAACTGAGTATTGATGACTCGAAGAATTGAACAGCATAGGATTATAGAGGGATAAATTCTACAGAACAACATTTTTTTGTTTTTGAAATTCGCATTAGTTATCGAATGGCAGTTTAAAGAGTGCGTAAATCTGGGTGAAAAAGCACTTTTTGGTCGAGTTTTCAACCTGCCTATGTCTGATACTAACTCCGGTTATGAGTTTTTTAAAATGTTTTTTGACAGAAATGTAGAGCGGATCAAGGGCTACATTATGCATGCAAGCAAAGTCTTCTACGCTCTATGGTGAGTTAGATCCTGGGGTTTAAAGTTTACACTCTAGTGGATGGTAGCAAAAAACGGATTTCAACTAAGATTTCTCTGCCAAATTTTTCGCTCATGAGTCAGGATTAAATTGAATACAGCAGTAATGAAGTGCCTCTCAGGGGCTACACATCGGAGCAAACCGCATTTAAAAAACTCAATATTCAGTTATTTATGGGGGTGTAAAGTTCGAAATCAGAAGGTAAAAAATGGGCGAGAAAAACACGTTTTTTCCGAATTTTTGATTAATAAATCATACCAAATAATTTTTGCAAGAGAATTTTGGCACACAGAAATGTACTACGACTTTAAAAACCTACAAATTGTACCAAACCGAATTTCTTTAAACTCGATGGGGAGTTCGGTATGGAATTTAAAGTTTACAGTGTTCTAAATCATGGAAAATACGTTTTTGTTGCGTTTTTTGTTCCGCCACTTTCTCCGTCCAAAAGTCGGGATAAGTCCAATAGAATAAAAATAAAGTGCTTTATATCGGGTGCATGTCAAAGCAAATTGTCTATACATTAATATTTAGCGAGTGTAAAGTCAAAAATTTGGAGTTTAAAATGCGTTTCTGTCTTGTTTTTTCTGCCTGCTTCTCCGGTTACGAGTCAGGGACACGATTATTAAGTCTAGAAATGGACCAGGAATCAAATTTGATATGCCAGTCTGGCGCATATGTTTACACTCTACAGTGTTGTAAAGTGGTTTATACCAACTGTTAGTTTGCCCATAGAACATTATGGAGACTTAATTTTTTTTCATAAAATATTAATCGTAATATCGGAACAATATCAAAATTACGAATCTGACCAAAATTCTTCTTTACACTAGGTGTTTACATGAAGTTTACACTGCATATGTATTTATCTTCGTTTTTGAGCATTCCAGAAACCTAATTTTTTCCTGGAGTCTAAAAATTTTCAAAGGATCAAATGTGAGACGTCACGTAGGCGCGTTTGTTTACATCCAACAGTGATGTAAAGTAGTTTACACTCATTATTTATTTGTCCTCAGACCATTGTAGAGACATAATTTTTCATAAATGTTGATCATAATATCCGAGTAACATTTTAAACTGCATGTTAGCCTTTGTTCTAGAGCATTGCGAAAAGCGAAATTTTTCCTGAGATATAAAAATTTACAGGGAATGAAATATATACGTCAGTTGGGCGCGCTTGCTTACACTCAGCAGTATGTTGCAAAGTAGTTTAAACCTAATGTTTATTTGTCTTTAAAACATTATGGAGATATATTTTCCATAAATGTTGAAGTAATATCGGAGCAATATCAAAATTACGAATCCGACTAGAATTTTTCTGACAGAAATGTACTTCGGATCAAGAGGCTATCTTGTGCTTACCAGGAAACTTTTCTACAATCAATACGCAGTTAGTACCAGGGTTTTAAACTTTACTCTCTAGTGGATGAGTAAAAAAACAGATTTTGTCCAAGATTTCTCTGCCAAAGTTGGGGTTAATTAAATAAAATATAAATAAAGTAACTTCTAATGGCTACACGTCGAAGCGAGCCGCGTTTCAAAAAAACGTTATATTGAGTTGTTTATGGGGTGTAAAGTTCGAAATCTGAGGTGTAAAGTTTTTTTCGTATTTTTGAATGATAAATCATATCAAATATTTTGCGGAACATAAGTTTGGCACGTATAAACCTACTACAATCAAAGGGCAACAAACTGGCCCGAACCGAATTTATTTACATTCAATGGGCGTTAGGTTCAGATTTTTAAAGTTTACAATGTGGTGGACAGTGGAAAATACGTGTTTGTACATTTTTTGTTCGCCACTTCTCTGTTCAGAAGTCGGGCGAGGTCGGAATAGGATAAAAATAAAGTAAAATTCTAGTTTTTTTCTACGTAAAATCAGAATTGGGAATCTGACTGTTAGTATTCTCTACACTTAGTAGATTTTGTAAAGTTTGCACAATTCATTTGTTGTTAATATGTAGTTTATATTACAAATTTATTTTACTACCAGATCTGAGCGTTAGTGTTCCTTACACTTGATATTTGCGTGAAGTTCTTGAATTTTTGCCGAAAAACTTTGTTTTTTAGTTTACCAACATCCCACCTTTTCAATTTTCTTGAAGTTTAAAATCTTTTACAATTCTCTTCATAATTTAATAATAGGTTTAAATTTTAAGTTTCTCTTAGTTTACAACTCTCGCTTAGCAAGCTCATTTTTCAATACTTTTTCATAGTGATCAATCGCGTTTAGTTCGGAATTGGTGGACGGCCCTTATTTTATTACTCGGCTTAAATAATCCAAGTGACTGTCTTTTGATTATTTTCTTTATCGCAAATTCAAACACCCAAATTTCAATTTAAAAAATCATAAAAATTATTTCATAATTTTTATGTAAGATGACTTGGCTGGTTGAGAGCTCTTTTTTGTTGTTTTCATTGTTCATTGTGCTCGTAGGAACCAGAAAAGAAATAGTTTTTCGCCATAGGTATTCTCTGGCGAAAGCAAGTTAACAAAGCTTTTTGCGTTAATTATTATTTTGGTCCAAAATAGGTCAACTGACCTAGGGCAAGAATTCCGGGGTTACTTATTTACTACTGCGTTAGATTTTTAGGGCATAGCTGCCAATGGTTCCGTAGGTACGGACGAATTTGAGTCGAGGAGTTTGAGACCGTAGTTATTGAGGTCGTGTGGTTGAGTCCGGCGTTTCGCCCTAGCAACCTGACCAGCGCTAAGTGTAGCCGGGTGCTTAAGTAAGTCCCGTAGGTACGTTATATGTCGTTTCCAAGTTAATTTAAATGTGGAACGACCTCTATAACTTACAGGACTGTTTAGAATGTAACATATATTTACTATAGCTAATAAAAAATAGTCAGCTTTATACTTCCGACAATCAAGAGCATATCTAACTCAGTTTTAAATTCTATGCAGTCTGATTGATTTCAAAAGGTAGACAGTTATAAAATCTAGAGAGTCTTTTTTTTAAACAATATTTTTTAAGTTTAGAGGCAATTAATTTATGTTAAGAACAATATTGTTTTCCGCGTTCTTGGAATGCTGTCATTATTGTGGTATGTTACTGTATGTAAGTTTGCTGACTGATGCACTGAAATCATGCTAATTAAAAGTAGGGTACTAGCAAAGAAAAATGCTCCGATGGAAGAAAAAAGATGAATATACTTGGAATTGTGGATTATTAAGGATGTAAAAGGAGGGACTAGGAAGAATCTACCTAAAGTCGCAAAATCTGCTAAAAATCAGACTTTCTCTAAGCAACGCAAAAAATCGAAGATATATTCTGCGGTAGCTATGCAGCAGCTATGGGAAATGATATCGAGTAACAGTCTTTCTAAGCCAATTGAATGAAATAGCAAACATCGATGCATCCAAAACAATTGCGAGAATTGTTGCTTCAAAACAGTAGGAAACGCGTGAGTTGACTTGAAACAGACTAAATGTAGGTACACTAGCATGCCCGTAACGATTGTGTGCACTAATCAATCGGCTCTGCTATACGCTTGCTATAATGCTCATAGCAAAATAAAACAACTTTAAATACAATACCACTAAGTTTTCTTTCAATCAGGATACGAAGCTAGTCAGTAGTTGCTACTTGCCAGCAATTTAAAAAAGGAAACATTATAGATTTCGTTTATTATCTGAAATTTTGAAAATTATTTAAAAAAGACACTTTTTAGAGGCCGCAGAATATACTTCGATTTTTTGCGTTGCTTAGAGAAAGTGTGATTTTTAGCAGATTTTGCGACTTTAGGTAGATTCTCCTAGTCCCCTCCTTTTACATCCTTAATAATCCACAATTCCAAGTGTATTCATCTTTTTTGTTCCATCGGAGCATTTTCTTCTGCTTAGTCACATAATATAATCTGCTATTTTTCCTAAATACTTATAATGTTTTTCTACGCACAAATATTATTTTTGATAGTGGGATGCTTCTGAATTATTTTCTTCCCTTCGACAATTTTTTGGTCCCTTTCAGGTTTTTTGAAATTATTTTTTGAATTTTTCGCATCCTAAGGACCAAAGATGCATATTTTGGCTGGTTAGAGGGTAGTCAGCATAGATGGGCGGCACCAAAGTTCTGGGGGTTGGGGGTGCAAGATTTTTTCAAAGGTCAAAATATTGGCCTTAAAAATGGTGGTTCGGCTAAAAACACCATTTTTCAATGTTTCTCATCGAGCACTATCCATTGGCATCGAAAAATTGCGAAAAAAGAAAACTAATTTCAAAAATTGGATTCTGGGGGTATTTTGCTTTCTGGGAGGAGGGGGTATTTAGGTTTCTAGAGGAGTTGCATACCGCAAACCCCCACGCCCAGGTATGGTAGTCAGTCGGTCTTACAAGTCAGCCAAAGAATTTCTTGAGCCAAAATTGTCTCAAAACCTTATATAAAAGCTAAAATGGCGCAAAAACTACTTTAATCTACATTTTTTGATTTTTTTCGAACACTTTTGCAAAAAATTCATGTTAATCACTATTCGAGCAACCATTTATTCTTATTTTTCAATGAAATTACTCCTTTATCGATTCTGGGAGTCTAAGTAGACTACCAACAATCCAGTTTTATATTAAAGAGAACAAGAACTCAAGTATTAAGTTGTGTCGCTCCGCATTGTGCAGTAACCGTGCGTTTATGAAAAAAGCGAATTATATAAGAAAAATTTTTAAACTAAAAAATCAGTTGCGGAAAGTATTCTTTACAAATTGAGAAATACTCAATCGTTCACTCCGAAAATTTCTGTTAGTGAATAAATTAGTCTCGATTTATCCGAATAATTCTAGGACTATCAGCGATATATTTTTTATTCAATCTAGTCCAATAATGCGGTATTTATTTACCTGAGGGATTATGCAAATTTTTCTTCGCAATTCATGCAAATCGATAAGGCGCGTATCAACGCCGTCTATAGTGATTTGGCCTTCGAATTTCGACAATCGAAACACTGCGTTTAATATGCTACTTTTTCCGGCGCCCGTCCGCCCAACTATGCCAATCTGAAGTTAACAAAATTTGGACCAAAAACTTAATTAATAATAAATACATTATAAAAATAATAAATTAATAGATTAAGAATTCAATAAAATTGATAAATTGATAAGTTAATAAATCCGCCGGAATAATTGGTTGAATAGCTTAATCACGTGTATGTTGGTGAATTGTATGCGAGTAAGTCTAAAATGCCAGAAAGAGATAATATCGAGAAATAACGACCTTCTAAATTTTGCTTATTCATTCAATCGATATTATTCTTATATAACTTGTTTAATCTCTTTAATCTACTTAATCGTTTAATCCTGCATGTTTTATTTGCTTTCTATTTTTAAATTAATTTTAGTTTTTGACGATTTCAAAATTTAATTCAATTATATTCTATACTTATAAAATTATTTAAATGCAGCGTCTAATAAAAATTAATTAATTAGTTTATTAATTCGAATAATTATTTTATTAAATAATTCTAATTTCTAATTAGCGTCTAATGCAAGCAATGCAATTAAATTTAAAAGAGTGTAGGCTAAGATACAACTGTACTTTCACATTAAGTTTGACTTATTAGGCTTTCAGGCAGACTTATAATTCACTCCAAAATCTTTAATGATTCAAAATCACTCGGATAAATCGGAACGAAAATGGAAAAAATGACTAGTAAAATACACATTATTGCTACACTTACTCCGGAAAAAAGTTAAGGACAGCATTTTTAATCACGAACACACTCAGTCTTATGTTAAATTTGAAGTTCGCTCACGAGTTTATAGATTTGAGGTCCCGTTTAAGCCTAGCTTAAGCCGAGTTTTAATACACAGAGGCTGAAGTCTTTAAACTTAAGCCCAATGTCAAAATATGCGACGACGGAATTGATTGCAGCCTATATTAGCCATGAAGGAATTTGATGCCTGGCGTAGGCCAGTCAAATCGAATTTATAAATTTCGAGCAGAGCTGGACAAAATAATAAATCTATGGGATAAACAAGGATTTTTCTAAAAAGTATTTTCGGACACTTTTTTACTGATAATTAGGGATAAGAATAAGAGTGTAAAGGACAGTTGTCTGTCACTCTATAAGATGTTTTTGTTTTTCTTATCAGGAAAAACAAAACTTTCCTGTTGCACGATAATTAAATAAAGATTGCTTTGATGCGAGTCGATGGTATTTCTGGTTTATAATTATCAATTACCATAATCATAATTTTTAGGAATTTTATCGCAAAATTTATCGCAATTATTCGATTTTAATTACTTTTTCGCCATCTTCTACCGTAAACGACAAATCTTTCAAAGCGTAATCGCCGTTCGATGAATAATTCAAAGTCACGCCGTTAAAAACTATTCGGCCAGTTCGAGGCCAATTTTCGGCTAGCAGGATTTTCGGCTGGCCCGGCATCTTTTGAACGGTCGATTGTTCGGCTGGCAAGTCGGAGTATTCGAGGATTCGCTCGACCGAAATCATCTATGACGACAACAGATAATCATTTTCGAAAATTTAAAGAAATTGTATTAAAAATATTATTACCACAAATTTATCAAAACAATCCCTACAAAAAAATACCGGCATTATTATTATTATCAAAAAGCAAAGGGAAGTCACCAATCATGCCGGAATATAACATGAAAATTATAAACGGAGTAAATAACGCGAACTCAACGGGCGATTCAAAAACAGGGTGATTAATGAAAACGAAGCTCAGAACATGAATTATATAACTTAAAAGCACACGCGGGCGAGTGGAGGGTCGAGGGCACACATTGGATTATATTATATTATTTATTTATTTTTTATGACTATTTTTGGCGATTTTGATCTATCGGACCCCTTAGAATTCGGTTGATGCCCATCTATGGTTGGAGATCTAAATTCTCAAAATTCAAAATAATATCCCACCCCTAGAATCGGAAGTTCCTCCCAGGATAATATTTGTAAACAAGTTTTGCGATTTTTTGATGTCAATTGATAGAGCTTGAAAACAAAACGTCGAAAATAGCCTTTTTGCCTATACCCTTAATTTTTCGGCTTTTTGCCCTCTGAAAATTTTTGGACCCGCAGAACGTCTTCTCCCAAAATTTAGACGCTGCCCATGTTTGCTTAAATCGCGAAATTATCGAAATTTCTTCGGAAGGAAAACAAAACGTTAGCGAGTAGAGTGCTGAGAATTGTCGATAAATTTATTGAGAATGCAAGCTCTCTTTTTCTCGTCTTTCAGTAAAAAACCAGTAGTTTGGCATAAAAGCACGGTATTTCCACAAATAGAGAAAAAATATTGAAATTCGGCGGCAAATCAGTGCCAATTTTTTGTGTCTTTTTGAAAAAGTTTTATTCATTCATTTAATGCGTTTTGTGAAAAACTTGAAAATAAAGAATTATCAAAACGAATAGAATAAACATTAAAGTAATAAATTATTGAAGAATAAAGTAAAAGCCTAAATAAAATATTGCATAAATGAAAAAACAATAATAAAGGTAAAGACATAATCAGAATGAGTAGAAAATAAAATAAAATAAAAATAAAATGAAGCATTTGTAGCAAATGCAGCGAGAATTCATAGATTTCGTTTTGGTCGCATTTTCGCTTGGTGTTCGTAGTTTTATTACGTATGCGACCACACACGTAAAGCATAGAAAATAAGGAATTAGGCCTCAGAACATTAAGTGCTGTTTTTTAAAAGTTATAAACGATAGCCGCGCATAACAAACACTATTTTTTACAGTTTCGGACGATGCTAGTTTCTTCTATAACATAGAAACATAGAAAAATTTATAAAATAAAAAAAATCCAAAAATGAGTACATGACGTGAAGGTCCTAAAATATATCACTTTTATGCCAAAAATTGCTGATATGCTTGAATAAGCACATTTTCTCTGATTTGTTGTGGAAAATTGGAAATTATGGTAGGTCTTAACAAGGCATGAATTTCGTACGAATCACATTCGCCTCAATGAATGAAACTGATTTCAAGAATTAACTTATAGTAGTCTTCCGAATTCTGGAAGTCTTCTAGATTTTGAGGAGATTCTCTAAACCATCCGTTGTTAAGGAGTATTGAAAATCCCATCTTAATACTGAATTTGTTATAGAAAAATCAGAAAATCAGCTATCGCTGCTTCATTCAAAACTGACGTGATATCACTTTTTGGAGTTGCACACAAATTATGAGTCGCAGTAACTGACAGTTTTCAAAATATGCATGCAAAAAAGTCAGAGCCGTGCCCACGCATTCTAACGGCCCTGGGCGAAACAATTT
This sequence comes from Mermis nigrescens, assembly GCA_036768485.1. Lineage (NCBI taxonomy): Eukaryota > Metazoa > Nematoda > Enoplea > Mermithida > Mermithidae > Mermis > Mermis nigrescens. The sequence goes on along the minus strand of JAVLUZ010000771.1, from coordinate 613,945 downwards.
TTAGCGGCCTTCAAAATTTTCAATGTTTTGCGTAGCAACCGTTTATGATAGCATGAGGAATCCGCATTGGAAGTCAGATCAAATACGTTTTTGTACTGCATTTTGTGGACTGAAACGCGATGGGTACACATCGAAAACACCATTTCCCGACATTATTGATAGTTTTTTGTTCTAGACCACAAAAACGTCAGAAGTTTTTCAAAAAGCTCGATGAAATTGAATCAAATATAGTCAAAAATGACTAGTGTCGAAAAAACGGTCTTTTGTCGGCCAAAAAGCGCTAAAAGCGCTCAAAGCAGCATTTTAGCTCAATGCGAAAATTGAAAATTCATTAGCTCAATGCGAAAATTGAAAATTCTGGGGGTCAGCCAGCATTTTGCAAGCGTCAGTACAGTAGAATTCTGCGGGCGTCAACCATACGTGGGCAGCAAGAAAATTCTGTGGGGGTGCAAGATTTTTTGAAGGTCAAAAAATGGTCTTAAAAAATGGTGGTATGGCGATAAAAAAAACACCATTTTTAGACGTTTCTCATTAAAGCACTATTCATTGCCATTAAAAAATTTCAAAAAAAACAAGAAAAAAAATTTTAAAAAAATTGAATTCTGGGGAGGATATTTTTGATTTCTGGGGGAGCATACCCCCAAACCCCCACGCCCAGGTGTGGTGTCAACCCCTCCAAGAAAGTATGCATAATGGAACGAATTTTCCTGAATTTTTCGTGTAAAATGCGTTGAAACTGGAGGAATGTTGAAATTTGTACATTTTGCCATACACAATCTTGAAACATTGTACAAAAAATGACTATAACAATTTTCGAGAGTCTTACCATCTTCCTTCAACACAAAATAATATGTACATGTCTGCTAATATTAAATTTACAAGATGTGCGCTGTGAAATATCAAGGTCAATTCATTTAACAAAGAGTAAACATAAGACTTTCTAGAAGAGATTAAATAAATGCAAGAGTTCGGCCGTGGGCCAGCTTCTTTATGCCTATGGATGTCTTAAAAGTTTCTTGCAAATTTCACGAAAGCTATTCTAGAAAATTCAAGAAAATTTCCGGGAACACCAGAGACACGAATAGGATGTAATCGGAATAATCATGAATGTTGTACGGCAGCATGTCTTCACAGAAAAAAGGCTGGAATATAATTCACCTATGTACATGTTTCTTATAAATCTAAGAGTTTTCATCTACCATCTACGAGATTCATGTGATTTGCAAGGGTTCGAAACATAACTATATCCGATTGACAGATTTTAGCTTGTTTAATATGGAAAGCCCTAAATCTTACATCTGGATCATGCTTGATTTTAAATTCAGATTTTTTATTACTTTAAACACATATTCTTCCATATTCTCTGAAATTTTTAAGTGGCCCTCGAGTTTTAGCGGTCCCGTGCTACCGCCTAGCTCGCCACTCCCAAAGTACGGCTAGGAATAAAGTTATAAATGAAATATAGAACACAAATAATTTGGAAACGGAATCAATAAAATACAAGATAAGACTTTCGAGACAAATTATTGAAAAATACTGCATTTGTGTTAATTTAGGATATATTTTCTCATTTTTAGCCTTTTGGCTCATCAAATTCTCCAATTCCGTCGACTGACGTGTTATCCACTGCAGGAAGCTCAACAAAGACGTGGCATAAAATAACGATAAGCCGACGCTACCGGCGCTTTGATCTTAAGTTATACGAGTATTACACCAATGATCAATATATTATATTATAATATAACAATATAAAAATATTATAATATCAAAATGTTATAATAATCTTATCCTTATCTTAAATACTACATATCTTAACGATTAACATGAACAAAAATCGAGCACAGATTGGAATCTGGACAAAAAACGGTGAATTAATCCACTGGCGGATTTAGATGGGGGCGAGGGGGCGACCGCCCCTGCTCGTCAAAAAATATTTGGGCGCGATGAAGGATAGATGTGTATTTTTTGATGATTTTAGCTATTTTTATCATAATTTTTCAAATTTTTCCGGCACTTCGCGTTGGGATAGTACTCATTAATGACATCTACTGACTCTCTTGGCGCTCAAAAAAACTTAAAGTTACGTCAGGGTTTTTGTACGTGACAAAGATTTTGTTAGCTCTTACAATGATCTCTCGAGTGTTTTTTCGGCGATTTGTGTCGGTTTCTGCATTAACTCTGCGAATTATTCATTAGAAAACTTTGGAAAATTTTAAACTTTTTTTTCCACTTTTTTTTGCATCAGCAATAATTCTGCCTTTCCAAAGACGGCAAAAAAACCGGTACTTTAAGCATATTACACGAGTTCTTTGACAATGTTGGACACTTTTCGGAAAATTTTTGGTTCCCTTCCCTGTCGGCAAATCCTGGATCTGCCACTGGATCAAGCTAAAGATGCTAACCTTCCGATAAAAATACATTGGCTACGGCGACGCACGAAATAAAAATGGCGCAAAGGAAATCGATCGACATGGCGAACCAACGTGATACGGATAAAGACGAATAGAAAACGGCCGTGTGTACGTTCTAAACAATCAGAATTAATGCAAATAATTCGATTATTAAATATTTATTAATTTTAAACTGATGATCACTAATTATTAAACGATTATATTCAATAACATAACTCATAATTAAATAGTTCAGATTTTGGCTGTATTCTAGAAAGTAAAATTGATGCTTACTTTACCGGAAAACTGCGTTACAATGCTAAATTCGTCGGAACGAAACGGACTCGTTTATTTTTTACATTAATTTTACATTGAAGTACGTCCCCGGTTTCAATCTGTAGTCGATGACCGGACTGACCTCTAGATCCAACCGCAATAATTGTTAAAGAAAGAAAATGCCAAAAAATTTAGGGTAAGGGTAAAAAGACAATTTTTGGACCTTTATCATCAAGCTCAATAAATTGACATTAAGAAGGGATCGCGAAAAATGAAAATGCCATTTGAAATTTAGTTTCTGCGTAGGGGATGTTTGGGACCTAGACACCAGGCTGATCTATGTGCCAGCACTAGAGAGCTTCGCTGAGCTGGAACGGTTATTTAAACTTATGCAAATATCTAAATGACGAAAAAGTTGCCCCAATCGAGCAGCCAGCGTAATTTATGCAAAACATATCAGATTTCGGTGTTTTCTTGCCATCACTTTGTTTACTCACATCAGAAAACCTTTCCACATTTGTTTGTTTCTGTAAAACATGGCCTAAAAATAGACCAGAAAATGCGCGTTAACATCTTTTTCTATGCCATTTTAGGATTTATACATGTTTTCGAGATTAATTTACCATAAAAACTTTCTGACTGACCCCCGCCGCTGATACCTTCATATTGGCCACAGTGTGCATCTACATTTACAATAGAATTTCCTTCCAAGTTTCATCCACATGTTGCATATAGTATCTAATGAAAAGCCAACGTGTGCCTTATTTTTACAAAACACCAATCAATCGAGAAATTTAGTTTGTCAAACACAGCAAACCTATTGATTCAACGAATAAGATTTTAACGCTGTAAAATGTTAAATTTGAATTTCCAAACAGAATACTTTCAAATATTTCTAACAGGCGAAAATTATAGGCTGATACAAAAGGAAGTCATTATTACGTGAAAATATTTATTCTAAAAGATATAAAATAATAAAATAAAAAGCCATGCAATTAGTTAAATGAATGTGAAAGACACGATAAGTAGTACGAATAAGAAAAGAATTATATTATGATATTGCAGCGTTTACGAGGTGCAACGAAAGTGCGTGAAATAAAAATTAAAATTAAAAAATACAAAAAATAAAAAATAGAAAACAAAGAAAAAAGAAAAGAAAAAGGAAAAGAAAAAAGGAAAAGACAAAAAAAGCAGTAACAGTAGCATTAAGAAGTAAAAACATTTAAATAAAAATTAGACACCCGTAGATGTTAAAAAATAGAAACAGTAAAAAAATTTGAAAAAATATATTCATAAAATACATAAAACAGTGATACAAATATAGGGTGGTCCAAAAACAACGGCGCACGTAGATCGAACATAACTTCGGCACTACTGTATTTAGCAGCATATGCTTTTTTCTGTGCATTGGCTATCTATTCTAGCATAATAATAAAAATTATCGAAACATAATCTTCACTGGTAATTTAGCTGTGCACTTTTGTCTATACACTATCACTTTGAAGTCCAGGTTCGAGTCCTGGCTTGGCCAAATGTTTTTCGCTACTCATGCAGCAAATTAGCAGTTAGGTAGCTTATAGACTTTCATTATGTCAACAATACGCGGTCTTTTGCAGCACTTTCACAAACTTGGCTAGTATTACAATAGAAATACATTAAATGTAACATTTATTTCAATTGATTCTTGAGAAAATCGTTTAAGTTAAACCTCGTCATATTGTACGACATGAAACGTGATTTGCTGCAAAAATTTTGCCGAAAAATTTCGTTAGCACATATAACTCTGTCACTGCTGAGTTTTAGTAACTTATAACTAGTCTCTGCATTAAATTGTAAGTCTGCCGCTGCAAAGAGTAAGAAGAGAAACAAACAAAACTTACGAGGACTGTTTTTATTTTTTATTATTGGATATATTTCAAAAAATTATTAACCATTTTGGGTTAATACATTTTTTTACCTGTAATCGATGAAAATCTTCGGTAACGACTTTTTGAGCTTGCATGGAACGGATGCATGGCAGTCCATTTAGAACGGAGTTCAGATGCGAGTAGACTGGACTTTTAGCTGAATTTAAAAAGCATTTCGAACTTAATATGTTCCGACTTTTGATAAAATATTTAATTAACTCTAGCCTAATTGACGAACAGATTAAAGACTGCCTTGAGTAAAGTATACGTTTACATCATAGTTAGCACAGAAAGCTGACATTACTTCGAAGTAAGTTGTTTAAAAAAAGAACAAGGGAGAATAGCAAATTACCTTATTCTTCGTAAATGTAATGCCTTAAATGTCATGAATTTTATTATCAAGAATATTTCATAATTTTCGTGAAAAAATCAAATTAAATTTATCTTTAATGCTTCATTTCAATGTGACTATTTTGCTTTTGACTTTCCTAATGTTCAAGCGTCCACATCGTTTAGCTGCTGCCAGATTTTAATTACAGATTTAAAACGTTTAGTACATTATTCTTTATTTTCTGACTTTCTCTCTTCTTCAGATGCCATAACTCTTGCTCGCTGCCATAATTTTTTTCAGAGATTTAGAAACTTCGCTCGCTAAATTTTTCAATTTTATTTCTTAAAATTATTAGAAAATTCGTAACCTTTTTTAAGCTTTTTAATTTCTTTAGAAATACATTTTTTAAATGCCCAACAATTTTCTAAAGCAACACATGCTTGTTTTTTTCGAGAAAAAGAGTTTTACTGGATCTGGACACGTTACAAAGTATGGAGTGATTGAATAAAAGTTAATAGAAAAATATTCTAGCCTATTAAAAATTAATTTTGAAGTTATATATAAACAATAATACAAGATAAATCGACGGCGAAGAAATACCATACTTATCGCTTCCAATCGCTTGTATTTCCCTAGCTGTCTTTATGTAATAGTGGCGTAAGAGCAATAATATGCCAAATAGGGGCAAAACTATAAGCAAGGTCCATGGATTCATAGCTGCGACGGTAAAAATTATGCCGAAAATACTCAATAGCCCCAGAAAACCATATTAACTCAATCGAACCTCAGTGTTTTTTTCAAATTGACTTATAGCAACTTAATTATATTAGTGTTGAATTTTACTATTCTCGTGATTAATACTTTATTATTACCTATTATGATGATGATGATGATTATTATTAATATTATTATAAATATTATTATTATTATTACTATTATTATTAGTATTATTATTATTATTATTATTATTATTATTATTATTATTATTATTATTATTATTATTATTATTATTATTATTATTATTATTATTATTATTATTATTATTATTATTATTATTATTATTATTATTATTATTATTATTATTATTATTAATAATATTATTATTATTATTATTATCATTATTATTATTATTATTATTATTATTATTATTATTATTATTATCATTATTACTATTATTACTATTATTATTAATATTATTATCATTAATATTATTAATATTATTATAATTATTATTAATATCATTATTATTATTATTATTATTATTATTATTATTATTATTATTATTATTATTATTATTATTATTGTTAATATTATTATTATTATTATTATAATTATTGTTGTCATCATCATTATTATTATTATTATTATTATTATTATTATTATTATTATTATTATTATTATCATTATTATTATTATTATTATTATTATTATTATTATTATTATTATTATTATTATTCTTATTATTATTATTATTTTTTTATTATTATTTATTATTATAATTTTTCTTATTATTATTATTGCTATTATTATAATTATTATTATTATTATTAATATTATTGCTATTATTATTATTAATATTAATATTATTATCATTATTATTACTATTTTTATTTTTATTATTATATTATCCTTTGTTCATAATATTTCTAGCAATAATACCAGAAATGTGTCATAAGCCACATATGATAATTGTTCATCCATCGAACCGGTATCTTTGGAGAATCTATTAAGAATTCTGCCTGAAATTTAGAATAAAGTCATCCATAGCACACATAACTAAAACAAAAGTGTTTAAAGATGATAATAAAGTGAGATTAGACTACTAAAATCGCATGAAATGGAGAAAATATCTACAATCGTAAAAAACAGAAAAAACAGAATTCGAGAAACGAGAGGAATCAAACAATTATCAATTGGAATTATAGTTGAAAAAGGAAATAAGGGATCAAATTACCGGCTGGATTGATGTCGAAAAATCGAACATAAGTTTTAAGGACCGCATTGAACATCGAAGCGTGTAATTTTAAAGAAGAGCGTAGGAGTAATAGCCTGAGGCTGATTGACCTTAAAACGCTCAACATGACCAGAGCTCCATTTGACCACAAAAAGACGTAGAAAAAGGAGGCGTGGTCGAAATTGGCCAATCGGTGTAATTCCGTTAAATTGCCAAAAGCTAAATCGCCGAATGCATCGCAATCCGATTGGTTGGTAGCGTTCGATACACCATTCGAGATTGATTCAAATTTATTGACCAGTTTTGAAACTTCTTCTTTATCTGACCTACGAGAAAAAACATTCAAAGCAATACGCAACTATTAGGTTTATTAATGTAGTGAACTTATAAAAATTGAAAATAATTCATAATTTTAAAAATTTCAAAATTTAAAAAAACTTAATTTAAAACAAATTTCAAATTAATTCCCCGTTAAAACTCATTCACTCATCCTTAATAGTCGGTAATTAAAACCATAATAATTGAGATCAACGTTCAACAATGAAACATTAAAAACGATTTTTTATAATTATTTTTAATATTTTATATAAATTAAAATATTAAAAATATATAAATAGTTTAAAAAAATAACAAATATTGTCGACTATGGATAAGAAGGTAAACGAGTCAGTCGTTAGTAAAATTAAATAATTTTAGTAGACCGAAATTATGATAAATTGCACGACTCGTCGCTCAAGCATCGAACTAAAAGAAATAAAACCGATAAAAAAATTGAAATCGCTGAAAGTCGAAAGCTCAAATTATACCATTGATCGAAATGATTTGGGAAACAACATTTAAGACGACTTTAATGGTTTAGCGAATGATTTTACCTCAACAAATCTATCATTTATTGATAACTAGAAAAGAGAAATACTCCGATGGAACAAAAAAGATGAATATACTGAAGAAATTCGGTTTAGGCCAATTATTAGCCTTTGAATCGTAGGATAACTTCTGTTTCGCAAAATATTTTGAGATATTTACCAATAAAAATGAGGAAAAAAACGTGTTTTTTTGCTAATTCCACATCCCTGATTTCGAACTTTACACCCTCATAAATAACTCAATTTTGTGTTTTTTAACGCGGTGTGCCGCGACGTGTAGCCTTAGAAGGTGCTTTATTTTTATTTTATTTGATTTATCCCGACTTATAACCGGAGAAGTTGGCTAGGAAAATCTTAGTCTAAATCTGCTTTTTACACCATCCACTAGAGTGTAAAGTTTAAACCCCTATTTCAAACTCCGTATTAAGTTTTAAAAACGTTTGCTGGTAAGCTCAAAGTAGCACTATAAACCGTAGTAAATTTTATCAGAAAAAATTTTTAAAGACTTATAAGTGAAGTTGTTGGCTGACATAAATTAGTCGAAAACTCGACCAAAATGTGTTCTGTTTACCCCAGATTTTCTCACTCTTTACACTGCATCTCCAGGAGTGAGTCAATTTTCAAAAAAGCAAAAAAGTGGTTATGAACTTACTCAATTGTCTACATTTAAACAAAGCCACATCAAACAGATTGCAGAACTGACTAAAAGTCTGGTAACCGACCAAAATTTTAAGAAACTATATGTTATAACGGTACGAAAAGTTTACACGCCTTTAAACACTGGTAGAAGTGTAAAAAAATTAAAAAATGGCGACATCAAATTTTTTTATTATCTATCCTTTAAAAACCTCACGATACAGAAGTATCTCGTCACTTTTTAGGGGGTCCAATTATATTATAGGTATCAGCAAAGCGCTACATACGATTAAGATGGCCGATAATGAATTATAAATGATCAATAAAAGGTAAATAATGATAGATGTAAATAATGATTGATTTAATGAATAATAAATAGTCGGAGTAATGGAAGTAATATTAACTTTTCTTAGTAATCACTAAAATAATACTAAATAAAATAATCTGAATTTTAAACTTCTAACTTATTCTCTTACTACCATAAACTTTAATTCTTCCTACTGTTTTACTTTTAATCCTTTTCGCTTTTTTAGCATTTTTTAATATTTTTAAGTTAGAGAGATGCAGTCGGCCTTCATCAATACCTGCTTGTCGTCAAAGCAAGAATTGTGTGATTTTTTGTTTTTTCTTATTTTAGATAAATTTTTCCTTGATTCAACTAGGTGCATTTTATTCTTGTTTATCGTAGGCATTTTTTAAGATATTCTTAGAAATTTTTTAAATTTTTTTAACCCTTTGTTGATCATTTTTGAACACATACGTTTCTTCTGGAGCATTTAAACGGTAAATTAACAGCACAAATGACTATTATTACCAAATATTCAGCCACCAGTCCGTAAAATTGAACAACAGCTGAACGAATAAGCAGAAAGAGACTATCAAAAGAACGACTAATCGATTTCCCATTGCGCAAAAATACGCGCCAAAAATGCTCCATTTCAAGGATCCTTCAGCCGAACTTTCTTGAGAGTCGTGCGGCAGCTAAACTTTCATAAAAAATATGAAATGTGTCAAAACTTATACGCATCAGAAATCGCATAATTGCATTGAATTGCATATTGCATGCGTAAAAAAGATCGCTAAAAGTTGTTCTTCAAAATAACCATCAAAACTATTTCTAAAGGAAAAAAATTAATACAAGGTAGGAGCAATACTGCACTGAGAAAGACAAGTACATGTAAATTAAAAATAACATTGACAGAAAACCTAAGGAAATTAGAAATTATAGCTGACCAGTCTCTTAAAATTTTTACAGGAGCAAATTACCTTTTAACCATACGACTCACGTATATTAGTCTTCTCTATAACACCGATTTTACGGGTCACGTACGTTATCTTCATATGAAATAATTCAATTAATTAGTTTTTAGTTGGGTAATTTATTTTTCCATAATCAATATAATTAGTTTTATTTATAATTTTTTGGCAAGAAATTAATAAATAAAAGAAAATGTTGATAAAAATAGAATAATTTGTAAATCTAAAATTTTTTAATGAAAAATTGGTCAAAGACATCATCAAATATATACCCTCCGTCTAATTACATTGCGTTCCTATGAAATTTCATTAATTTGCATTATTTATTGATTTATTTATCGATTTTTCCCTGATTCTTCTTAGTTAACGTTTTGATTTTTTCCGTATAATTCGTTCTAATTATATATATTTCTATTATTTATTTGCCTTAGAATCAAATATTTACTTGTTTATTTATTTATTGATATATTTACTTATTTGGTTATTAAATATTTTATTTATTTATAAATTACTATAAATATTTTTGCACTTAGATTACTTGTTGTGATAATTTTTAACTGATGTGTTATACTTCTTTGTCCGTTTCTTTTGCTTTTCTAACGATAGCCGCGTCAGTTTTCTGTGTTGTTGGTTCGTCGAAGGAGTCTTGTGTATCTAATAAATTTCTACATTTGATATCCGTTTTCTCATCGGTGTTTACACTGTCTACAATTTCGTCGCATTCTTGGCTTTCTTGCAAAATTGAAGTAAATTCTTCGCCAAGTTGAACAAGATAATCGTAGGTGCCAGAAGCAACAACTTTACCCTAAAAAGTAAATCAGAAAGATGAGTGCACAACAGGAACAAGTTTTGGGTTCGGCCCGGTCTAGAATTCAATAAGAGGGCTTCACTGGGTTAAACTGACTCAAAAAGTTGCTGTAAAAGTTTATTCAGCAATCAAGATACCTTAATCTACAAGACTTAAGCTACTTCAAGCATTTTCTAGCAAAAGTTTTGAACTTTTGTTTAGAGACTTAATTTTGCCGTTTTTTACTTTAAAACTTCCACTATTCCTCTTTTTGTGGTCCCAGGCCGTCAGACTCAGTGTCATATGTTTATCGGTGATACTATTTTATTTCCACATCGTTATCATCAGTTTTTCGAGTAAAAATCAGGATAGTTTGTTTTCATTTACTCTTTGTGATCTCTTTTTAAGTTTTTTTATTTCCTCTAGACTATATGATTTCTATATTTTATTTATTTCATACGTTTTTCATATGCTATTAACGTCTATTTATCAATTCCAAAAGATGTTATATGTAATTTACGAATGAGAAATGAGAGTAGTGAGGAAAATTATGAACTTACGAATATTGAAGACAAAAAGATATTCATTATTCAAACTTCTATGATAAATAAATTATGAAAAATATATCTTCAGTATTTTCATGTAATTCCTCTTACTTGGTCTACTTTACAGTAAAAAATATCGCTAAGCATGCGCATAACATAACTCTCTTTCACGACAATTATTTGGTCGGCATATTTTAAGTATTGAAGTTGATTAGTGACCAGTATTCGAGTCTTTCCTGCCAGTTGCCCAAGAATGCACCTGTGGGAAAAGAGCGCGTAAGAAATCTCCTAAAAAGTACAGTCATAGCAGAAACAAATAAAAATAAAATAAATATGAAGCAGGGCTTAGTCGCTTTTTAGCATTAAACACATTCCGCATGCCGCAGCTCACTAGCCTTTAAATCCTGTTTTGACGCCATATGTAGGTCTCGCTTTAATGCTGCTGTGACTTTTTCTTGGCCCAGTCAGCAGCACTAGATATAGTCGTGGGGGTTTAGAAGATCAGAATATCGATGCACTGCTTGGCCAGGCTGAGAGGTCAGTTGGTTTGGGGGATCAGGCACATAATTGTTTTAACCGAAATGACCCTCATACTTTAATAAACCATAGAATAAGCGAAACACTCTCTTGATTTGTTACTCAAGGGTTGCTGCATTTTATTTTTGTTGTTATTATCAGTTTTTGACTGTAATTTCGTTTTTTTCCCAGAGAATTTATCTATTCTTTATTCTGGAAGGTCTAGGTCTGAATCACACGCAGCGTGATGGGGGAGGGGGGTAGGACCCCGAGAATCTAGCGGACCGCTCCAAATCAGTAGACTCCCAGTGTTGAATTTTTCGGTGCTATTTTTTAGCTATTTCACCCAACGGACCACATGGAATTCGACTGCAGCTCAACTATAATCTAGACCCTAAATTTTGTTACGTGCAAGTGTGGTCCAGAATTAGAATTTCAGAAAGATATAAAGAAAACTCTACGCCGTAAACAAGGCATAATCAAATTAACTCGAATTAATCGAAACTTTTGAGCAAAAGTGCTCTAAATTGATCGAGAGACTGAAGTTATGTTGAATCAATTAACTCAATTAATTAATTTAGATCAATTAACTTAATTAATTAATTTTAATTCAATTTAATCATTTAAGTTTTTTACGCTATGGTGGCATTGATCTTTCTTTTTAGCTATTTTACATTAAAAAAGCTTCTAGCAGGCCATTTATGGAAATCAGGTTGTTCAGATGTACCTTATATCAAAGTTGAAGCTAGATTGCTATAGAATTCAACGACCGTATTTAAGATTATGTTGTTCTTCTTTAATTTGACATTTACGAAGAGAATTCGATAAAAAGCAAAATGAACGAATTTTTAAATACTGAAAGGCATTTTAAATTATCAGTTTATGCAGACAGAAAGTGATCAGAATATCCCACTGAAAATAATTCAAACAATAAATAAAAGAAAGGGCTTTAGAAAGGATATTTAATGGGCAGACGAATACCAGTTTAAGAGGTCTTTGGCCTCCTAAAATGATGAATTATTTCAAATAAAATGCCCGGCGTTTCTTATTTAATCTCAAACTCTTGTAAAAAACGAAGAGTCAAAGTATTAATCACTGACAAAGTGACCCTTTTGAAACTAGAGACTCTGGAATTGATAAAAAATCCATTTTACTTTTCAAATATGACCGCTCCAACTCGGCGATCCGTTGCGCTCAAAGGATCATCGAGCAAATAGACATCCGCATTATTATACACTGCCCTGCAAGTTTGAGTATTTAATGAAAAATTTAAAAGATTGAATACACAAAAATATATTAAAATTTTATTTTTAAGTTAAAAAGGATACGAAAATGAAAATTTCAAATTTTTATTTTCATTTTTTAAACCAAGAATTGAAATTACTAAAAATCGTTAAGAGAAAAATTAGTAAGAAAATAAATCATTATTGATTTGATTAGATTAAAAATCATTATAGGTAAGAATATGATCGACCGAAGTCAATTCACACACGCTGACGGGATAATTTTTGTCCGTAAATCTTTAAAGTTAGTAAAATTTTCATTTTTATTTATTTCCTTTTCTTCCTTTTTTTAAACACTGAATCGGTTCAAAACAAAAACTTCCTAAAAACACTGAAAATTGATTCATATTCGATGAAAAGTGATTTTTGATTTCTAAATAATATACTTAAAAATTAGGATAGCTTTCATCATCATACTAATATGATGAAAGATAGGAAATGTTTTATTATCTTAAAGACGATTAGTTTTGAAAACTATTTTGAACAACAAAAATGTTGACAAGTGAATTAATTTTTGGACCTCGCCAAACCAATCCGTGCTCTTTGTCCACCACTCAAAGCGGCTCCTCGATCTCCGATTAGCGTTAAATCCCGATTTTCGAATTTTTCGAGGTCCTATAAATAATTTATGTATGCATTCTCTTCGAATTTATTGATTCATATACTCATTTATATTTAATTGTTTATTCAATTCCTTCATTCACTTTGTTTCCCTTCTTAACCTTTCAAACTCTTCTTAATAATCGATGCTAAAATCAGAATATAATATACGAATAAGCAAACATAATCTCGGCAGTTTCCATTTTTTCCCTTAGGACACGAATTGTTCTCCAATTTATTTTTTCATCAAAATAGTTTCAGTGAAACTTAATTTTTAAACATCGATTTGTCAAATTGTAAATTATTCCCATTATTTATTTATTTGATTAAATCCCATCCATGCTGAATTCCGATAAAGCCGGGCAACAAAATATCGAAATCTCTGTCGAATAACCCGACAATTGCTTTTCTGGCTTACACTTCTTGCGAATATGGCTTATTCGCAGATTGGTAAAAAGGTGTTCAATTAGTGGTCTTAGTTAACTAACCTGTGCTTGGAACCCTAAACTATATTTTTCCTTTGTTAAAAGAGTCATAAAAGGGTCTGTGATCTATTGCTAATTGTTCTTAGAACTAGAGTTGTTTAATTCGTTATTCAGTTTTGTACGTTTTCGCACTCGATACATTTGTATTCAACAAAAATAAAAATGAGAAGTTGTGTTGAAAAAGTTAAGAAAAAGAAGCTAATTTTAAAGTTAAAAAATAGGATTTAAGCTAAACAGAGCGGAAGAAAAAAGAAGAGCTCTCGCGCAGTTCTTCGCTGGCTGCAAAATATTGTATTAAAATGCTAGTATTAGCAAAAATTATCGAATGGCCCGATAATCTTCCAGACTGCACTCTAAGTTAGATTTTATTTTCGACGGTTTTTAATATTTGAATTATATATGAACCAAAGCAGGCCTTGAATGACTAAGAAAGACCAAAATGTAAGCAGCTCAAAAGATTCAAAGTGCCTAAAATTAGTCCGAATTCGCGCATAAAAGGCGCAATAGCGTACCAGAGACAAAGCACATGCTTCTAACGCAATATTGTACGACTGTTGATCGAAAGTATCGGGGCCCCCAAAAATCACATTTTGTCTTATTGATCCCGGAAAGATCCACGCTTCCTGTGGCACATAAACTTTTCGGCCTTCAACGGTGCACAGGCCCGTGTTATTTAAAGGCGCGTCTCCACATAGACATTGCAAAATAGAAGACTTAAAATAAATTACTATTTTGTACTAACGTAATATAATAAAAATTTATTTATACATTTTATATTCTCTCAGCTCAGGTCAGTAAGAATTATTTGTTAATATTTTATTGTTCCCAGCATGACTGCCAATTAAACGTGGGCGTGGGAAGGGTGGTTTTGGCGTTTAGAACCACAAAAAATTTAGTATAACTCCACAAATCGATAGACCCCCAGAATTAAACATTTTGCATGTTTGATTTTTGTTGGTTTACATCACCATACCCTCAGAATTAGGGCCCATATGTGCTGCCAACCTTTCGCGAAATGCTACTGATTTTATGTAGAATTTCATTTGCAAGCAAAACTAGGAAAATTTGCTATTTTGAGCGTTTTTAGCTCAAAAACCACCGATTTCGCCGGCGCTGGGCGCCAGAAAATCATTCCATTGAGTTTTTTTGAAAATTTTACTTTTTTAAGATATGGAACGAAGAAGCATCGTCGGAGAAGCCAAGATGCGAGTCTATCGTTTCCAGTCAAGACGCTCAAGAAAAATTCTTTGGGGATGACCCCAACAATTCACATTTCATACATGCCTGTTGACGAATCAATGGTCTAAGAAACATGTTAACAAATTACACAAAAAGACCTGCGATTCGCAATAAAACATAACAAAATCTTCGCAAGAAGAGTCCAGCTCGACGTATACGGGCTTCAAAATAGGGGCCTAGGGGGTCTGGACCTCTCCCAGAATTCAAGCCCTCGGAATTCGAGAGACCACAAAAATAATTTTATAAATGTTTTTTCTCGTTTTTTTCCGATTTTCGATGCCAATACTTAGAGCTTAATCAGCAACTTCGAGAGTGGGGACCTATTCTAGAAGCTGCCAGCCATCACATTTTTTCTTTATCGCGTTTTTCGGTAGAAACAAACAAAACTCGTTCTTGGCAATTTGACAATAAAAGCAGAATTGCCAAAAATAGTAGCTTAGGAAAAATGCGGCGGGGTCAACTTTTAAAACGGTCAGAAAAGAATGGTCTTCAATCTAATATCAACTTTCGGCACTTTTTCGACTCTATGTACGTATCGGCGCACTGAGTAAACATGCCAGTAGTGGAACGGATTTTGTAAAACCTATCAAAAATTTATTAAAATTTTATAGGACGATAAAATATTACGAGTACGGCAATATTAAAGCAGAAGAATGGGTGAAAGTAAAGCTTTTCTAGAAAATGCTTAGAATTTCGAAATTAATCGTCGATCTTGAATGAAAATATACTTTTAACACTTATAAATATCCGCCTCAGGAGTTATACAGCGGACCACGGGGAGGCTGAAATATAATAATTTCCAGTTCATTATCGTATCCACAAAATGTGCAGTGGGATAGTCAGCTGATTAAGGAACAATATAAAACACAATTTGATAACTCAAAATTATTTCGTATACTTTTCCGGAGCCAACTGGGCCAACTATCATTACGAATTGGCCTCGACGAATTCTAATATTCACATCATGCAGCACTTCCTACAAAATTTGAAAAAAATTATTTGTATTAAACGTATTTGTATGTATATTTATATTTGCATTAGCATGATTTTGTCAAGAAATACGCAAAGCGCCAAACATAAAAAATGCCAAAAATTTACAAAATGACTCTCAGTAGACTTAATGTTCCAATCTACCATATTTTTCTTATCTCATTTGTTTATTTCTTATTTTTCTTATTTTTCTTATTTTTCATTATCTTATTTTTCTTATTCTCTGCCTATCTTCTTTTTCTCATTTTTTTCTTATTTCCAATTTTATTCCAGAGTGCTTTAGCATATTTTACCGATTACTTTGTCTACTTTCATTGAGAATTATTCTTTATATGAAATTCGTTTAAAAAATTTCAAAATTTTTGGCAATTCTTTGCGAATTATTTTCTACTATTTTTTAATATCATCAATTCTCCTTTCGCTCAGTAAGAGCAACATAACGAGCCCATAAAAAAATTTGAAGCGAAGCGCAGGTAAAGAAATTTCTAAGATTTTGTACTAAAAACGTTAAAAGCTATTCTAAAATATCCTTTTATGCACCAGAAATCGTTTCAAGAGTCATACAATTTTTTCAACTATACGAAACCACATTCAATATGGCCTCAGTTCAGGCTGACACAGATAAAAAAATTAAAAAATCGCAATAAACGATGGCCAAAAAAATATTAGAAAGTATGTGTTTGAAGGTCGCCCCAATTGCACATTATTTTTGCTTTTTTTGCTTTCATCTTCTTTCTTTGTTATAGATTTCGTAAGGTACAGTAGCCTTGTTTAAAAGTCAGCTTTCGCTTATTATTTAATTCCTTTTATTTATCATACATTATTTTATTTTACATTATGATTATTATTCTTTATTGCTCTTTTGCTCTTATTATACTTCTTTAGATTCTCCGAGCCAACTGGCAGAATACCTCCGCATCAATACAGAATAACCTTCGTTTTCCTTTTGGCCCCGGGCTACCATCATGACTGTAAGCATTATTTACGTACGATTTGTCAGAAAACGATGCATCGCTGTCTTTAGGCGGTTGTTGTTCTTTTAGCAGAAGAAATTTCTACAAAGTTTTCATAAATAGCGAGTGAGCTAATTTAAATTTTTTTAAATAGTTCTTACTAAATTCCTAAAAAAGTCTTTCTAAGCCATTATAGTGGACTAATTCGATTTTTTGAGCGAAATAACTTGGGCTTATAAAAAATGACCGAAAAAATAAAAATTCATACAAACACTTTGAAAAAATTTTAAAGAAAATTTAAACATTTATAAATAAAATACAAAGTGATAAAAAGCTAGTATATCCTATTAAAATACAATCCCACGACATCTAATCAAAACATGAACAAAATGCAATAGTGGAGTCCAACTAAATTAGCTGCACCGAAAATTAGAATGTTTGTGTCTTAAGGAGAAAAACAGACAGAATTAAGCACTTAATAGCACCAAAATGGGAAGAAATATAAATGGTAAACAAATTAAGTAAAAAGGAAAATTCTGAGAAATTGATTGACGAATTGTATTAATCGGATGCAAATGTTTTAGATTTATATTATCTTCTTAATTAGATGCAAATGTTTAGTTATATATTATATTGTGTAATTGATATTCATTGCAATTTTATAAATTTATCAATTGTATTCTACACAATTTTTACAATTTCCGACTTATTTTGTTACGCTAATAATGCGTTGCCGTGAAAACATTTTTTGAAAGAGAGGAAATTTTGAGCATTGCATAAATTCGAATAAAAGTTAATTTTTTATACGAAATAATAAAATTTGAAAAAGTTAACCTTAGTCGCCCTTGCAGAATTGTGATTAATTTCAAAAAGAAATTTTAAGTTTTTGACTTCCATCGATTCCGCCAAAGCTAGCAAAAATTTTGAAGTTTAATAATAGAAATGTAAAATATAGGACTTCTTGTGGGCCAGCTCAGAAAACTTTTTTAATCAGATTTTTTGAACTTAAACACGCTGGTAACAAGTCAAAAATAACAATTTTTAGCTTTTCAACACAACGTTTTTTTACAGAATGTTTTAAGAAAAATCTAAAATCAAAGAATTAAAAATTAAAAACGCCTTTTTATTCTAGAATAAAAAAACAAGTCAAGAAAAGTCCAATGAATTTGAGCGATATATGGTCCAAAAACTGATTTTTTAGCGCGATGTTCCAGCGAAATTGCCGAAATAGTATTTTCGAATTTTTTAGGGGACTAAAAATTTTGCTCTGGTCAACAACATCGTGCGAGAGGCCGTCAAACCATCGTGCGGAAAAAATCATCCTGAAAGCATGTATGCTTCGCGTTTTATTTATTTTATTTCTCTTTTTTAAATTTTTCACCGCACGCAGTAGCGTTTGATATTCGATACTACAAATTCTGCACTTTGCACTTTGCACTTCTTTTTATTTTATTTTATTTTTTATTTTTGTTCTGTTAAGCATACTTCTACTCTTTTTTGCATGGAATAAGATGTTTCGTACAACAAATCTTGCACTTCAGATTATGTGTAATTTTTGAATTATTCTATTTTTATCCTCAATTTTTTTACCATACTTCTATTCTTTCACAAGTCACGTGATACTCCGTGTAGTGGCGAATAGCGAATGGCACGAAGAGACCAATGGTCATTCTGAGGTCGTTGAATATGGAAGAAGCGATAAACACGTTTTCAGAATCGATACGACCGAGTTCAGACGAAAAATAAGCCGTGATTAGAGCACACAAAATCATTAATTTTCCATAAATCACGTAAAGGCCGTAAATTATCGATTCGTAGACGCAAGCGAATCGGAATTTTCGGATTTCTTGTCTAAAAATGTTTTCCATTAGGGAAACTTTGGCAAAAGCTGGTAAAGAATAGCAAGGATAATACATATTTTTGGAGCAAAAATGAATTTATTAATTATTTGAAACGCCTAAAAATTTCAAAAATTACAGACTGGCGCATGAAGGTACGTAAAACGCGAAAAAATGAATTTGTGTGCCAGAAGTATTTCTTCAATAAAGCGTATTACGTAATTTATTCGAAAATTCGTAGGGTCCAAAATAATTCTATTTAAAATTTTCGATTAGCGCATATTAATTTTAGATTTTGCTCAAATTTCTAATTAACAATCTAATAGTTAAAATTTATTGCCTATTCATTCTGTAGCTTAAAAAAGTTTAGCTAGTCAAAAGTCAAAAATAAGTCAGTCGCGCATGTATATTTAGTGATCGGAATTATGATAGTAATCAACAAAAGGGCACTAAATTAATCTTCAAATAATTTCTAAACTTTGTCAATGTTAAAACTTTCTGACAAAAATTATTCAAGCAAAGGATAATAAAAGATTTTGCGTTTAATTGCTAGTATTAGCAGTGTCCCAGCTCATGTTTGTTATTTATTATTATTATTTTTACTATTTTTGTTTGTGATTATCATCATTAGTATTATTTTTGATTATTAAATTTGGCATCGTGCTATCAGTAGATTCTACTTTTAGAGTATGACGTTAAGAAAAAATAAAATGATTTTTCGATATATTTCGTTAAGAAAAAATAAAATGATTTTTCGATATATTTTTATATTTTCATTTTTAAATTTTGCAACATATTATTTCCATTTCAGAGTCCAAATTTTTTAGCACAAGTATGCGAATCAAATTATGGATACTTTCGAATCGAATGAACCATGTCGGCGAAGAGATCCTCCCAAGCGTACATTTTTATAACACGAATTCCATTCAAGAGTTCGCTCATTAAACTGATTCGTTGATCAGTATATCTGGAGATCTTGAATCTGCAAATAGGAAAATGCGAAAATCGGCACAAAATCACCTAAAACAACTCAAGAAATCATTGTAAGAAGTAAAAAAATCCTTGTTCTGTACACAACCTACTCTTCTAAGGTAAAAATAAAGTTTTCAGAGCGTTAAGATAGTCAGTAAATGTCATTAATGAGCGATATACGAAAAATGCCAATAAATATGGCTAAAACCATAAAAAATACGCATTATCTTCTGTCGTGCCCAAATATTTTTTGACAACCGCCGCACCCCGCCCCCTACAAATCCGCGCCTCCCTACTCTGTTTCCTAAATTTTTGCCAAAAATATATATTTTAAACTTTTTTAAATTTAAATTCTGCATCAGAATATTTTTAAATTTTTAATTAAAAAACGAGTAAGCAAAGGACTCTGTCTCCTTAAAATAGCGAGTTTCAATGTCATGACCGTTTAATTATTTGCATCATGTGTCTAACAGGCATCATTGTAAGCAAAATCTGAAGAATTATCCGCAATTTTTTAATAAAATTTATTTAATTAATTAAAAAAGCTTTTGATACACATTTGCCTGTGTAATGAGATTCGAAATCTGGATGACTCATGTTTTTTTCAAAGCAACCTGTGAGATGAAAAAAGTGCGTAGCATTAAAAGTCTATTCAGGGATGTTAAGTGTGATTTTATAAAAATAAATGCAAAGAAAATAAAAATTTTAAGTTTAACTGCCTAAATGAAAATACTAATGCTTGATTAAAATTCGTTGATTCGTCCGATAGACCAAACAATACGTATTTTGTTTTTTCTTCGATTTTACCTTTTCTCAGCGGAGAGCTTTTTCAAAATGAAAAATCGCATAATTCCAGCACTTATTAAGGAGTAAAACTAAGACTCGCAAGCTTAAATAAGCATTGCAAAAGCCAGTACAAAATATCGAAAATCATGATAATCACGTTGCAAGGTGCCCGAAAAATTTGCTCAATATAATTATCATGTTATACATGTATTTTGATAAAATAATTTAATTTTTTATTTTTTCTCTTATCTCGCCGATGCATCAATTGTGACTCGTGATACGTCCAGCACTTAAGACATTTTTGCTGCCTTATCCGTACGGCTTAAATTCCAAAGTTGGCAACACGTCGTATTTACTGTCAAAAATTCGAAAATTTTATGCAGTAGTGTTCGGAAACGATCATAAACTGTAGATTATTGTACTTTTTACGCTATTGTTAGCACTTACACCATTTTTTGAGGACTATTTTGACCCAAGAAGCTTGTTTCTACAGAAATGGACTTATTCATAGCTTTGGAACGCGTGGAAGGAGTGGGAAGGTTTAAATTGAATATTACAAAGACATATTCATTCTTAGCTGCCACGCTTCGTCCATGCTTTACATCTTGAGCTGGCTAAATATGTTTTCTTCTTAAAGCCATATTCCTTAACGCTTTATGAGTTCAAGATAGCAAAGTTAGATTTATAAATCAGACTTCATTTTGTTTAGCTATAATTTTTAAAATAATTAATTTAATCTAATGATAATTCAAATTTATTTCATTTCTACAAACCTATATTTTCCTGTCTTTCTGCCCATGTAATTCTGAAATGGCAAAAAAATCGCCAGAACGACCAGGCCGGCCAACAAAGTCGGTCCCACGTCGTACCAGGCGAATGTCATGTACAGAATGAGCGAAAGAGGGCCGATCCAGTAAAAGTGGATGAAGATTACTACCTAAAAAGCGATAATTACAATCATAGATGCACATCATGGATGATTTGGAGGTCAGCAGGCTGGGGATCAATTTAAGGGCTTTTTTGGCCGAAATGACCTTGAAAATGTTCTACTTTTATTCATTTTTTGCCTCCGTTTCGCCCCATTATTTCCAGAGAATTTCCCAACTTTCCATTCTGGGGTCTAGGTCCATCCGACCCCCTAATTGTATATCTGATTATAATCCTGTTTTATATGACTAGCAGATATTATGAGCTAATCTTACAAACTCGTCTTTGCAGTGATTCGCATTAATCTCACCCAGCTTAGGGCTAAGTCATGCTGTGCTATCTTAAGATAATTTTGACGGTTATTAATTATACAATAATGCTATTTGTAGACTAATTGACTGGCTTTTGATCGAAAGCTGTATTAATTTACGCATTTTTCGCTAAAAATTGATAGCTTTCGATTTCCAGAAAAATTATTCTCAAACATTCTTAGATAAATAAAATAGCAAATTTTTCGGAAATGTGCTCAGACTTAGCGCACTATTTTTCCCCAAAAAATCCATTATACTACAATCATTTAATTTGTCTGCTACATAGTTTTTCCCAATTAGCTGAGCATAATGAAACCAATTTTATTCAATAGTTCCACTATTATTATTGTTCTTGTTATTATTTAAGTCTAAACTATAAAGGAGGATAAAGACTCTGGGAAAATCGATTCGAAATTCCTAAAGGGAACTGATTCAAAAATGCAAAAAATTTAAAACCTAGCGTCCGCTTGAAAAGTTCGTAAAATCTAAACAGCTCGTATTTGTTGATTCCGATTCAGTAATTAACACTCTTTTGATCATTGTGTCAATTATTACCAGGCCCCGTGGTTGATTAGACAAATAGGAAAATATCAAATTGATAAAAAATTAGAAAAATAAATTTTAAAAAATTGAACAAATACAAATTGGACGAATAAAATAAATAACAAATAGCTTTTAGGGCAAACCAACCTGATCAAATCGCGCCACGTCATTCGATAGCAAATTCACTATTTTGCCCACTTCAGCTTCTCTCAGTGCGCTGTTGTGCAACTTCAAGCTCTAAAATGGATACAAAATCGAGGATTTCTTATTAAAAAATTTTTTTGTTTTAATTTTACTTTTTTATTGCTCATTTTAGTTTTAATTAATTTTTTATCTCGATTGTAGTGGAATCAAGGTTTAATCTATCTTAATTTCAAAAATTCCAAACATACAAAGTTAATTATAAAATATTAATAAACAATGCCGGGACAGGCTTACACGCACGCATCTGCATGAATTACATGTACTCAAGAAGTTCATTTTGATATCTGCTTGTATTTCTTGCAACGGTGTTTTCAAGTTCCCTTCATCAGATTTTCCGGGCTGTTATTGACAAGTAGCTCAGAATTTCAAAACGAAATATAGAATAAAATAATAACAAATAAAATCAAACGAAATAAACTAGAAAAAATCAAATAATGAATGAAATTAATAGGTTTCAGCTCAGGTTCGGATGCTACTGGGGAGGGCGGCCACCCATTTTCTGGCAATCGACTATCGTAATCTTTCAAATTTTTTTCTTGTGTGTTAACTGAGTAATTGTCCGCTGGATGTAATCCACGAAAATTTAAATCCAAGTCAAATTAAATTTCAGTAAATTGTTAGCGCAGCAAAAGATTAAAAATCAAGTAAAAAAATAAATGAATGGCTGATAATTGAACTCAAATTGTAAGATATCCCAATATCGTCTACCTTCTTATAAATCAAAGCACTGCAAGCTATGCGAATTCGCATTCCCACTCTGGCTATGCAATAAAATGGTCTATTCCTTGCAATTACAGCAGCCAAGAGTGCTACAGTAAAACCGATCGTGTACAAATACGCGTCGTCTTTGGTCACTTGCGAGCAATTTTGAAAGTAGCGAATCAGACGGCTCATAAAGATCAGTTGAATAAAACGAAAGACTTGCTCAAAAATTTAAAAAATTTGATGAAAAATATAGAAATAATACTTGTTTTAAAGAAATGCAGGATCATGTGCTGCACGAAGTTTTAGATCTAGAAATCTGGATTAATAAATAGACTAATTATTAAACTTAGAAATAAATTAGAGTGCCTATTTAATAATAAATGCAATTGATAGTAATAAATCTTAATGATAGATAATATATACTACGATTAAGGGTTTTATATCGAAAAAATCGACAATTGTCCAAGTGGATTTAAAAACCCGCTGGAGTATATTTTAGCACAATTTTGAGCTAAAAAGAGCCAGTTTTTAAATGCTCCGCGTTGGATTTATTGTTTTTGTCTAATTTTAACCTTCTGAACTAACCAACTTTGAATAAGACATAGTGAATATGTCAAAATTTTCTGACGCCTCGCGCAAAATTATTTATTTAAGTACTTGCTTTTCTCTGCAATGCCCTAAAAGTTATGTACATACCAAGTTGAAAATTTTTTCAGCAGATTCGATGAAGGTATCAAAATGTCGCTTAACATGTCGCGCATTCAGGTTGTCGCAAAGTTTTTAACATGATTATTATTATTATTATTATTATATTATTATTATATTATATTATTATCTTATCTTTCACTGATTATTACAGACGAACTCATTTTTGTTGAGTAAAACAAGAATCTAGAATTTATTTCTAAATTCAACCAAGTTTTAAGCATCAAATTTTGAAAATTGCAATATTTTTTGAAATTCAGTTAGGGACATGAATTGCATGTCCCAAATTTCGATATCCTATGTTTTCTGCCTAAGAAAATTTTTAGTATTAATCTTTCTAATCACAATTTTTTTGCCGGGCCAAATCTTAAAGCCTTTCATAGAATCGAATCTAAACCTAAGGCAGACAAGATTTGAATTTCAAAATTTTTACCTCTTTAGTGGGTTCCTTATAGGATAGGCAAATTTTTTTTATCTTGCGATGAAACTTGTGCTCTTAAAAGTAACTCATTTGCTATAATAACGGGAAGAATTCTCTTGCTTTTTTCCTTTCGATTTTAAAAATTTTGATTTATACACTTTGCTTGAATATGGCCTGCATGCACTGATCACTTAAATCTTCTTGAATGGCTATATCAATGATTATCCAATAAGTTCCATCAACTTTAGATTTTCAAAAAACGAGTTAATAATTGCAATAATTTAATAATTCAATAATAATCCAATAATAATTCAATAATTAAAATTGCAGCCCCAAAAGTGTTTAAATGATCACATTTATACATTTTTGACTTTAATGATTTTTATTACTTTAATTATTCGGTCGATTCCAGAAGCTTGATAGGTTTTTAATGAAATTTAGTTCTCAAGTATAGTCGTAACAGTTAAGCAAAATTACCTCAAATGACCAGAAAATTCCATACACAATGTACTCCTTCCCAAACGCCCGACATATAGCATTGTGAAGCTTTGGCGTTGTCGAAAATTTGGTTGCCTTTGAGATTTCTTCGTCCCATGCTCTACTTTTTGTAATTAATGAAAATAAGACATGATAAGAATGAAAAAATTTGTTTGACACGGGCGCTAACTGATGAATATCAACCCACAGTGGCATGGACAGTCTGGGAGTTGGGATCCCACGAAGTTCAAAATACCCACGCAGATCTCCGAAATTGATTTTTATGTGATTTTATGCAACTTTCGCCCCTAGGTATTAAAAAATAGGTGATAAAGGAGGTATATTACGACTTATTTATTGTTTATGTTTATACTTATATCTATATTATTTATATTTATTATTAAAATTACGCATTATTATAGCCTTATGATTTATGATTTTGCACCTATCATTCTTTTCAGAGTTGCACGAATTATTTGGCAGTTAGAAAGCTAAAATCTAATGAACAGCATAAAATCATTATTTGAAACATTGCTCATCGAATGGAGCATACAATTTTCTATCTGTTACCTGAAAAAATCTCGACTGTCTTGAGACACTTGAGAATTGCGAGTCATAATGTACAAGATAGCGTTTTTGCGATACAGTAATGAGAGTGGCAGCATATCAAAATGTTTTTTCCATTTGCTTAAATCCAGTGCTATAACAATTATTTGAAATTGTTTTTTGTGTTTTGCACAATGTGCTTATACTCGTAATTTAAATTATGAAGTGCTTGAAGCTAAATGATATGAAGTGCTTGGAAAGCTACATCCTGGAGTATTTTTCCAAAATGGCTGCCTCCATATCGAAAAATTCAAAAGGAGAAGCCCGCAACAATGCAAACAACCCATCAAAAAGAGGAACAATAGCAAAGCAGAGTCCATCTGAAGACGCAAATATTTTGCTACTATTAAGCTTTAAAATGCAGAGCGGCTGGGAGCTTTTGCAAAGTTTTGCTTTTTTCAACTAGTGAACCCTCAGCAATGAGAAATTTATAGTTTTTCGACAACACAGTTGCGTAAAAAAGTTTCCTCTCTAACACACTTTAACATACAGATCGGCTACAAATCTATTATGTCCTATTTTTCAGATTAATAATAGTTGATCATAACAAACAATATTAAACATAAAAATAAAAGTATAAAAATAAGAATAATTTTAAAAACATATTTATAAGTAATAAATCTTAATGATAATAATAATAATGTATATTATCACTCCTGCTCATCATTGTTATTGGAATTGTAATTATTATATCTATTTTAATTATTATAATCGTTTACAATATTTATTATAATTGATGTTTATACTTATGCGCGCAAAAATATATTATTGACGCATTTTATTCTCGACATAAACATCTTCGCAAAAACACTTCCATTAATAAACTAAGATCTTGTTCGATAAGCACGAAATGTCTGCGCCTAAATTTTTGGAAACTCCGAGAGTACACCCAAATGTTTATCGCAATACATACGACAGATACGTTATCTGTTTTTGACCAAAACATGTGCAAACTCTACATGACGCGGATCGCTTTTCTATTTTTATATTGCCTAAATATAATTTGTCAAAATTTTTCAAAAGTTCGTATCCTGTGTGTAAGATTACGGTAGCTTGAGAGCACTTTATTTCTCACAAAAAACATCTGCATGATTATATCGCAATAACGATAACGAACATGCGTCTTTTTCAACTTTAAAAATTGCCTCGACACTAAAACGAGACCCTTTCTTCACTTTTGCTACGTGCACTTTATTTTTTTGTTTTCGTCGATCCTAACTTTTTCCAAACTTTTATCTCACTCTACAATCGGGATACTGTAATAAAATGAACGATGATTAGTTAAAGGCTTAGTTGTGGGTCGTGAGTTGTGACCAGTCATTCGCTTGGGGGGGGGGTTAGTCAAGACCTGACATGCACTTGGGGAGGGGGTTTGGGGTCTTGATCCCCAGGATGGAGAAAATTTTTGTGGAAAATGACGCAAAATGAAGGCCGAAAATGAATGAAAATTGAAAATTTTATCCGAAAGTGCCTTAAATTGACCAAAAACTGTGTAATAACAAAGTCTCAAAGCTATTTTAGTGCTTAAACCAGGTTCTGAGGCCATTTTGGCCCAAAAAAGAATGATTTTTGACCCTTTCAACCCGTCTGACCTCCCTCCCCAGATCGGCCATGCTGTGCACCTATCACCCCTCAGAATCAGTGGCGGATCTAGGGTTTTCCACTGTGGGGCGGTATCCCAACTTTCCCAAAAACAGTCAAAAATAGGTCCAAAAATTTGTCCTTAACGCGCGAAATAGCGTTTTCTCAGTGTTTTACATTGCATACTTTTACATAAAATCACTTTTGACGCAATATTCTTCCTGCAAATTTTGAAATTTTCGACGATTTAGTGCGAAAAAATCTTTAAATTTCTTTGACTCTAAGAAAAATCATGGCGCGAAGTGCTGGAAAATTTGTGAAATTAAGGCGTATAGACGTCTAGAAGCATGATTTACTGCTTGATTTACTGTATTTAGAGCATTTGATGCTATACATCGAAATTTTCAATTGAAAATAGAAGGAAACTATGCAAAAATAGCCGTTTCTGCTGTTCAAATTGTTTTGAAACCCACATTAACAGAAAATAGCTTCCAGGTCGCCAAGAAAGTTAATAAATGTCATTAATAGGTATCATCCGGCGCGCTAGCGCCTGAAAAATTTGAGAAATTATGGTCACTGACGGCCAGAAATTATTGCGAATTGCATTGCATATCCATTCTTAGTCTCGCCAAATATTTTTGGCCAATGAGAGGGGCGGCTCCCCCGCCCCCTTCAAATCCGCCCCTGCCCAGAATGCTAAAATGATATTTTTCGGGAAAAATGATGCAAAATGATAGCCGAAAAGGATGGAAATAAGATTTTCTTCTAAAGTGCATTAAATTGAAGAGAAACTGTGTAATAACGTAGTCTTAATGCTATTTTAGCGCTTATACCAGTTTCTGAGGTCATTGTAGCCCGAAAAAGGACGATTATTGACCCTTCCAGACCGTCTGACCGCCCAAATCGGATATGCTGTGCATCTATGGTTGCATAACTATTACATTACAATTTGTGCTCAAGTAGCTAACAAACTATGTTGATCCACATTTTTCAATCAATTTAGGTACTTTTGAAGAAAATTTTCGATTTTCATACAATTTTCGTCAGTTAATTCCACCTTTCTAGCAAGAAGACTATTCCATTTTCCAGTCTAGGTGGTTGGGCAGAACCCCAAACCCTCCACCCTACGTGCTAGTGCCTTTCT
This sequence comes from Mermis nigrescens, assembly GCA_036768485.1. Taxonomy (NCBI): domain Eukaryota; kingdom Metazoa; phylum Nematoda; class Enoplea; order Mermithida; family Mermithidae; genus Mermis; species Mermis nigrescens. The sequence continues at coordinate 585,710 of JAVLUZ010000771.1, read as the reverse complement.
GGTTGTAACCAAGATCAGCGATTAATTCCTAGAGGTGGGGGTCTAGGTGATGTAAAACTAGCAAAAAAACCAAAAGCATGCGAAAAATCCACTTCTCGGGTTCTATCGATTTTGGATGTTTTGATGGTCAATTTCAGGGTCCCCACAAGCCTACGTGTGGTTCCAACCAACGTGGAGGTTTAGAGACTTCCAAAATCCTAAAATTCAAACTTTAAAAAGTTTTTTCGTTTTTCGCGATTTTTTTTAATGTCAATAATATAGGGTTCGACGAGAGAAAGTAGGGTCAAGCCTGGTGTGGAATGGTCAACTTCAGGCATTTTTGCAGAAGCATTTCTAATTTTATCTATGTTTTGCCATATTTCCGCCAAATTTATCCTTTTATTATCCTGATGGGAACCATGTCATGAACATAAGGGATAAGACAGCGCACGAACTCGGGTCCGAAAATTCGATCAGTTTATAAAGTCTGTACTTTTTTACATATTATGCTATGGTGTGCACATCCGTCTAATATTTCAGGAAGACTTCTATTTAAAATATAGAATAATTTTCAAACCTAAATTCTAGTAAAAAATAATTAAGTGAACACAGCGCTTTTCGATTTCTATTTTTATTATTTTATTTCATTACGTTTTTATTTTCAATGAACTGTTATACGTCCTGTCTCCTGAATTGAGTAGATTTTATCTCATGCCCTCAGCTATGCAAAGAAATCTTGGAGATCATTTAGTACGCTGAAATCAGAATATAGCCAAAAAAGGCTTTCATTAACGTCTTTTACTATAAAAAACATCTATACAGTGATTTGCAAGGCATCGTTCGTACTGTATTTCAAAGCTTCAGAATTGAAATTCTAAGAATTGAGTTAATTGACCCTTAGTCAGTCGAACTGACACTTTGTGTCACATTTTTATGGATAATATCAGCCGACGTTATCGACTTGAAATTCCAATAACGCTATTTCACAATGAAGATGTTTTGTCCTACTTCCTACTGTAGATTGGAAAATTAGTAAGAATTAATATTTACTATTAAATAAACCGAAAAATTTGAAAACCTAAAAAAATTGAATTCTTTAGCCTCAACTCAATTTTACTGTAGAGCAGAATAGCTTAAGAAATGCGAGTGTAAGAAAACGGCTCGTTGTTTCTTCAGGCGAAAAAATGACTGCGAAAATTTTGACGTCATACGACCGATAATCTTTGCCGAATTAGTTATATTTTGGGAGCGTAGAGAAAAGTTTGAAAATCACGTTTCTCATTCCTTAACCCTACCTATCTATCTTTAGGCAGTCTTGTGGTGCCATTCATCTTACGATACATCAATTTTGAGTGGATCTATCGGCGTGTCTAACGTCTTGATTTAAACTTAAAATGACAAAATTAGGTCCGCATCCAAACTTCTAATATCTTCGCATTTCGCACGTCTTAAATTTTGTTATTGCATTTACAATAATCTTACGGCAGCGTGTTAAAACTTTTATCCAAGCAATGAAAAATGGGTCCAAAACTGCGTGAGTTAATATCCAAAAATAGCTTTTCTTGTCATTTTACATTGTCAATTTTATTTGAAATAATCTCTCACGAAATTATCAAAAAAAGTTGAAAATTTTGGCAATATTCAGCGGGACAGTGCTTAAAATTCTTTTGCTTCAGCGATTATCAGGTAAAAATATATTTAGAGATTTGGATTACTCCCCTATTTCCTGTTATTGTGCACTTAGAGCGGGGACCACTGAAGTTTTTGACACATCAAATTTTTTTTAAAAATAATTTAAGCTAAAAAACGGAAGAAAGCTGTTCTAAAATGATGGTTAATGCTCCAGATATTGTTACAAGAGTCATAAAAATGTTTCAAGCTGCAAAAGTCTATTCCTGACGCAAAAATATGGCTTTGAGATAGTCAATAAAGTGAATAAATGTAATTAGTTGGTATGTTACTATATTATAAGCGGCACATGTCAGGCTTAAGCCTAACATAATTTTTAAAATATTGGAAAAAAACACGAGCAAGACTAAAATCCGGCTTATGTCAGACTTAAGTCGAGTTTAAATGCGGCTCAAGCCGGACTTACGCTTGACAGCCTAACTTGACTAAGCCAGGCTTGTAGAATTTAGCTTTAGACCGCGAAATCAAAAAAAAATCGCAAAATCTGGAAGACCCCCAGGAATTTAATTTTCGAAGACTTTCAGCGATTCTTATTACGTACGTCCAGAATTTGGCCTTACAACAATTTCGCGTTTAAAATCAGCGTGATAATAGCAAAATGGTGCAAAATTTGGCAGCTAACTTTTCCAGCGACGAGCACAGTACTTCGGACTCGTTTCGCGACGATACTCGGTCGATGTCCTGCTTTTCCAGTTTTCTTCGAAAACCGATGTTGAGTATTGGAAGAGCATACCTTCGATTTGAAAGAAAAACTAATAAAAAATTTGATTAGAGAATAAATAAGAAAAAACATTTTATATTAGAAAGCGAATTAATAGTGTCGATTATTGATTAAGGACACAATGATAATATTTAATTGAAGGGGAAGTTCAAGGAGAAGAGTAAAACTTTCTTTGCCCTCCTTAAATACTGTAATACTGTGTAAATACGATTGCATAAAGAACAGAACTTTTGATAAGCCACCATTTGAGACGGTTGTTATTGAAACCTTATTTTACGCTCAGCTGCTCGTATATCGGGAGCCAGACCATAGATGCACAGCATGGACGATCTGAGAAGTCTAAAAATGGGCTTTTCTTGGCCACAATGACTTCAGAAACAGGTATAAGCGCTAAAAAAGTATTGAAACTGTTATTCATTACATAGTTTCTGGTTGATTATAAACACTTTTGAAGAAAATTTTCAATTTCCATCCCTCTTGTCCTTTATTTGGCCTAGGTTTCACCGAAAAATTACCCATTTTTTTATACTGGGGACCTAGACCCCCAATATCTTTCACGTGCATGTCTGGACCAGACATGTGCGTGTCGTAAGTACGAAAGTCTAAAAACTCCAAAATAAAAAAATTGAAAATTTCTGAAAAATAAGTCCGAAGCCAAAAATTGATACAAATTGAAAATTTTCAGCAAAAAAAGTTGTCTGGATAAATCTAGTTTTTATTCTATTTTAGAATTTGTACCCGTCCTTGAGGCCATTCGGGCCTAAACACATCTCTGTCTGAACCAATAGACCGGCAGACATCCCAAACTGAAACGGCATTCATCAAAAAGTTAGCCTATGCCCATTACTCACTTTTCATTTACCTGGACTCATTTAATCGAATATTCAGGCGAGAAATCAAGCCAATAAGAATTTTTTAAAGACTTAAAATATCAAAGTTCTTTATTTCACTCAGTCGTTTGACTGCCCATCTTGAGACGACTTAAAATAAATTTAAGAAATGAAAAAAAACAGAACAGTCAACTTAAAAATGCGATCATTACCTATATTATTTGCAAAAATACGTAAACATAGAATAAATGGGAATATCTGCATGAGAGAAAAAAATTGTTAGGAAAACAAAGATTTGAGAAATGCGTATTATTCTGCTGCTTTCTATTCACTTCACTTTTAATTTATTCTATTTAGATTCGCTTGAATTTATTCTTACTTACTTTAATGATTTCTTTGCTTTTTTTAATAATCGATTTGTATTTTTCAAGTTTACGCAAGGAATAGTGATTTAAAATATGCATGGTTATAAGACAATCGGCCCTACTAGAACTTTGCTATATATCGAACGACTAAGGAGGCAGACAAACATATTTAGGCTCTTTTTAAAACAACGGCACCAAACTGTCTTCTGCGTCTAACTTTGTATTGTAGGACAATCCTATGGTAAATATAAGAAAAACACGTGAACGGCGAAATGAAATTTGCGGTCATTTCTCGTGCATAGTCGTTTAGTACGATCGAAAGACTATGTTTGCCGATTTTCAGCGATTGTGCGATTAGTAGTCGAGTACTCGTCTGCCTTATTTTCTAATTTTAAACCGTTTTGATTGCATAACTTTTGTCTTTCGAACAGCCCAATTTGAAAATAAAAATAGTAATATTTTAAAATTTTCTGACGCAGCATGCACAATTATTTATTTTCCATATTTCTTGTTGCACTGCACAAGAATTGGGTGTAAAACAAGTTAAACAGTTTTTTAGCGAGGTCGCCTTTGGACATATGAGAAATAAATTGTGTGATCATTTTGTGGAACATGCTAGAATATGATTAGAATTAAATTTAATTTTTTGATTTGTTTTAAAAGTTTTTCTTCTGACAGTACGAAGGACTCGATGAGGGACGCTCAAACTAACCATTATTTTGATCTATCTACAAGTAGTTGTTGAGATATCTGCTTCAGAATTTTAGTCCCCCTCAAATTTAAAAGGCCAGCGACGTGCCTGGTCATAGGGCAACGAAGTATAAGCTTGGGTGGAGAAGGGCACACGTCGGCGTTAGGGGAATTGGGTGGAGGGTTCGGTCGGACAACAGAACCTGGCAGACCGCCAGAGAACTTTTCTCTAAATTTTTTACATCTCGCAGTTTTTTATGCCGTTGGACAGTGAATAATGAATAGGTAGCGTTTAATAATAGCTTTTCTGCCCCATACTCGTATCTATGATTTCTAAGCTTTTTTCAAGCCACAAAAACTTTCAGAATCCTTAGGGCAACCATAAAATTCGTATTTTTAATGAAAATTTTGACGGCGTTCGGGAGGTTGGATGGAAAACTTTTTTCTCTCCCGAAAAATTTTTGTATTACTCCTAACGAATAAGTCCTACCGAGAAAATAGCCAATTCTATATTCAAGATTTTGTCTGCAATATATCCAATTAAATTAAAATTTTCAATTGAACTACTATAGATAGGCAGCGTTAAATACTGAGATCTGGAGATCCAGAAATTTTTAAAACATCGAACAAGGAGACAAAATAGGTGGCTTAAGCGAAATATTCCTAAACGTTTTCGGGGCCAGGTCGACCTTCTGGGGGTCAGTCAGAGAACTTACTTGAAATGAAATAAACTTAAAATAAGTATAAATATTGAAATAACGCAAAAAGTTTTTATTTGGTATTTTCTGGTCGATTTCAAACATTTTTGAAAGAGATTTGTGATTGCTGCCCGTTTTTGATCTATCATTTTCTTCAGTAAGTTTGCAGAGCTAAAAAACCCAAGCCTGCACGACATGGACAATGGGTGGCAAACCCAAACTTTGTTTTGAACCGCCTGTTTTAGCCATAAAGACGAGGAATGTGCGTCAAGAACACCATTTTAGACGTTTCTGACTATAGTCTGCCTTTCAAGAAAATAAAAATACAAAAAATGCTGCAAAAAAACATAAATTCAGTAAATCATACAAAATCATTCAAAATTGAGTTAAAAAAGGCGAAAAACGTCAAAATTTTTCTGCCGCTTCGCGCCGAGTCATTATTATTCATTGTTATATAGGTCTGTGAGTTTAGAAGCTTGAATCAGCTTAAAATAATCCAGCTCTTTACGTCGCTTTAGCGTTAATGCACTATTTGTTCGTTGAATGAAACTGCGCTTGATTGTTGATAGTAAAAGTCCAAAATTAATTGCGCACCTGTTTGTCTCTAGTCTGCTATGTTTTTCTTCTTTTACAAGGATATATACATTTATTGTAATTAAAGAGAATGGCCAAATTTTCTCGTGTTTTAGGGCATTTTTTGTTTTCTGAACTACGAAGGCCAGACATGGGCCTGGAAACGGTCCGAACAAAATTTTCATTGAAACGTCTTTCTATATCTTATTGTTAGCGTCCCATTGCTGCACTATATACTTAGCAAAGGTCGGAAAAGGCATTACAGCTTAGAAGTTTTGTGCAATGAGCATTCAATCAATTTTACCTGTTTTGGACTTAATTTAGATCTAAGATTTGGCCGATTTTGCGAAAATTTTAACGTTGCTATTCAAGAATAAAGTGATTTTTAACAAAATTTTCCGGAGCTCTGTCCTATTTACAGCTTTGGCGCTTGAGCGCTCTACCCTAAATCCCCAGCCGTAAAATCTCGTTGTACGTGTACAAAGATTTTCGGGAGGACAAAAAAGGGTAAATGGGTTTAGGAATTTATTGAAATTTCCGGCGCTTTATGTACTGTATAATTTAAACGGTATAAACTGAGTTAAAAGATGATAAAAATAAAAAAATTTTCTGTGCTTAGCTCCGCTGGCTACTGTTATTTCTTCCTGTATTAGCCCCAGCATTACGTTTTAAAGCCTGAATCAGTCAAAGTATTCTAGCTTCATTCTAAATTAGTAATTCGTAGTTTTCCTATTAGAAGCCTGAACTTATGGCACTACATATGTCAAAAATATTTTATACGAATTTGATAATTTTCTGGTGTGCCAGACTATAAGTATTCACAGAGCTACAAAATGTTAAGGGTGATAAAAAATGACTACATTTCTTGGTGCTTTGAGCCACTAACGATTTCCGACAGCGTTTATCAATAAACAGGCCGTAAATTCTACAAGAAAATGGTAAAAAAATCAAAAATGTTGGCGCTCCGCACCGCTTTACATTTTTTGTATTTTTGATCATCAGAAACCCATAAATCAGCTAGGTTACACTTCAAAGGTCGGTCTTACTATACATAAGGTCTTACTGTATCATGAGTAAGCATTCAATGCAAAAGTAGTCCTAAAATTTTTTTGTGTATGCCCTCCCAAACCAAAATCCTGGCTACGCCTCTTTTCTAACTATAGGTGGGCGGCACCAAAGTTCTGAGGGAAGGAATGCAAGATTTTTTCAAAGGTCGAAAAACAGCCTTAAAAATGGTGGTGTGGCGAAAAACACCATTTTTCAACGTTTCTCATCGAGCACTATCCATTAGCATCAACAAAATTGTGAAAAAAACAAAAAATTTCCAAAAATTGAATTCTGGGAGGATATTTTGATTTCTGGGGGGGATTTTGGTTTTTGGGGTTGCATACCCCAAAATCCTCCCCCACGCCCAGGTACGGTCCTGACCCAAAACATTAATGTTTGCGTAATCGTCGGCTTACCAAAAGAAAAGTTTCGATAGCCAACTCGATTTTTCTTCCCTATTCTCCACGACCAATCGTTCTTTCTTTTCGTCCATATTGCCGATGCCAGGGCCGAATTTACTCGCGACCGAAAATACTCGAAAAATCGACAATTGTCTTTTTTGCGCAAAGCGATGCCATCTAAGCCCGTTGCTTCCAATCTTCGCCTTTTATCCCCGGCGATTACCTTTGTCGCGGAAACGAATCGTTTGTCATTCAAAACTTGTTGTATACGAGTACATACATAATTTCGCTGCGGGGTGTTGATATTACTGTAGAATGAATTTTTTTGCAGAAAAATTTCAAGGGTCGTTTATTTTTGGGCTTTCGAAACCACGATTTGCACGTACGACATGGACTTGAACAACAACATGGCTCCCTGAAGCGATTACGCGTGCCACGATGAATTATGCGAAGTTTTTCGAGTGTAGAAAATGACAGTACGACAAAGTTAGAAATGTTTTCGGACTTGACGTCAATTAATTTTAAAAAGCTCGGCGCTGAAAAAACAAGCAAAATTTTAATTATCGAATTATAATCAAAAAACGAATAAAAGAAACAAAACTATTTTCAAAATCCTAAAATTTTAAAAATTAAGATTAAGTAATAACGAAACAATTCTAGAAATTTTAGAATTATGAATTATTAAAATAAACAAAAACAAAACAAATTAAAAAACCGAGGGAAAAACAACAAAATTACCAAAAATGTGCTAAAAAATAGATCGTCTTTATACTTCGCAGCATACATGGGAAATTTTGGGCATCTGGTCTGGGAGTACAAAACGTTGGTAAAAAACGCCGGAAAACTGACGGTATGGACAAAATCTCAAATTTCTACGTTTCTCGTGAAAATAAGCCAAGCAGAATTTTTCGATCCCCAGAAATAAGCTGCAAACTATGCGATTTTACGTGTATTGTTGCGATGTTTTTTCGCAGCATTAATTTTTGGGCGCTTTGCTCCTAAGTCACTTTATGGACTATTTTACTGAATTTTGTATAAACTTTCGCGTTTTACAAAGAAAATTGAGAAAAAATTTTAGAGTCTGAAACATCTATTTTTCGCTATAGCGTTTCAAGCCCAAAACGCACGTCATATATTTTCGAGATTGACCCCCACCCCACCCCAGAATTTCAACGCTGTACATTGATTGTCCTATTATAGAAGTGCATTCACAAGTTTTTCAGAACATAAAATAGGCCAAAAAGTGGCTACATATGCCATGGTGCGCTTTGTGTATTAGAAGCGTGACGGATCGTTTTGCGGATAATTCGCCCCCCTAAAATTCGCCCCCCCTCCCTCACAATTCGCGCCCCCCCCCACAAATCGCCCCCCAACCCGAAGGAGTCACAATTACAATCCAATTATTAAGGGTTTGATTGGACCCACAGAAGTCTAAAATCCCACAGTTCAATTTTTTGAATTTTTTTTGTGATTTTTCGATGCTAATGGGTGGAAAAATCGAACGAAAAATTTTCATTGCCCACAACAATATTTTTTCCTCTCCTGCATTTTTTGTCTTGCTTGTGTATTGTCAGTTTCAATCCTAGGTATGACAGCACCAAAATTCTAGGGGCGTGTAAGATTTTCAAAGGTCAAAAAAAATGTGTTAAAATGATGGTATGGCGTAAAAATAACATTTTTCAATTTTTTTTCATCGAGCACCTATCCATTTAGCATAAAAAACCTGCGAATAAACAACTAAATTTCAAAAATTGAATTCTGGAGGGGGTATTTTGCTTTCTGGGGGGTATTCGGCTTTCTGGTAGTGGTGCGTACCCCCAACCCCTCACGCCCAAATGTGGTTTCCATCCAATCCCAAATGTTAATTCACAAATCAATGCAACCCTTACCAGCATATGCGTACACATGATCCAATGCTTGCTTGCTCCCCACAAACATGCAAGTAGGGGATTGCTTGCAGCAGCCACACTTTGAGGGGTGTCCGATAGCGCACGATTGGCAAAAATGGCAACAAAACTTCAATTCTGGGGTTAATCGATTTAGGGAGGTTTCGGAAACCATGGAGTAAACCCCACAAACAAACCATGTGTGGTTGCGGGGCCTCTAGACCCCTAAAATAGATAAATGGGACGTTTTTGAGTAACAAATGAGGCAAAATGAAGGCTAAAAACAATGAAAAATGAGAAAAAGTTGTCCGCAGATCAGCTGTTTCCACCGACTATGCTTTGCATTTATGCCCACAACTGACTCCTAAAAAACAGCACAAGCAATGCATACATTGTACATATAAAAATAAGAGACTCGTTATGCTGTAGCAGCAGTGTAGAAACGCCGTAAAAATTCGTCATCACATGATTACAATTTCCGCCATAGATAAGATTTTTCGTAATAGCAACTGAACCCTAGGCTTGAATTTCCAAGGGCTGGTTGTGAGGGATTGAGTTACGAGTGAGGGGGGCTGAATTGCGTGGGGTAGAGTTGTGGGGGGAGCGGGCGAGTTGTGTGGGGGCGAGTTGTGCGGGGGCGAGTTGTGGTGTGGGGGCGAGTTGTATGGGAGCGAGTTGTGGGGGGGGGTGAATTGTAGGGGGCGAGTTATGTGTGGGGTGAGTTGTGTGTGGGGCGAGTTGAGTGTGGGGCGAGTTGTGCGGCGAGTCGTGGAGGATTGAGTTGTGTGAGGTTGAGTTATGGTTCGGGGCGAGTTGTGGAGCATCGTCTTCACACATACAGGAGAATTTGACATATTTATGATTGTTACTTTTAATCCATTGATACTTATACAAAAATTTAGAACAATAAATGATCCTCATTCATTGCACTTTTATAAAAAGTAGTGCTAATTATATGATAACTAGCAAAGAAAAATGCTCCGATGGAACAAAAAAGGGGAATATACTTGGGATTGTGAATTATCGAGGATGTAAAAGGAGGGGACTAGTAAAAATCTCCCTATGTTATATGCCAAGAATCGCAAAATATGTAAAAAATCAGACTTTCTCTAAACAATGCAAAAAATCGAAGTATATTCTGCGGTCTCTGAAAAAACGTATTATTTTAGAATAATTTTTTCTGATTGACATAATATCTTAAAAGCATATTACGTAATGCAACTTTTTGCAGACTTCATTCAACTTTGAGTTGCTTAATAATGTGACTGAAAGTGAAATGCTGTTAACAAGTCATAATTAAGTTGTTCGTATTTCATTATTACTAAGCATGTCACTTAGCAGATACAGCCATTCTGAGTGTCAAAGTGCAAGCAATATTCAAATTCCCAAAAAATTGATTGAAAAAAGCAGCGAATTAGCAATGCAGTAGCTAAGCGAATTGAATGAAATAGTACATATCGATGCATTCAAGACAATCGATGATATTGTTGGTTCAAAGCAGTAGGAAACACGGAAGCTGACGTGCAACAGACCTTATGTAGATACTCTTTTACACATGTCTACAGCAATTGTTTACTAAACTTTTACATTTTTCAAAGGCCGCAGAATATACTTCGATTTTTTGCATTGTTTAGAGAAAGTCTGATTTTTTACATATTTTGCGATTCTTGGCATATAACATAGGGAGATTTTTACTAGTCCCCTCCTTTTACATCCTCGATAATTCACAATCCCAAGTATATTCCCTTTTTTGTTCCATCGGAGCATTTTTCTTTGCTAGTACCCCACTTTTAATTAGCAAGATTTGGAAATACAATACTAGATTTCATTTACTGTGCGGTTCTTCTAATAATTGAATGGTTTAAACTTTACAAAGCTACTAGTTGTAGAAGAAACAAACATTCTGATTAGTAATTCTTATGTTACGTAGAACATCCTGTAAAGAAATATGCTTCCAAAACTTTCTAGAGCTCAACTTAATTTACATTTTAAACTTTATACAAGAGTGTAAAGAATTTTAGTGGGATTAATAATTTCGATATTGCTCTGATATAACGATCAGCGTTTATTAAGAAATGAAACCTCTATAATGTTCTAAGAACAAATTAACATTAGGTGTTAATCACTTTACACTACTCTTCATGCGCCCCTAGCAGACGTATCACATCTGTTTCCATATATATTTTACGACTTTAGAGAAAAATAAGTTACCGTGAGGCTCTAGAATGAAGCTTATTATATAGTGTAAACTTTACACTAGCAGCGAGTGTAAAGAAGATTTTAGTCTGATTTGTAAATTCGATATTACTCGGATATTACGATCAACATTCATGAAAAAATTACGTCTCCATAACGGTTTAATGACAAATAGACACAGATGTAAACCACTTTACATCACTGTTGAGTGTAAACAAACGCGCCTAGCTGACGTCCCTTATTTGATTCCATGTAAATTTTCAGATTTCGGCAAAAAATTTAGGTTTTTGCAAAGCTCTAGAACGAAGATAAACCACTTTACATCACTGTTGAGTGTAAACAAACGCGCCCAGCTGACGTACCTTATTTGATTCCATGTAAATTTTCAGATTTCGGCAAAAAATTCAGGTTTTCGCAAAGCTCTAGAACGCAGATTAATTAGCAGTGTAAACTTTACACAACCGTCTAGTGTAAAGAGGATTTTATTCCGATTTGTAAATCTGATATTACTCGGATATTATTATCAACATTTATGAAAAAATTGCATGTCTACAATGGTCTGAGGACAAATAAACAATGAGTGTAAACTACTTTACATCACTGTTGGATGTAAACAAACGCGCCTACGTGACGTCTCACATTTGATTCTTTGAAAATTTCTAGACTCCAGGAAAAAATTAGGTTTCTGGAATGGTCAAAAACGAAGATAAATACATATGTAGTGTAAACTTCATGTAAACACCTAGTGTAAAGAAGATTTTGGTCATATTCGTAATTTTAATATTGTTCCGATATTACGATTAATATTTATGAAAAAAATTAAGTCTCCATAATGTTCTATGGGCAAACTAACAATAGGTGTAAACCACTTTACAACACTGTAGAGTGTAAACATATGCGCCAGACTGGCATATCAAATTTGCTTCCTGGTCCATTTATAGACTTGATAATCGTGTCCCTGACTCATAACCGGAGAAGCAGGCAGAAAAAACAAGACAGAAACGCATTTTAAACACCAAAATTTTTGACTTTACACTCGCTAAATATTAATGTATAGACAATTTGCTTTGACATGCACCCGATATAAAGCACTTTATTTTTATTCTATTGGACTTATCCCGACTTCTGGACGGAGAAAGTGGCGAACAAAAAACGCAACAAAAACGTATTTTCCATCATTTAGAACACTGTAAACTTTAAAATTCCGTACCGAACTCCCCATTGAGTTTAAAGAAATTCGGTTTGGTACAATTTGTAGCTTTTAAATCGTAGTACATTCCTGCGTGCCAAAATTCTCTTGCAAAAATTATTTGGTATGATTTATTAATCAAAATTCGGAAAAAACGTGTTTTTTCGCCCATTTTTCACCTCTGATTTCGAACTTTACACTCCCATAAATAACGCAATATTGCGTTTTTTTAAATGCAGTTTGCTGCAATGTGTAGCCCCTGAGAGGCACTTTATTACTGCTGCATTCAATTTTCCCTGACTCATAAGCGAAAAAATTTGGCAGAGAAACCTTACTTAAAATCAGTTTTTTTACACCATCCACTAGAGTGTAAACTTTAAACCCCAGGATCTAACTCACCATAGAGCGTAGAAGACTTTGCTTATATGCAGAATGTAGCCCTTGATCCGCTCTACATTTCTGTCAGAAAACATTTCAAAAAACTCATAACCGAAGTTAGTATCAGACATAAGCAGGTTGAAAACTCGACCAAAAAGTGCTCTTTCACCCCCAGATTTTCGCACTCTTTACACTGCCATTCGATAACTAATGCGAATTTCAAAAAACAAAAAAAGCGCCATCTGTAGAATTCATCCCTCTATTATCCTATGCTGTTCAATTCTTCGAGTCATCGATACTCAGTTGTCCACATGCCGCATTATAAATGTCCCAAAATTTGTCCTATGTTATAACGTTACACAAAAACTTTACACCTTCTTTACACAGTCAGTTTTGAGTTTCAAGAAAAACAAAACACAAAACACGAGCAGCGAATTTTTTTATTATCTTTCTTTTAAAAAACCGCACCTTCCAGAAGTGTCCCGTTATAGCTGTAGGGGGAGTGCACAGGTGTTAGGGGTACCCAAGTATATTATAGGTACGCGCTAACGCGCTACCTATGATATGCACCTGCAGTATAGCTCTAGGCCAAAGCAAGTATACCTCCTAACCATTGAATAATGCTGTTCAGTGAAATGGCTATTTTTTGAGATATTAAGAAAAATAGTGAGTAGTTGAGCTTTTGAAACTATGTCGGTCAACTCAAAGCTACATAAGTTGCGTTATGCTAAGCGCAAACCTTTGACAAGTTTAGTCACTATCAGGGCGGAATTCAGAAAGCAGGTTTGAGATTATGGCTAAAATACTTTAAAATGTGACTTAAATTTAATTTAAATAATTCGTGAAGCTGTAAACTCTTTTAGAAGTCCTAAAACTATATTATAATAATAATTGAAACCTGGTTATGATATCATGCTGAGATAAATGGTAGGATTGAACGTAATATTAAGCGTGTGGACATGAGTATAGTGTACACAAATAAACATTAAGGAAATAAATGCATAGAGAAGGAATAACAGAGAGCAATTAATAACAACATTTTAATCTCCCAATAATAGGTCACTTGCTGATTAGGCTTTCTTTTGATTATGTTCTAATTTTTTTAATGAATTAATCTCAATCCGCAACAAAGCGCGCACAAGTATTCTCCAAAAAAGCTAAATAGTGTAGCTAATGTTGTTACACGCACGCAACTCGCATTTACGAACTTATTACTTTTTGCCGTACCGGAATCGGTGCATTATTCGAAAAGCTAAGAACTTTCGCTTCCGAACCGAGAGATTGCCTTACAGTAAGATATGGGATCCGCCCACTACGGTTTTATTGGTCCTCTTAGCGTAGTCACGTAAGCTCCCCCGAGCAGGCACGTAGCTGTGAGGGGAATGGGGGGTCCGGACCCCCCAAATTCAGAAAAAACCGGAAAAATAGGACGTTTTACACGTTATATTGTTCTACTTTTGGCTTAGACCCCCCAAAATTGGTGTTGCCCCCCATATAGGAGGGCCAGCTACGTGCCTGCCTCCGAGGAGTGCAACGTGAGCTAAGCCTGCAGATTCGAAATCCTCATATATCTCAAGCACGCCTTTTCATCTTAAACTCATTGGTTAATCCAAATAAAATGCATATCTTAATCTGTGTAAACATTTTATGCTTATATCAAAATATTACTCGTTGTATATTCACTCTTTTTCTCGAAAATTCGAGTAGTTATAGTCTGTTTCACACAACTTCGGTTATAAATTTTAAAAAAAACTATCTACAGCAATGAGTGCGATTATAGCATTGATCAGATATATAGATATCGTAAACCCCTCGGCCAACTGTCGACGAAAATGCTTAGAATTTATGCACGAAGTTGTGTGAAACAGACTGTAGTCTTGTGGTTGGCTCGCGCCGTGTTGAGTTCAGAGTTACTCGCGCTAGAGCGTTATTGGTTTTATTTTTCGCGTTATTAAACTTGCATACATAGTTAGTTACCTAGAGGTAAATTATATCGCAGGCAACTCGACTACGAGGGAGGTCGACAGCCATAAATTTCGGGTGAATCTTTTGAATATTCTCTTTTATCGAAAAGTCAATTACTCATTTTCAAAACCTAAATCATAAAAATTTATTACTTAATTTTTATGTAGGATGACTGACCGGTATAGAGCTCGTTGTTGTTTGATTCAATGTTCAGAGTGCAATTAGGAACCAAAACATTTCAGAAAGAGCTTTTGACTAAGGAAAATGACTTGAATCATCAACTTGAGATTTTCCGGGGTTTCTGGTCGGATAGGTCAACTGATCTTGCGTGTAATATCCGTGGTTACGTAAGTAACTAAGTGTTAGGACTTGGGGCGTAGCTGCCGAGATCTTCTGCAGAAGCGCGGTCAGCAATATTAGGACCGAGGCTGTCAGTCTTGAGGGTCATTGTGGTTGTCTTTGGCGTCTCGCCCTAACAACCTGACCAGCGCTAAGATTAGCCTCGGTACTTAGGTAAGCCCCGTAAGTAATTAACCCCCGCCGTCGTTGTCTTGTTTAGGTATTTATGTACCGACGGTGAGCGAGGATTATTTACAATAGAATAATGATTCAGGTCCGGGCGTCTAAAGACCGGCCGGTGTCGCAGCTTAAAGTGTCCGACCGGACACGGTACCTTAGTGTCCGGCCGGACATTTTAAGGCACCTTAAAGTGTCCGGCTTTGCCTTAAAGTGTCCGGTTTACGCTGAGAATACGTATGTACGCATATACGCCCACGCATATCGCTCAGCTGTACAATTAGGTCATATACATATATGCGTACCTTGTACAATGCATTGAGGTACATAACAGATAGCAAGCCGATGCATTACGAAGAATTCGTTGCATCGTCAGTGGCGTCGTTTAGCAAACTTGGAGATAAAATCGAGTATAAAAACAACTTTCGTGAGGAACAATCGACGATATTTACGAATTTCAGTCATAAATGTTGTGAATTTAAACTGCACACGGTTGCATTCACTCATGATTCTAAAAAGACATGCTAAGACTCCATTTTATATATTGCCTACCATGCTACCATTCATACATGCAACAAGGGGGTGGAGATTCCCATAACCAAAGTTGTAAATGTAAAAATATAAATTTAAATAAACATAAATCGTTTATTCCCCTCTCCTCGATTTTGTGCAAAAACTTGCGATTTCTAGCCACTTTAGGTGCATTCTTTCAATTTGTGAATAAAAATTGAAGTTCGCACAATCCCCCAATGGTCGGCGAACCGCCACTTAAACTTTGGGCTGTTGAATGCCTGCTACTTTACATGGGCAGTTGACCAAATTCTGGCAATCAGACGGAGCATAACTGCAAAAACGCTAAATTATTCAATTCTACGGATCTACCAATTTGGAGACTTTGGATTTTGGGGGTTCAAACCCTATCCTTTTACGTCTACGTATGATGCTCACTCTATCCCAATGTTTAAATACATTTTTTTCTCGCTTTTAAGCACGTTATTGTGGCCCGGACACTTTAAGGTTCCTTAAAGTGTTCGGCCGGACACTTTAAGGTGTGACACCGGGTCCGGGTACCCGGTCGTTGGGCGAATCAAATCGCGATTTTGTCCTCTTGGACCCCCAGAATTTAGTCACTGACCACTCCTAACTTCTCGAATACATCGCTGTTTTGACCTATAAAGCATGCATACTTCCCGGCTAGATTTAGCGACTTGTACACGAAACAATGCGTTTATTCAGACAACAAGAATGTACAGATATGAGACGTAGAATTCAACACAAAACAAGAAAAACAAGTTGCAATGCATAATATATGAGCAGAAGAATAAACAACGAATCGGTTTAACGAACTTTTAAGAGCAATATCGCACTGGAACATGAGATTACTCAATTATCGGAAGAAAAATTGTGTCGAAGTATTGAAAACATTGACGTCATACATTTGACGTCTCGGAATTCGCAGCTAAATCTGGGGGAGTCCGATGGGATAGAACCGCCAAAAATAAAATTATGAAGGTCAATCGATTTTTTTGGGTGTTTCAGATTCTCGGGGTCCGGACCAGATCCGCCACCGCATGCCCGGTTTGGCGGTCGGCTATTGTAGATGGAAAAAGGTCAAAACGGCGACAAATCCAAATTTTCTTACAAAAGGGAACGGTATACCCAACCTTTCAAAAACTGGCAAAAATATACCAAAAATCCATCCGATTAATCCAATTCGTCTTATTCGAATTTTATTGTGGACACAATTATTTTTTATTAATAGTAGTGTTACCCTCAATCTGAATTCAGAGAAAGGTCCGAATTTCGTTCGCTTCCAGGGACTATTTTTCTCCAATTATTTTAAAGTGTAAATACGTGCGCTAGTGTAAACTAATTAAATAGTGTAAACCACTCATTGCGATCAAACGTGTACTTCATACTCATTACGATGTTACATCAATCCATAGATTTGAAAAAACGGTTTTGATTTCTCAAAAATCTATCTCAACTACTTCTATCTCATTCTGTAATTGAGTGCAAACTAATTGAATAGTGTAAACCGCACATTGCGATCAAACGCAGGTACTTCATATGCATTATGATGTAAAATCAATCGATAGAGTCAAAAAATGATTCAGATTTTTCAAAAATCATTCCCAACAACATTTCTTCATCATTCTACAGTTTTATGGTGTAAATGCAAAGAACGGTGTAAACTAATGTTGTAAACCGCTTATTGCGATCGAACGTAAACATCCATACGCGGTATGAAACGAAGAATGAAAGTCGAGTGAGAAAACTGAATGCCCGAACAAGATATAGGCTGATCCGATAGACACTGACGCTGAAATATCTAATACAGTGTAAACTAAAGTATACTGTAACGAAATCATCCGTACAATATAAAAAAGTGTTCACAATACGGAAAATTATGCGGCTAGAAAGAGAGGGCGGAGAGAAATTGCAGCGTCAAAGTGATAGCGCGCAAAAAATACCTACATTACGCCATGAAAGTCGAAAGCACTTTAAAGCGAACGCAGTTTACACTCATTCACGGTCACGATAAATAACATTGTAAAGTGGAAAACGAACTCTGAATCGCGCTTTTGCCAATCGGGATAAATAATTGAGTGAAGGACCGAAGTGCTTCGACTCTTTACACTCTTATTTCCATTTTACACTGCAAAAAGTTTCATTTCGCAATCTTGCATCGATTTTGGTACTAACCAGCGTTTTTTTGTACAAGGTCCGTTTGTACATGTACAAAGATGGTAACCAAAAGTCTTTGAGCATTTTGTACATGCAAATTTTTGCATACTCTAATATATGTAGTACAGTAGCGACTTTAGTGTGGTAAAAGAGGGTTTCCTTATTTTAGCTAATTTCTGGGTTTCTGACGCCAAAAATTACTAAAATTGACTCAAAACGGCGCGAAGCGCCGAAAAATTTGACATTTTTCCATTCTACATGCAAATTTTGCCATTTTGAAGATATACTATAGGACAGATAATACTCATTTCGGCCGCCGAAAATTTTTTGGAATTTTACACCTTTTTTACAGTGTTTGTCTTCTCAAAAATCATTGTACATGTTCTACACACAAATTTTGGAGTACTTCAATATGGTACAGCCGTGATTTTAGTGTGTAAAACCATAGTTGTTACTGACTTTTGATGGTGTATTTCAGCTAATTTCTGGGTCTCTAACGGCAAAAATCACTAAGAATCGCCGAAAAATTTGACATTTTTCCTTTGGAATGCGATTTCTGCTATTAAAGATATGTAAGACACACAATTACTCATTTCTGGCGCGAAGCGCCAAACATTCATGCGAATTTCACACCTTTTCTGCAGTTTTTGTCTCCCAAAAAATCTTTGTACATGTACAAAGACGGTCCTGAAAAGTCTTTGTACATCGGGAAAAATCTTCGCCGAATACAAAAAAAACGGTGGTACCGAGTGTGCAACTCACGACGCAAATTTAAAAAGCTCAAATATAGCACAACAAAGCAGTGAAGAAAAGCTCAATGACCAGGCAAGTATCCCGGGAGGGAATGGAGGAGTGGGGTTCGGCGGACCCCCAAATTCAGAAAAAAGGGGAAAATGGGACTTTTTAAATGTTATTTTGTGCTATTTTAGGCATTCTCGGGCTTAGTCCCCCAAAAATTGGCAGTTGCTCCCCCAAATGAGACGGCCAGCTACGCGCCTGTTAATGACATGGTTTATGTTTTGACATAGCATACTTTAATGAAATTAAAGGGCAGACCCACAGTACATATTGAAGTTGAAGTTAAACTCGCAGTTTAAAGTGATATAAACTTGCCTAAAAAATACACCACAATGGAGTCAAGCGTCTAGGCTCTGAGCGTTAAGTAGAAATATTTGCAGAAAGGCCTACCAGTAATAAAATCGAACGGCCAAATAAAGAGTAAATTAATACTTGCATAAAAAAGCAATATCCATAGTCCAACGGATGCGTCATTTTCACTTTACAATAATGACGACGGAAATTAAAAAAAAACTCGCCTACAGTATTCCACCTACCTAGTATATAGTTAAAGCTCTTATCGGCCTGGCCATGTACGTAATATACCACGCGACGCGACAAAATTGCGTCACGCGACGGGCATCGGATTATCCGCGCCGCCGCCGCTTCCGGCTACAGTACTACTACCCGACGACGAAACGCTTGAGATTACTGTAGCCGTCGTCGCCGCCGTCGTCGATCGCGTCGCCGACGGCGAACGACGCGTCGCCGGAGGCGTTCGCCGCCGGCGACGTTCCGATTCGTCGCCGCCGATGACGTCATCGTCGTCGGCGTCGCTCGAGCTACCGTAATCCTCGCTCAACAAGCGTCGGTGGCTGGCGTCGAGCGATTTTTTATCGCCGCCGCCGCCGCTGCTCAGCGACGACGATTTCTTGTCGTCATCGTCGCCGTCGTACTTCAATAAACGTTCGGCGTCGTCGCGCAACGACGACGACGCCGGCGGCGAATCGTCGGCGTCCGCGCCGGCGTTGCCGCCGCCGCCACCGAGCCGGCCGGATATTTTTTGCGTAGTGCCGGCGATTAATTTGCTGCATTTGTCGACGATGGCGTCGGTGAATTTGTCGCTGACATGCAATTGGACGTTAATCTTCGTATTGGACGTAACATTGACCGGGCTATTGATCTGCAATGAGTATTTGGAGCGTAACCAGTGTAAACTAATGTGGCGAAACAAAGTCAAGCTCGACTAAGCGTAGCTTTTGCATATTTTAGGCATTTACATTAAAAGGGCAATAGGCAGAGACCAGAAATGGGCAGCGGCCAAATTCTAAGCGGTGTCAAAATCGGCAAAGTCTTTAGGGACGTGCCAAAATTCAATTTTGGGGTATCGAGTTTTTGGGGTTTACCGATTTCTGCGAGTTATTCAACTCCTCCTCCCCCACCTCATGTGAGGCAGTGAGCCCTACCACACAGACACGTAACGGCTCCGAATTGCGGGCGGGTGTCCCTGGACCCCGTCCATATTTTTAAAGTAGTCGGGAGGTAAAATGACCGCCAGTTAACGGCCAAAATAACAAAAAAGCATATAAAATGGCGGAAAAAGCGCAAGTTTTCCCCAAAAAATGAAAAAGAAGGAAAATTTTTCTTTCTTTTGAAAGGATAAGGACGCAATCCCTAATTTACCAAATAGTGCCAGAAATTGTCTAAAAGATCCGTCCATCGTGTTCAAAATATTATTTTTGCCGTCTTTTGATAAAATCCTTGTGATCCAAAAAAAAGTTAGAAATTTCTGAAAGTTTTCTGCGAAAAACGCGCAAAATTAGCGCGAAAATAGGCGCAAAGCACCAAAAAATACATGAGAAATCATTGTAGTAACTATAAATCCTCATTCCGCACATAAAACACTTCTCTGACGTAAAAATGAACTTTTTAGAGCTCCAAAAAAGGCAATAAATGTCATTTATAAGTACTCTTCGGCGCGAAGCGTCTGAAAAATTCGAAAATTGTCACAAAAAATTGCTAAAATCATCTACAAATACCACATTATTCCCTATTACGCCCAACTATTTTTTAATGTGGTTAAGAACTTTCTGATTTGGGGCGAGGGTGGGGTGTGGGGACGACCACTACGGGCGTTGGGGGTATGCACCCCCCGAAAAACCAAAAGATTCCCAAAATTCAAATTTTGAATTTTTTTCGTTTTTTTGCAGGTTTTTAATACCAATGGATAGTGCTCGATGAGAAACGTTGAAAAATGGTGTTTTTTCGCCATACCACCATTTTTAAGGCCATTTTTTGATCTTTAAAAATCTTGCACCCACCAGAATTTTGGTGCCGCCCACTCTATAAGGACGACCGACTTCGGGTGGGAGACCCCCATTCCCTCTATTACGCCACCCACTACGCTTACCATTTGAGCGCCGGCCGATTTGGGCTGAAATACCATTTTCGGCCCGTGTATCTTGACCAAAGGAGGCGTGGCGCTGGGCGGCGGTTCGTGCTCCTCCATTATAATGCTCAGCGAATCGGAGTGTCGATGGTAGCCGCCCTTTTTCGTCGCGCCGTCGAAGTCGTCGTCGTCGTCCGAAGAGGGCGGCGCCGCGGCGGCGGCAGCGGCGTATTCCGATTGGTCGTTGATCGATTTCGGGGCGTGGTCCCGCGGAGGCGGAGACGGGGGCGGCGTGGGCGGTGCTAAATGCGCCGATCCGTCCAACGTACGAACCTAGGCAAGATAACGGAATACTGTAGGCTATACTTAACCTTGCTGGGTTTGGAAGGGAAGGGGGCCACCGCGCCAGATTAATTTCCACCCCTTCTTCCAGAACTGACGATTTTTCGGAAGTTCCCAGAAAATATTCTTAAAATTTGTAGAAAAGGTGCCTTTTGAGCGTTTTTAGCTATCTATCTACTCGAAAGTGCCAAATTTTTCGCGCTTCGCGCCATTAAACTATGTTTTGACTATATTTTGTTCAATTTGTTCGACTTTTCTGATTTTTTTATGTTTTTATCCTCTAGAAAGATTAAGTATCGTCAGAAACGCCGAAAAACGGCGTTTTTGACGCGTACCTACTCATTTTAAGGCCCAAAAGGGACTTTTTCATTTAAGCCGCCCCCTGAATTCCCATGCTGTGCATGTATGCTGTAGGCGCGTGATATTTGAACAAAGGCGCATAAGTGATAGGGGCTTTGGGGGATCCTCCAAGCCACCGCGCAAGATCTTGGGTGGTTCACCCCCACCCCCGGACTCAGAAATTTTTTCATCCCCTATGAATACTTGGGCAAGTCTCAACTCAGCAGAATCAAAACTTAACAAAAAAATCAAAACTTATATAGCCAGTAATGCAATAAGGTAGACAACCCGATATTTAATACTGCTAGGAGCAGGGTTAAAAATCTCGAGTTAAGTCGACCATTTTTAACCCAACTTTTGCTGAACCCACTTTCAGTCATACCGACATTTAACCCGAGATGTTTTTTCCCGATTTTAACCTCGAATTTAAGTTAGCCCGCTTTCTGCCATACCAAAAAGAGTTTGACCCGAGATTTTTGCCGAATTTTACTCGACTTTAACCGAAGGTTACGTTTAAACCCATGTTCTATCATTCGGGCCTAATACACCACTAAAACTGGTTTCTAGCGTGTTTTTGAGCTTGTAAACTCAAAATTTTATAGCGCTTCTCGCCGGATTCATAGCGGTTGTCTTATAAGCCGCTAAAAATCACTCAAATTTGAGTCAGACATCAGGAGCGTGTAATTTTTTTCCGGCGCTGCGCACCGGATTCATTGTTCAGCTATAGTTTTTGCCCTCCAGCCCACTCAGAAGAGTTCAAATTTGAGTTATGATATGGAGAACATGAGATTTTTTTCTCGGATTTATTATTATTTATTTTTTCGCTCCTGGCCCGCCCATAATCGCTCAAATTTGAGCTTGACTTGCATAATATGTCAAAGTTTTTGCTTCGCGCCGAATTATTCATTATCTACACGCTCTTACTCTGTAAAGCATAATGATTAAATACAATGACAAGAGATAAGAAATTACTCGTGAATTGAATGATGAGAAATCGGTCGTGCAGACAGTGTCGGATCCAGGATTTTCTTAAGGGAGGGGGCGGTACTCTAAGGGTGGCCGAGGCCAGACTTGGGCGGAAAAATTAGCCGTTTTAACCCGAAAATCGCAAAAAATTCGCTCAAAAATCCATAATTTTGCGACTATTTTGGGCCGATGGGGGGGGGGGCGGCCGCCCCGCCCTAAATCCGCCCCTGCGTGCAGATAGCTAAATGATAAATTTTCTGCATATCAATATTGAACGAAGTGAGAAAAGTTTTGAAACTTTATTTTCAAATTTTCTTCCTTCGTCGTATAGAGCACTCCTAGCTACGCTCAAAACTGCCTTTATTTTCGCTTATCTCCTAACGCTTCTCGACGTGTCTGACTTCAAATTTTTGTACCGCCCCGAAAAATTTTTTCCTGGATACGCTAGTGAGGGGTTTGAGGGTATCTCTCTACCCAATGTCGAACGTTCCTACATACACCAAAAGTCAGAACCATTTTGACCCCTGCAACCCCCCACCTCGATTTTTGGAAAAAAGCTGCGTTTTTTGACCATTGGAGGTACATAATTCACCCCCAGGCACGTAACTGGCCGTCCTATTTTTTGGGGGACCAACACCGATTTGGGGGGAGGACTAGCTCCTAAAAAGGCCAGAAATAGCACAAAATAACGTTTAGAAAGTCCTATTTTTCTGATTTTTCTGAATTTTGGGGGGTGTGTGAACTCCCCCATTCCCCCAGAGATACCCGCCTGTTTAACCCCCTTCTTAAAAAAGTGGCCGGGAACTGCCACCCAAAACTTCGAGCCATAACATGTCCCCACCCAAAATCATCGTCCCCCATTTTCCAACAACTTAAATTTTGCCATGTTCGAGCAATCGTTCGAAATCGATTTCTCCGTATATTTATTACTTAGATTATCGCTCTATTACGCTTAAACCCGCGTGTCCTTGGTTGGGCTAGACGCTTAAATGTAGACCAATTATTACACTCTAATTCGGTGAAAGATTGACCTTATCCTTCCGCTATTATAATCCTCTATTTTGCCCCAAATTTTCCTAATAGTTTTGAAAATTGTCCAAAATCCGACCCTTACGTTAAAAGTAGCGATTTTTTTGCCGTCTTTTGAGGGACAGAATTATTTGTGATCCGAAAAAATGTATAAAACTTTTCGACGCTTTCAACGAAAAACGCGCAGAATTAGTGCAAAAATCGGCAAAAAGCGCCAAAAAATAGTCAAAAAAATCATTTAAATGAGTAAAAAGTACCTGCTCAGTACACAAAGTATTCTTCTGACGTACAATACGAGTATATAAGATTTTTCAGAGCGCCAAGAAAGTCAGTAAATGTCGTCAGCGAGGTGCCATAAAATTCCAAAAAATCATGATACAAAATTGCTAAAATCATTTAAAAAACACATTATTCTTAATTTAGCCCAACCAGACACGCACGGCGTGAAAACTCTGGGGAAAGTGAATTTTTCGGGCCCAAAAATGTTAGGTTCGCGTTAAGGCGTTTCTGACGATGCTTTATCTTTCTAGAGCAAAAAACTAAAACTTTTGGCAAAAAAATAAAAAAAGTCGTATAGATAGGACAAAATAAAGTCAAAACGTGAGAATTTGGCGTGAAGCGTCGAAAATTGGACACGTTTGAGCAAACAAATACCTAAAAACTATTGAAAAGCACCTTTTCTACTAATTTTCGGGAATTTTCGGAAATTTTTGGTAAATTTCAAAAATTCGCGAAGTATGGAGGATGATGAAATAATTTCTGGAGGGGGAGGGGGAGAAAATTTTCTGAAGGGGAGCTTATTACTTCCATTGTACGAGCCCAACTATTTTTTGACGGCTGGGACGGGGATGCGTCCACCCCTTCAAATCCATTCGTGCCTTCCCGCTAATTTCGAATCAAAAGTAAAAAAGACACTTTTGATTCTTCTTCAAATTTTTTACGTGGTTTAAGATGAAAAAGTAAGCTGAATCGACTAATCAACTACAAAATCTAACGCACAACATTTTAAGTGAGGTACTAATTTAACACAATTAAAATGGACAACTGTCAGTTGGCATGTCACCACCATAGGTGGGCAGCACCGAAAATCTGGGGGGGAGTGGGTGAAAAAATTTTCAAAGGTAAAAAAATGGTCTTAAAAGTGGTCTTATGGCGAAAAAAACACCATTTTTCGACGTTCCTCATTGAGCACTACCCATATCATCAAAAAATCGCTAAAAAAGCAAAAAAAAATTCAAAATTTGAATTCTGGGGGGTATTTTAATTTCTGGGGGAGGTATTTCAAATTCTGGGGGTGAACACTCCCCACGCCCACGTGTGGTCACCACACGCAAAGGGCATGGGAATTCTAACCGGGGGGGGGGGGGGCGAGGTGTGAAACCGAAGAATCTTTTCTGAAATTCATTTTTTGGCGCAAAAAACGACGGCTACGCGTTAAAAATAGCATTTTTTTGTCCCTTTGACGATGTTATTTCTTCCTAGACGATAGGAGCGTACAACATTTGAACGAAAATCTAATAGAATTTAAGGCAAGTGTGAGTGAAAAGAGGTAAAACCACATAAGACAGTGTGTTTGCCGCAATTTTTCACGACAATAAAAATGTCTTATGAGTAAAAAAATTTTTGTTGGGGCGGTCTAAAACACCAACAAAATCATGTATGACTGCCGCAGTTTCCCAAGGTCGAATGTTCAGGTGCTTGGTGGATTCCCCAGATTTGGGACCACTAAATTTAGATTTTAAGCTTTTTTTTGCAATTCGGATAAAAAACATTTGTAAAGCGTCCTATATAAAATATTTAAATGTTAAAAACTGCATTTTTTAAAATTTGTGTATCAAATTCTGCCTCGATTCGTCACTTTTGTAATTAAAAATCATAAGAATTCATCGAAAATTTAGGCTTTCAGATCACTTTAACTTTTTTATATAGGCATTTTATGGGTAAAGAAATACTGGTCGGCGCGACGCGCCGAAAAAATCTAGCATCTTTGCTACATGTCAGTGTGACTCGAGTCTTGGACCCTGAGGTAAAGGGGGATAATACCCATAGGTGGACGGCACCAAAGTTCTAGGAGGGGGAGGGGGGGTGGGGGTGCAAGATTTTTTCAAAGAACAAAAAATGCCCTTAAAAATGGTAGTATGGCGAAAAACACCATTTTTCAACCTTTCTCATCGAGCACTATCCATTGGCATCAAAAAGTTGCGAAAAAAACAAAAAAATATTCCAAAAATTGAATTCTGGGGGGTATTTTGGCTTCTGGGAGGGGGATAGGAAAACTGCATTTACCAACGATGCAAAATGGAATTTAAAGTATACATTACTCCGAGTGTTAACCATACATGCACAGTATGGGCATTCTGAGGGGGGGGGGTGAAAACCTAAAGTGACTTTTTTTGGGCCCAAAAATGGCCGGTACGCGCTAAAAAAACATCGTTTTTTTGGCGTTTCTGACGATACTCTATCCTTCTAGAGCATGAAATCAGGAAAAAAATTTCGAAAAAAATCGAATAAATTGACCAATATATCGCTTAAAACATGAATGAATTATTGGCGCGAAGCGCCGAAAATTTGGCGATTTTGAGCAAATAGATAGCCAAAACCCTTAAAAAGACACTTATTCTACCAATTTTCAGGTAAGTTTAGGAAAATTTTGAAAAATCGCCAATTCTGGAAAGGGGGTGAAAAATTTTTTGCGGGGGGTGAAAAATGATTTTGGCGGGGGGTGAAAACCCCCCAAAACCCCCCAAGATCATGTATGGGTTAACTAGACTCTTTACTGTACTAAAGTCGAATTGCTCCAAGATAATTTTAAATTTACTCTAAACCCCAAACAGTCAGAAAAAGTTTACTGCAACTGTTTACTACTTACTGAATAAGAAAGCTTAATCAACAACAAAAAAGATTAGCGTAACGTGGCTAGAGTAAACCGACATGATGCATGTAGACCGTTCGTTGAGTAATAAAGCTGCAAAAAATTATAGCTAACAATCAAATTTGCTAGGATTAATCTCACGTCGCAAAAAATGCAGATCAGTCCAGAAAAATAGTTCAAAACTTAACTTGTGTTGTGCATTGAATATTTCATAATAATCAAATATTACAGCTAGTCGCTGTAAACCTGGGCTCAAATATACTTATAACGATAAATGAAAACGTTGCAGAAATGTAAAGTCCGTAAACGGTCCAAACGATGATTTAAACAAGAAAATGGTCTTACATATTTAAAATTTAAAGTATGATTTATATATGTATGTTTCGAAATGAATTTAAAAAAAATCAAAAAATACAAATGTTACAGATGCGCGAGTAGTGTAAATACGTACCTGCGTAACGGCTCAAATTTTTTGGAGAGGGAATATTGGGCCATTTTAGGACGGGTGAGTGATTGATCCTAACTTTTTGTTCAAAAATGCCACAAAAGCACCGAAAGATGGCCTTAAAAGGTAGGTTCAGGCCAAGAAAAAGTGAAGGGGTAAAAATCTAGCCTCGGGGATAATGGGCAAGATGGGTGTCGGGTGGGGTGGGGATCCACCCTAAATCGAGCAGCGACGAAGCCGTGGGGTCTGGGTGTTTTAAAACTGGAAAAGGCCAAAAAACGTGTTAAAAATTCAATTTTGGGTAATTTATCGATTTTTTAGGGCAGGGTCAGCCAGATTCTCTTAGGGTCCCATTCCCAACCCACAAGCCCACCTGTGACCTTATCCCCCTGCCACATGCGCGAGTAAATACCTCGCTTCGCGGGCCAATTATCGATAAAAGAACTGGCAATACGCACAAACCGTTGAATAGACCCAGGACTATCAATGCGCTGAGGACCATAAAGAAATATCTAAAAACAAACCGTATGTAGCAATCACGAATCAATTTTTAAATATAAATAACCACGATTCGGAAAGTTTTAAATTTAAAGCAGATTTACCGTAAATTCAAATATGAGGATTAATAAGGCATCATCTTCCTTACTTTTCAACTTTTAAAGTTTGGATTTTTCAAGCCGTTTACATAGGCATGGGAAAAATCCTGAGCGAGCGAGACGTTTGATTTTTTGATAAAACAATGACGGCAGTCACTTTTATCAAAAAATCCAGCTTAATCAAACAAAAAGTGAAATTTTTTTCAAAATAATGAAGGAAATCGACAATAATACGAAAATATCCTGTATTCTCCAATATCACGTTTTCGAAAAAAATAATATTTTAGGCAAAGTAATTGACGAAATACGAAAAAAATAATCAAAAACTAATTATCAATAATACTATAAATAAAACGCAGACGGGTGTACATATATTATGTAAATACACCTTTAGTTGTGTACCTGAAAAATGTCAAACGAATGGGATACATCTCAATAATTCGAAGATCCTCTATTATTTACAAGACTAACAATACACTCATATGTATACACTTATACAATATAAAATAGTATACAGTTTAATAATATAAAAATAATACTATTACATCACATTTTTCTAGAATCCCGGGAATATTTTTTGATAGGTAAGCATAAAGCTTTTCTTAAAAATAAAATAGAATTTCAATCGAAATTTGATGAAAAATCATCAAGAATGACCGGTTTTTTAAGCGCAATGAACTGCAGAAAAATCAAAAAAATCTAGAGTGAACTTCAGAACTATGAAGCAATTGTAATATAGTCGAAAATGAACTTTTCACAGAATTCTCTAAACATAAAAAATCGCCAGACAGTCGCACACGTGCTCAAAATTTGAGTTCATTTTTAGAAATGAGAAATTCGAGAAAAGGATACAAAAAGATCTGTTTTGTGCATGAGAACTAGGGATACGGCCGATCGAGGAGGCTCTCCGAATCATACAGGTGACAAGGGAAGGTGGGCTCCCTTACCCAAAGTCGGACGTACCCCCATCCCCGAACGTCAAAGAATTTTTGACCCCGATTTTTGGAAAAATTGAATTTTTGGCCGTTTTTTGGCCAAAAACTGGACGTCATTTGCCCCCCCCCCTAAGAATGGCCGGAACCCCCGCCCCACAACTTTTGGCTCCAAATACACCCTCGATTACATGAGTGCTGAGCAGGTGGGGTAAAATAAGCCTCTCACAGCAATCATGCATGGACTGGATGGACTGTATTTGAATTTTATTTATTTGAACGCTGACTAGTACATTTCTGTTCCATTTACCCATAAAATGCTTAGAATGGACTTAAAATAATCTGAAAAGTCAAAAACATTCGACGAATTCTTATGTTTTTTTTCACTGATAAAAGTGTGAAACGAGTCAGAATCGGATAAAGAGTACTGAAAAATTGCAGTATTCTTTATTAAAACGCTTTGTATAAGATGTTATGATCATACGGGCACAGAGCCAAAAAAAGTTTTGCCCCCTTACCCGATTTTCGGGAAAAATTGAGTTTTTTGCCTTTTAGGTGTTTTTTGACCGTTTCTGGTCAAAAATTGGAAGTCATCTAGCTCCCTACCCTGAAAATGGATGGCCAGGGACCCTCCACGGAATTTCGAGCCGTTACGCGTATAGTTTTTATCATTTTTCCCATTCGACCTGCAAGAAAAAGCTCGAACCCTAAATTTAATGGCGCCAAATTTCGGGATTTCCCTCCCCCTTCCCTGAACTCTCTAAACCTTTGGGAAGTAAGGGCCCGATTAAAAACCTCCCCCTCTTTCCCAGGCACGTAACTGGCCGTCCTATTTTGGAGGGACCAACACTAATTTTGGGGGGACTAAGCCCAAAAAGGTCAAAAATAGCAAAAAAATAACGTTTAAAAAATCTTATTTTTTCCCAGACTTTTCTGAATGTCGGGGGGGGTCCGACCCCCATTCCCCAGAGATGCGTGCCTGCTCTCCCCGCATATCCACGCATGACGCCAATGCTGACCTGACGACGAATTCAAATTCGGAGAAGGCGAGCATAATGACGCCCAAAAGGGTGCTCACGCCGCCGTGTAAAACGGGAACGGCGACGTGGTGTAAAGTGAGACGCGAACGGCGATTTTTCGAGCCTAAAGTTGTCAAAAAGCTCAGCGACACGTGAACGGTAAATTCGACGCCTATTCCGACGGCTGTTATTAATGAAACGGCCGAAACGGCGTTCAATTTAAGGCCAACGACGCCCATAAAGCCGGCCAATTCGACCACGAGCACGAAGAGAACGAAAACCTACCCAAATAAAAAACACTTCAACCTAATGGGACTCCATCCTGTAATAGGAGGGATGGGGGTCTCCCACCCAAAGTTAGTCGTCGTTTCCCTCATCCCGCAACTACACCTGTGCGTAAGGGGTTTGGGTGGTATGCACCCCCAGAAACCAAAATAAACCCCCAGAATTCAATTTTTGAAATTTGTTTGTGTCTTTTTGTCGCAATTTTTTGATGCCAATGGATAGTGCTCGATAGGAAACGTTGGAAAATGGTGTTTTTGTCGCCATACCACCATTTTTAAGGCCATTCTTTGACCTATGAAAAAATCTTGCACCCCCCAGAACTTTGGTGGCACTTACCTGTGCCCCCAACCAGAGTAAAAAAATTTTGACCCCCTCAACTCGAGAGCTTTGTCGAAAACTTGCCTTTTTACGCTATTTTAATATGCATTCTTAGCCATTTTTGGCCCGAAATTTGAGGCCATGTACGTACCTCCCCTTCGTCCACCAACCGAAATTTTGGGCCGTTCCACGTATTACGGCTGCAAACATGATCTAGGGAGGGAGTTTGCAGCCCCTTCAGATATATTTTCACCGCAGCCCCCAGATATCGCGATTTCTCAAAAATTCGTAGAAAAGATGCTGCTAGCTTACTTGAAAGTGTAAAATTCGAGGCGCCATTTAAACACTCATTTTTTGACGGCATTTTTTTATTATTTTTTTAAACTTTTTTCCCAAAATTTTTTACGTTATTACGTTCTGCAAAGGATTAGAGCATCGTCAGAAACTACAAGAAATTAAGTTTTAGACGCCTATCCAACGTTTATGAGCTCAAAAAAGCCACTTTAGAACATTTTTTGGTTTCACCCTTCAGATTCTGATGTTGTTAATATTTGAACACCAAAATACGTGATCTAAGCGGGTGGCGGTTTTCACGCCCCAGAACTTATGATCTTTGAAAAAAATGTAGAAAACATCCTAGCTAAGCTTTTTTTAGCGGCCTTTGAATACAAACGTGTCGATACGTTTGGCGCTTCGCGCTAAACAACCGTTTTTACTATATTTCATTGCAAAATTCTACTGGATTGCTTTCGAAATTTTTTCAAATGTAAGAAAATGCATAGGAAGATAAAAAATCGCATAATTGAGTCAAAACACTGAGTCAAAAATTTTATTTTCCAAAATTTTGCCTGAAGTGTGAGCCAAGAAACGATACTCTTCACAGACTAATGAGGAAAACAGTTTAGATTACGGAATAAAAAACAATCATCTTGGATCCGCTCTCAGGCAAATCCTGAATACATTGGCCTGTAACTGACTCAAACCATTAAGGGATTGTCTTAGCTCGTAAAAATGCAATGATTCGAAAATGACCTGTACAAATAATAACATTCCGTGGCAATATTTAAAAGTATATAAGTAGTGATCATACATGATCTTGGAGGGGTGTTTCATCCCCCGCAGAATCATTTTTACCCCCGCAAAAAATTTTCACCCTCCCCCCAGAATTGGCGATTTTTCAAAAGTTTCCTAAACTTACCTGAAAATTGGTAGAAAAAGTATCTTTTTAAGGGTTTTTGGCTATCTATTTGCTCAAAATTGCCAAATTTTCGGCGCTTCGCGCCATATATTCATGTTTTAAGCGATATATTGGTCAATTTATTCGACTTTTTTCGAAATTTTTTTCATGATTTTATGCTGTAGAAGGATAGAGTATCGTCAGAAACGCCAAAAAACGATGTTTTCTAACGCGAACCGGCCATTTTTGGGCAAAAAAGGCACCTTAGGTTTTCACCCCCCAGAATTCCCATGCTGTGCATGTATGGTAGTGATTAATAACTTCTTAGATAGAATCGCCCTAATTACTTCTTTGAAATAAGACATATGTTAAACAAGAGACTTTCGGCCCTTTACGCAATACAGAATATTTTCAAAGAATAAATTCGAATAATTCGACACCATGATATTTTTACCCCAAAATATTCGCTAGAGGTAATTTTTTCAATAAACAAAAGCCAGTATGTGAGATTAGTTAAGCATCTGCTTTAAACCCGTAGAATTGATGTTTCATAACCACTATTCGCCCGCAATTGATTCGGAAATGCTCAATACGAAGTAAGAATTTTCATGTCGGAATAAATAACGACCAAGTGTGATTAACTGCGAATTAAGTGATTAAATAAAAACATAAATTTTCAAATCAAAAAATTAGCAAATACCGAGAACAATTCATAATTCATTAATTGCTCAGATAAAAATTCTTTAGAACAAGTCCGCGTCAAATCGAAAACCATTTTGAGGAAGACTAATGAAGCCTATCAGTAAATATTTATCAGACTCAGCTCGCAAATTGCAGCATTCCATTCAAAGCCTTCCTGGGTTTTAAGTGTAAAGTGGTTTACATAAATGATAAGCCTAAGAGCGCTGATAAATTCAGCACGATAAGTGTATCAGAGCAATATATACTACGTGACTTAAGTCTTACTTTATTGAATGGGATAGAGTATCAGTTTGCTTGGCAAAGTGCCAATTACGCACCTCACTATTCCTTGACTATCTACATATGATAAAACGCAGGTTCGACCGCTAGTGTGTCAAAATGAATGCCTCAATGAGTTGAAATAGAGATTCACGACGCTTTACACTGCGATTATGGCATTTTTGAGCGTTTCTCGACGAGATCTATGCCATGGAGAAGTGAAAAATTCGAAAATTCAAAAATTTTCTTGCTTGATTCCAAACTTGGATATCAAAAATCTATCTTTTCAAGCACGTACATAGCTCTGGGGGAATGGGGGGTTCGGACCCCCCAAATTACGAAAGGAACCGGAAAATTGGACTTTTTAAACGTTATTTTGTGCTATTTTTGGCCTTTTTGGACCCCGGACCCCCCAAAATTGGTGTTGGTCCTCCCCAAAATAGGACGGCCAGCTACATACGTGCCTGTATCTTTTAAACCTATGTGTATGACTAATTTCTCAATATCAAGTTAAAGCTTGACTCCAAAACATTTCGAAATTCTTGTCTTTGCATTTAATTTTGCGGTTTTGCATAAGATATGTACTCAATGCAGAAAATAATAAATCGGCGCGAAGCGCCGAAATTGTTTGACATATTCGACTATTTTTAATGCAAATCTGGACTTCTAAGGTAAGAAATAAGATAGAAAATAAGAAATCCGGCGCGAAGCGCCGAAAAATCTTGAATTTAGAAGCTCAAAAGTGTGCTAAAAACGCATTTTGGCTATCCTCTCAATAGACTTTGAGAATTTTTAATTTCTTCCTTTGGGGACACTTGTGAAAAATAAAAATATATATTTTTTCATTTAGGGGGAAGGCCCGCCCCCTTTCCCCCGCCACCCGGTTGTTTACGCCCCTACTTGATATATAAACTACTGATATGTATGTAAACAAAAAGGTATTATCCTGTCTCGGTATACCGCCGAAACAAACGAGTTTGTTTACAACACGTGATGAGTATAGGACAGGTTAATCGTACTTCAGAGGTCAAATTAATTGTGGTGTAAAGCTTGATCTATAAAAAACTCTGTTTTCTGGATTATTTCTACTTCGAACTACGAACATTTGATGATTTTTGCTGTAAGTTTCATTGGATATTTTTTATTTTTCAAATTTTTTAAAGTTTTTATAATTGTATTCCATTTATTCGAAAATTTATTACATGTTTATTTTTATTTATTCTAATTTTTTATTTCATTATATGCTACTTACTTTTTCCAAATTTTTTTCTAAAAATACATTATTCTATTTTTCAAAGGCATCCCTTCTATTATGTCCACGTGTGATGATAATAACGCACCACTAATGCAGCCATCCAGGGGCTCATCAGGAGTACAGTAATAACGATAAACACGGCTCCAATTACGACGGCCAGCGAGAGGGTCAAATGACGCCTTAGATGCAGGTATTGCTCCCAAAATGTGAATGGAATGCCGTCGGGAAAGGCGTCAAGTCCCAATGCCGAAAATTCCTTGCAGATAGCACGCACCTTCGTAATATACAGTAAAAAAAGTTTAAAACAGATATAATTTAAAAAATAATAAAAACAAGGAATAAGATCAACAGGCACGTAGCTCTGCGGGGAATCGGGGGGTCCGGAACCCCCCAAGAAAAAATTCGAAAAAATAGGACTTTTTAAACATTATTTTGTGCTATTTTTGGCCTTTTCTGGGCTTAGTCCCCCCAAAATTGGTGTTAGTCCCCCCAAAATAGGATGGCCAGCTACGTGCCTGAAGATCAACCGGATTAAGAGCCTGAATATTTTTTACAAAGCTTGCGAACCATTAATACTAGATGCTTCAAGAGCCATCTAGGATCTCCGAGGTGGCAGTACCCTAACTTGCGTTAAAATTGTGTTTACTCGAAAACGCTAAAACGTACGTCCATAATTATGCAGCACGATGTCGGCTATAAGACACCGCTCGATATAAGACTTTCCTGGCTTATAAGACGCAAAACCACTGAGTCACTCATTCACAATGTATTAAAATATATTATCGGAAACTCGCACGTACTTAGATCAGCATCGGCTATAAGACACCCTGGATATAAGACTTTTCGGCTTATAAGACGCAAAAACCACTGGTCCCGGTCATACATAATGCATTAACATACATTAGAAACTCGCCTATTAGACACTCGGCTATAAGACACCCTGGATATAAGACTTTTCGGCTTATAAGACGCAAAAACCTCTGGTCCCGGCCATACATAATGCATTAAGATACATTACAAACTCGCCTATTAGACACTCGGCTATAAGACACCCTGGATATAAGACTTTCCGACTTATAAGACGCAAAAACCTCTGGTCCCGGCCATTCATAATGCATTAAGATACAGTTACAAACTCGCCAATTAGATACTCGGCTATAAGACTATAAGACGCCGCTGAACTGCTCCCATTGCATATACTTAATACATATAAAGCGAGGTCTATAAGACGCACGGCTATAAGGCGTGGGCACCTTGATTATAAGACGCGACCACTTCAACTAATTAATATATTCTGCGGACAAAGGCGGGATTTTTTGTATTTTTTCATTTTTTTACAATTCTGTACATTTCTTCTGCAAATAGGTTACAAGTAAGAAGTGCAATGTGTGAATGTTTATCTGCGTTCAGTATTGATGTCGAGTTTTGCTTACTTTAGTCTGCTAATACAAATATTGCGTAGAATGAAAAATAATTGAAACAAGCATCGATAATAGAATATTTCCACTGAACTCCTAACTTAGCACGTTCTTCTTTTACAAGTAAAGCATAACCTTGCTTATAAGACACATTCGGATATAAGACACAATTAAACCTGGTCCGGTTATATCGGGTTTATATTTTGTCATATATTTTTTATATCCGAGTTCGACTGTAGTTTGCGCTCGATTAAAAACTTCCGGCCTTAAAATTTCTCGATTCAATGCTCAGGTTGATGCTCGTGGCACTATCGCCAGACAATTAAGCCTTATAATGGCTCAAGCTCCTAGTTTAAGGTAGTTTACACTCGTTAAAAATTTTCGACCCTAAATTTTTTTGATTCCGTGCTAAATGGCATGAAAACAACATAAAATAGCTGTATTTGTAGAATAAAACAAGTTCTGAAAAAAATTGAAACATAATAGCGAAAAACATTATAATAAAGTAAATAAAAATTTCACCATATATTTTTATATGTATGTACCGTAATCATATCAACGATGGAAGGCGTGTCGATCAAATTATTGGCGAAAAACGGAATCTGACTGTATAACGGCATAGGCGAAGGCGGGACTGAAATTAAGAAGACGGTAGAAAAAATTGATTAAAATAAAAAAAATTAAAAATGCAAAAATTTTTAGAAAAATTGAAAAAAACGAAAAAGTATAGAACTCTGGGCGCTCCATACCACGCACGTACGTAACAGGGGAGGAGACCGATTGGATCCCGAATCAAAGTCGGTCATCCCACCGCATTCCCCAAAATCTGACATTCTTTTACGCCCTGTATTTTGGCAAAAGCTCACGATTTAAGGCCATTTTTAGGCGATTTTTTGTCATTTCTTGTCAAAAATCGGAGACCATTTACCTACTACTTAAATGACCGACGACGCCTATCAAAATTAACAGTTGATACATGCATGCACCGGGTCCACTGGTCTTTAGTTGCAAGAGCCAAAAATGAAGGTCGTTTTCCTCACTGAACGAAGGCCAAAATTTAGAGCTGTTGGTGTCCGACTGGCATGGTTTTTTACATAGCACCACGCTAATGAAAGTTGCCCAGTGCTAATCAAAATTTTGACCGTTTTGAGTAAAAATATAGATAATTTTAACGTATGTTTCGATAAAATACCAAAAAATTTTCGGCGCTTCGCGCCGAGCATCATAATTACTGTTTATTTAGTCCCAAGCGCGCGATTTAAACACTCCACAATTAATCGCCTTACAATCTAAAACCTTATGCATTCACGTCGCCTATTTGTTCAAAGCTTGCTAGCATCGCTATGTGATAAATTATAACTGTTTTCTGTTGTTTGGACACCAAATTAGCTTCTTTATATTTATTTATCATTCTTCAGTGATAAGCGCAGTGGCGCCTGTTGTAAGGATAAATTAGTATCTGGCAATCGCACTATCACTTGTGATATTGAATCAGATGGAAAGGCAGGCACGTAGCTGGCCGTCCTATTTTGGGGGACCAACACCAATTTTAGGAGGGCTAAGCCCAAAAAGGCCAAAAATAGCACAAAATAACGTTTAAAAAGTCATATTTTTTCGATTTTTCAGAATTTGTGGGGGCGGGTCCGATAACCCCCATTCCCTCCAGAGATACGTGCCTGTAGAAAGGTGTTAGCTTCCTGTGTCTATTGAGCTTCAGGAAGGCGATAATTGTGATTTAGCATGAATTTTCCAATTTAGGTATACAAATACTGGCAAAAACAGCTGTTAATTAAAAAAGAAAAGGACCTGCATCGATGAAACCATAGCTATAATACGGGTAAAAAACTAACGTGCTAATGTAAGCCCTCCCGTGTTAATAGAAAAAATTTTCATTAGCAAAACACGTGCTAAAAACGTGCTAAAAACGCTGCCGACTGGTTTTTTAAATATGCGTAATAATGACCAATAATTTATAATGAATAATATACTAACCACATCAAAAATACACAGTACAGCATATCTAATTATAAAAAAGCAGCCTCCATTCAGCATTTTATTTCTAAAGGAATCACTAAAATTATGAAAACGTATGTAAAAATCGAGTGAATCGGCTAAATTATTCGCGTTTCTACTCTTTTATAGCCAAGTTTTGCAGCTGTTTTTAGTACAAACGAAGCAAAAACGTAAATATTACGAAAATTAAGCGATGCGGCGAAAGTTTCACGACTTTTGTATCGCTTTAAAGCGACATTTTCCGTTTTTTAGCACAATTTAGCACATTTCTGGAGATGGGAAACGCAGAAAATTTTAAATGTATGGAATAGCTTTAGGCGATTTCATTTCAATTGATGGAAGGAAAAACCAAAAATTTGAGCATTTTCATGCTGGTGGAAGCTTTTTGAGGGACCAACATCAATTTTGGGGGGGGGGCTAAGCCAAGCAATATATGTACGAGTATGTATGTAGTGTCTCAGCTTAAAATTTTGATAAAATTCGCGGGAACCCCCACACACATGTTTCCTAGGCACGCGTCAGTAAATACCTAATTTGACATAATTTTTGGCATCTATCATTATTAATATTATTTATAATTTTTTCGAGCGGAAAAAACAATTTCACCATAAAAAACAATGAAATACGAGCATGGAATTGAAGATCGAAAAAACAAAAGCATTGAAAGTATAAAGCATTAATGTTTACGGGTGCATATAATTTCATTGTACAAATAATACGAACAATCGAACAACGTAAGATCAGTATTTTCTGAAATCCTTGTTCAGTTTACACCAGTAACGATCGAATAACGATTCGCTTTGAACAGGCAACGCGTATATTTTATGTATTTATTTCAGCAATTTTTGCATAAAACGCAGCAGACCTAGAAGAATTTTTATAAAGTAAAAAAACAAAGTAAAAACGTGCAAAATTGTAAGGAGAAAGCCCCGTTAAAAATGTTGAAAATTTGATAGGGATGTTGAAAAAACTCGAAAAATGTTGCAGTCTGCAGGGTTCGAACCACCCACTTTTGATATTTTCGTTGTTCAATTTGTCGTCGAATTGCCAGTGCGGCGGAGTCGGTTGTAAATTCGCCTGAGACACGTAATAGGTCATCTGATCGACGTGATACCAGGCGGTCAAATAATTGTAAAAGCCATCCGGATTAATTATACCGTCCTTATCGACCAGCCTCGTATTGCCAACCTGTCGATTTAATGAAGCAAATAATAAACGTATAATTCTTTTTTTAAAAGACAAAAAAAGAGAAATAAGTCAAAAACGGGCAAGCGGGGGCAAAAAAATAACACGAAATGGGGTCAAACGTGTACATCATGGAAATTCTGAGGGGTCAGCCCAGAATTATCTTTAAAACTGATTCTTTCGCCCGAATAAATTACGGATACACGTAAAAACTATTTTTTTGCGTTCAGGACAATACTCGTCCTTTCTAGAAAATTTTAAAAAAATTATAAAAATATAGAAAATTGAATAGAACATATCGTCAAAAATGAGCACATACAAAAACGAATGGAGCGAAATGCCGAAAATTTGAGACTTCTGGCGAACAGTTAGCAAAAAGCTTAAAAAGCACATTTCCTACATACGATTTTTTTAATGGAAATATCGACAATTCTGGGAGGGTCTAAATCCCCCCTCCAAATCCCCAGGAACACGTATGTATAATGGGGGTCTCCAGAAATTTCCACAGTGGGAAAACAATCCACCCACTTTCTTACGAAGGACGGTTAACCATAATAAATTATCGCCCTATCGACCGAGACGATCAATTTTATTATCGTTTTCGTCGACGATAATACATTATCGTCCCGTCGACGAGCTATATCGTCCTCACCCCCTTCTCGTCGTTGAATTTTTTCGAATTTTCACGAAAAATTCGAAATTATCATCTTATCGACGAGTACTGGCCACACATGGGCGTGGGGGTTGGGGAGTATGCACCCCCTAGAAGTTGAAATTGAAATACCCCCCCCCAAATCAAAATACCCCCAGAATTCAAATTTTGAATTTTTTTTCCTTTTTTAGCGAGTTTTTTGATGCCATTGGATAGTGCTCGATGAGAAACGTCGAAAAATGGTGTTTTTTTCGCCATACGACCACTTTTAAGACCATTTTTTGATCTTTGAAAATTTTTCACCCCACCCCCCAGAATTTCGGTGCTGCCCACCTATGGTACTGGCGTCAGGGGCGTAACCAGAATTTTTATTCTTGGGGGGGCGAAATTTTTGGAGCCCTGTATCTCGAGAACCATTAGGAGGTGCGCAAAAATTATGGCATTTTCGAGCGTTTCTCAATGAAATCTATGTCACGGTGAAGAAAAAATTTCAAAAAGTAAAAAAAAATTTCCGCTCGATTTCAAACTTGAATATAAATCATCTAACCTTTAATCTACCAGTTTGACTAATTTCTCATTATCAAAAAGATTGACACTGAATAATTTCGAAATTCTTGTCATTGTATTTAATTTTGTGATTTCGCAAAGAAAGTAATGCAGAAAACAATAAATCGGCGCGAAGCGTCGAAAATTTTTGACACATTCGATATTTTTAAGTCCCATCTGGACTTCTAAGGTAAGAAATATAATAGAAAATAAGGAATCTAGCTCGAAGCGCCAAAAACACTTTTAGTGGCTCAACAGTATGTTAAAATCATATTTTAGCGGTCCTTGCAGTAAAATTTGAGCATTTTTAATTTTTTACTCTAGGGGACCACACATAATCGGGGGAGGGAGCTTTAGGGAGTTTAGGAGGAAGGTGGTTCCACCCTCCCCCCGAAAAAATTTTCAGCCCCCGCTAAAATTTTTTCACCCCTCCCCCAGAATTGGCAATTGTTTGAAAGTTCCCAGAAAATTTCTAAAAATTTGTGCAAATGATGCTTTTTTAAGCGTTTGTAGCTAACTATTTGCTCAAAAGTGCTAAATTTTCGGCGACTCGCGCCAATATACTCATATTTTGACTATATTTTGTCCAATTTTTCCCGACTTTTTTTGATTTTTATTCAATTTTTTTGTTTTTATGCTCTAGAAAGACAGAGCGTCGTCATAAACGCTGAAAAATGATGTTTTTGACGCATACCTACCATTTTTGGACCTAAAAAGGAAGTTTACAATTAGCCCCCCAGAATTCCCATGCTGTGCATGTATGCAGGAGACCCTTGTGAAAAATAAAGATGTTTTTTAATTTCGGGAGGGGCCGCTCCCCCCGGTGATTACACCTCTGACTACCGTCCTTATTTTCGATCTCGCCGTATTTATTTTTTCGGTAGCATTTTCCTAATTTGATTTCAAATTTTCTTTCATATTTTTCTAAGAAATAATTGCATTTTTTTCTTTTTTTCTGATTTTCGATTAGTTGGTAAAAAATACCTGATATGGATTAAATCACCCGTTCAAATTATCGCCTCATCGACTAGTACTCTTGTCCTTATTTGCGTCCTCATCGTTTATATTTTTGCAAACTTTCCTAACTTTTTGAATTCTTCCAAAATTTTATAGAAAATTCAAAAATTTTAATTTTTCTATAAAAAATTCGCAAAAATTGAACTTTTGGTCCCTTCTAATTTTAGACTGGTCGATAAAAAACGCCCGAAATACGCAAAATCACCTACATAATGTCGTCGCCCGCATCGCCAAATAGTTTTTAGGTTATTATTTTCCGCCGAATTATCCGAACTTGAGAATTTTTTCGATTTTTCCCTAAAAAATTGAAAAATTCTATTTTCGGCTCTTATTTCTAATTATCGATTGGTCAGTGAAAAATGCTCGAATTAGTAGATAAAATAATCCTGCTAAAGTTATAAGTCTCGACGAAGAGTACTATCGTCCTTATTTTCGTTTTCGACGTTATAATTTTTTTTGCCGAATTTTCTAACTTTCAAATTTTTCCGAACTTTCATAAGAAATTCGAAGAACTGAATTTTGAAAAAAGTTCAAAAATTGAATTTTCCGTTTTTTCCAATTTTTGATTCGCCAATAGATAATGCCTGACAAAAGTAAAATCACCTCGCTTCAAAAAACTATCGTTTCCTCGGCGCGTTTATATTTGTTGCCAAATGTTTTCACAAATTTCTGAATTTTTTTAATTCTTGTATAAAATTCAAGAAATTTAATTTTCCGAAAAAAATTCAAAAAAATTGATTTTTTCGTCTTTTTTCATTTTTTCGATTGGTCGATAAGAAACGCCCGAAATACGCTAAATTACCCTAGCTTAAATTATCGTCTCATCGGCGCGTTTATATTTTTTGCACAATTTTTTATCAATTTTTTGAATTTTTTTTAAATTCTCGTGCAAAATTCGAAAAATTTAATTTTTCGAAAAACTTTGGAAAAAAATTGATTTTTTCGTTTTTTTTCAAATTTTCGATTGGTCGATGAAAAGCACCCAAAACACGCAAAATTACCCTGCTTCGCCTAATGTCGTCGCCCGCGTTGCACAGCAATTTGTAGGCCAAAACGGCTTCGGACGACGGCGACGCGACCGTTTTGTTGGGCGCGACGCCGTGCCGATTTATTAGGCCAGATTCGAAATCCTGGTCGAATTTCGATTGCAAGTCCGACAGCCACTCGGACATAAGAGACAGCCAAAATTGACTGGCCGTTGAACCCGACCCGGGCAACAAAAGCCCCGATGACGTCATCTGCTCATCGGCCTTCACCACGTACGGTAGATCGATGATAGATTGTCTGAAGTTACAGTTCTCGCCACGATATTTGAACAATAAAGAACCGTTTGAGTTTATTTAGGAACGTTTTTCTCGACCTAATCGTCGAAAACCTGAAGAGTATACTGACATGTTTTACTTCTAAGAAAACGCAACCTTAACGCCCAGGTCGGACTGTTTACGACTCAGCGCTCGTCCTTAGATAACGGATGATGATCATAGGTGGGCGGCACCAAAGTTCTGGGGGAAGGATTTTTTCGAAAGTCAAATAGTGGCCGTAAAAATGGTAGTATGGCGAGAAAAAACACAATTTTTCAACGTTTCTCATCGAGCACTATTCATTGGCATCAAAAAATTGCGAAAAAAATTCATTGAATTCTGGGGGTATTCTGGTTTCTGGGGGTATTTTAATTTCTAGGTGTTGCCTACCCCCAAACCCCCCACGCCTAGGTATGGTGATATTGCGCGTGTGCGCATTACGTACACAATATCATATGCATATGAATTGCACGAGTATAATCAATAATACTATGCCCAATGCACACTGAATCGTAAAAGGCTCCGACCTAAGCGTTTAGGTCGCGTTTTCTTAATACTAATCAGCGCTTCGTGCCGTTTTGGTCCCGTTTTCTTAAACTAAATCATTTAAGGATATTCTTTAGGTCTCCGGCGATTAGGTCGTGAAATAGCGTTCCGAAATGAACTTAATCCGTTCTATTGTTAAAATTTCGTAGCGTGTACTATATTTTAAAGAATCGCTACAACGAAATTATTTTAAAAAATGACAAACAAAAAATAAGAAGAATTCAAAATAATTTGTAAAGATTACCAATGAAATCCGTAATAATTTTCAAAGAAATTACAGAATAAATCCGAAAATTATTTTTTCAAATACCCAAAAAATTTGAGAAATTCAAAATTATTTTAAAAAAATTACAAAAGAATCAAAAAATTCCGAAATTGTTTAAAAAAATTACCAAGAAAAAATGGAAAAAAACCCGAAATCATTGAAATTTAACGGAAAAAATGAATCAAGAATATAATAATTATTTTTTTTAAAAATTGCCAAAAGAATTTAAAAAACCCGAATCATTTTAAAAAAATACCAAAAAGATGAAAAATCAAATTTTTATTAAAAAATACCAAAAAGTTCAAAAATAAAAAATACTAAATTATTTTTTTTAAATTACCACAAAAAAAACCAAAAAATCGAAATTTTTTCATAAAAAAATTACCAAAAGATCCGAAAACATTTTTGAAAAAGTACAAAAAATTAAAAAAAACAAAAAACCAAATCGCAGAAAAAAATCATTTTATACTGTAAAATATTCCGATGCCGGTTTCATAAATATTGCTCCCGCCATTGCTATGTATGTATCTACACATCTTTACACTCGTGTGTTGAACGAATGGCTAAAAAACGAACCACATATCGTTTCTTATAACTTTTCTGACATGCGGCGGATTCTGATGCGGTTTGCTTTATCTCACAGCCTATGACCTCTGCAAGAATGCTGTGCAATTTTATTATTGCTGCTCAAAGTTTTGTCGCTTCGCAAGTCAGTTAAGCAGAAATCGTCTTTTCTAGCATTTTGCAGATCCAATGTATTGAACTAGGTACCTAATCTTTACAACATGAAAAATTCTCGACAACAACAGCAAATCAAATGCGGTTTATTCTGGTAGAAACCTTGTTACTTAAATAATGATAATCTAATAATAATTTGATAATCTTAATAATTTTCGAATTATTGAATTATTATTAATAATTTAATAATAAAATAATAGGTATAGTCATTGTTTTGTCCAAAAAATATGCTGCAATTTCAGAAACGTCGTTTCCTTAAGTTTTGAAAGGCATGTGCTAGAATTAAACTTAACTTTGTTGCCCCGTAACATCGCAGCATTTTACAGTTGTTGAATACAAATTTTTGTATTCTTGATTCCTTTCATTTGGCCATCATTCAATAAATTTGCTATATCTCATTCCTAATTGCTGAAAAATGATCGAGCTGTAACCGAAGGTTTGCACGTTTTGGAAACTGCTTGCAAATTAAAAAGATATTTATGTAAGAGTCAATAATCCATGATAAAAATGCTGTCATTTCGCACAGGCTGATCCATTCAATATAAAAATTAATATAAAAGTACATAAATAATTTAGATTTCATCTTCAAAAAACTGCATTCAATTACCTTTTTCTGTTAGAGAGTTATATTGTCGTAAAGAGAGCTTATTTTAAGCGCTAAATCCGCAAAATGCTAGAAAAACGACTTTTGCTTAATTCAGTGTAAACTAACAACAGCTTAACCAGCACACATAGAACTTTACAGAATTTTTACAGAGATCGTAGGCTCTTCGAGAAAACAATCGCATTCAAATCAGTTGAGTATAAGGGAAGTTATAAGGACTGATATGCGGTTCGTTTTTTATACCACCCTGTATATCTAGCGATCGTAAAACGATTTCGTT
Source organism: Mermis nigrescens (assembly GCA_036768485.1). Taxonomy (NCBI): domain Eukaryota; kingdom Metazoa; phylum Nematoda; class Enoplea; order Mermithida; family Mermithidae; genus Mermis; species Mermis nigrescens. Next base: position 541,633 of record JAVLUZ010000771.1, on the reverse strand, counting down.
CAGAATTGAGGATTTAAAACCTATATATTAAGCGGAATGGGCAATTTAAAAAATTCTGAGTATGCATGTACCTGAAATTTAAGGAAAACATGCCTAAGGCCACAAATGTATTAAGGCAAAATTTAGTGAGGGGTAAATTTTCAAGTTTGGCTATTCTTTGATGAATGAGGGTAAACGATCTTGAATTTTACGCCAAAAATGGTAAAAAAGCATCCTAAATAACAGAAAAATCCAAGTTTTCGCCCGAAATCTAGTGAAGAAGAGGGTCAAAATTTTCTGACATCCAGGGGATAGGGGGACGACCGGCTTTGGACGAAAGAACCCCCACCTCCAGGTTACATGTATGCCTGACGCCAAAATTAGCGGGACAGATGGGAGCAATTTAAAGACTGATCGTAGTAAGATTTTTAATTTTTGAGAAATCAGAACAACGAATGAAGTGTAGCAATAGCTAAAATATAATACAAGCTTTAGATTGAACACGCTAAATTAATCCTGCGACGTTAGAAAAATTAAGAAAATCGAACACAATCCAATCCTCCGGATAGAAAGAAACAAAAAGAACTGACTTAAACAAGAAAAATAGTAAAAACAAACAAAAAGAACCGAAGTATAAAAAACTTAATTAAACAAGTCGCAACGTCAGGTTAAGCAGAAAAACTAATTTTGCGTAACTAAAATTGAAAGAATAGAGTTGAACAGATGTTCGTTAAGGCAAATGAGTGAACGACTCTAGAAAATCATCAAAAAATAAAAAATACTTTTGTAATACAAACATAATCTAGCTTCATACTTACATTCAGGCCCGTAACCAGGATTTTATTTTGGGGGAGGGGGCGAACATTTTTTAGGCCAGATACATATCTCGATAACCATTAGGAAGGAGATGGGCGAAAATAAAGGCAGTTTTGAACGTATCTCGGCGAGCTATATGAATTGTGCAGAAAAATTACAAGAAAAATTTTGAAAATTCTAAACTTTATTTCATATTGATATACAGCAGATTTATCATTTAAGCTGATTTATCATCACTTAAACGACAAATTATTTCTTATCTCGTGACTTTGTACTTGATAATTGTGCTTTAAAGAGAAAAACAAAACAGTTAATGAAAGATACGGCGCCAAACGCCGAAAACACTTGACATATTCTGCATGTATAGTTAAAATTTGAGCGGTTTCGAGCGAGCTAGTAGACAAAAAATATACATAGACAATAAATACGGCGTGAAGCGCCGGAAAACTTTCATGTTTCCCGTGTCATAACTCAAATTTGAGCTGTTTTGGGTGAGCTAGAAAGCAAAAACTACAGCTAAACAATGAATCCGGCGCACAGCGCCGGAAATAAATTGACATGCCCTCTATGTCTAGCTCAAATTTGAGCGATTTTGGGCGGGGTGGAAGACAAAAACTATACATAAACGATGAAACCGGCGCGGAGCGCCGAAAAATTGTGAGTTTATGTACTTAGTACCTCAAAAAGTACGCTGTAAACCTGTTTTAGTGATGTTTCAGACCTACTTTGAGAATTTTTCATTTTTTCCTTTGGGGGACCCTTGTGTGTTTCAGAAATTACCTTTCATCTCCGGGAGGGGGGGCGGCCCCCGCCCCCTTCTGAATACGACCCTGCTTACATTACAACGAGCGCGAAATATCGTAATCAAATCAAACAAGAAAAAATTAAAACTGTTAATAAAAAATAGCAACACAAAAGAGAGCACGGAATTTCGCCAATTTACACAGCAACAAAATTTAAAGTTGTGACATTCTTTCTAAAAAGTGTTAAAAAATAAGGAATAAAAACGAAAGTCCTGCGAAAAATGACAAGTATTGAATAGATAAAATATCGAGGAAATATGCATATTTAGAGATTTAAAAGGTTGATAAAAAGAGGCATAAAAAACCTTTGCAATTTCGATTGCAAAAAACATAATTTTTTAAGTTAAAAAATTTAAATTTTAATTTCAAGCGCAAACTGGGGATTAAAAATACAAAAATTGCTTATTAATCAATATCGGCCCAAAAATAATCATTATACGCGCAAGTCCATGAGAATAATTAACAAGCGTTTTATTGAGTGTAAACAACTAAATAACATTTTATTTCATATCTTGAAAAAAATTATCAGGAGCAAGGCCAGAAAGTCAACTTTGCATTTTCAAATAACGCGATGACCGGATTTTTTTTTATTCTGTGCTCACGAGCATACATGCACAGTATGGGAATTCTGGAGGGGGGTGAAAACCTAAAGTGTCTTTTTTGGGCCCAAAAATGGCCGGAACGCGTTAAAAAACATCGTTTTTTGGCGTTTCTGACGATACTCTATCCTTCTAGAGCATGAAATCATGAAAAAAATTTCGAAAAAAATCGAATAAATTGACCAATATATCGCTTAAAACATGAATATATGGCGCGAAGCGCCGAAAAATTTGGCGATTTTGAGCAAATAGATAGCCAAAAACCCTTAAAAAGACACTTTTTCTACCAATTTTCAGGTAAGTTTAGGAAACTTTAAAAAATCGCCAATTCTGGGGAGGGGTGAAAAATTTTTTGCGGGGGTGAAAAATGATTCTGCGGGGGGTGAACCCCCCAAACCCCCCCAAGATCATGTATGCTCACGAGGTATGAGAAGATTATTATTTACGAAATAGCTTCAATTTTTACCTTTAAGATAATGTGCATTCTTACGACTTACGAATCAAAAACACATGAAATAACGACAATTTAAGCTGTCGCATCATAATTTAGTCTAGAGGTTGAAGTTTATAATGATTAAATAAAATACTAAATAAAATACTAAAATAAAGAAAAAAATAATGTATGACATATATTCGAATAAAATAAATTTTAAACAAATAATGCATGAAATAACGACAATTTAAAATATCAAATCTCACAGTTTACACATTATACTCTAAACTCAAAACACTATTCTATGCATTGCTTTGCTTTTATTAAAATCGGGAGAAAAGTTTAAATATTTACCATCAAAACAATATCTTTTTACTCAGCTTCAAGCAACAGCCCAAGAAATGACCACAATTTAAACCACCGCATCATATTAGAGTTAACACTTTACACTTGAAACACGATTCTTAGCCAAGTCTGTTATCCGTCAACGTTCTTAAGTTTACGACAGTCTTGCCGTCACATATTCATACTCCGCAACGGATTATTTATTAGTTTACACCGATTGAGACGGAAAGCGAGAGTGTAGACTAGTTTACACTGCAAAGTGTAAAATAAAGTTCCTCGTGCACGACTCGATGACGTCGTAAACAAAGCGAAAAAATGCGAAGAGTTCACACTGGACAGTTTAAACTGGTTTACACTAAACGAAAATAATCAGTGTAAACTAACCTGAATTGCCTCAGCAGTCGCTGATGACGAGCGACATCAATCGGTCCTTTCAAAACGACATTGAAGGGGTAAAAGCTGAAGTAGGATTGGCGGGCGCTCAAAAAGGCGTAGGGTGGCGTATTTTTTGGCAGCACGTCGGTGAGTTCCAATCCGAGGCTGATGTGATTACAGCCGATGACGCCCAAACTTATTAGGCATATGTTTATTAACAGGACGAACACCTACGCAAAAAAATTTAAGCGTTTAAAATTTTGGCCAAAAACTTTTACGAACAGTTTTTCTTATAATTTTTTAAATTTTTACTCAATTCTTTCCTAAATTTCAAACCGCCAGACGTAAATACACTGTATTCGTACCCTAGGTATACGAAAAATTTAAAAAAAGATGAAATTAGAATTTTTGAAAAATTATTTATAGTGATCCAAAAATTTCTTGAATCCTAATATTTAATGAAAATTGATTTTTTTAATTTTTTAGACTTTTTGGAATTTTCGAAAGAATGTACATATAACGAGTTTTTCTGAATTTTACCCCAGAATTTAAACACATGATATTTGTACTGCAGGTATATAGTAAAATTTTTTACCAAAATTTAAAATTTCAAAATTTCTAAAATTTTTCTAGCTTTTTTAAAAATCTTTTTCAAAATATTGAATCGTTACAAGCGAAAACGCAGTTATCATGCTGGAGCACATTGACGAGCTTTTTGGCAAAAAACAATACTCGTGCGCAGGGGCGTAACCATACAGTGGTCGCCATGAAAGATGACGCGCCATCACTCTCAGAATTATAATGGATGGTGCGTCGTGAGCGCCGCGTTACGTCCATCATGCGTCATCATCTCTTTTTCTATTCAGCGCCATTAACCTCCATCATCCCAGCTAATCTGAGCGATGCGGACGGCGCAATTTAGCTATCAACAGCACCAACAAGAAGGAAGCGCGCAAGCATTCACGTGCGCGCTTCCTTGTTGGCGCTATTAATAGCTAAATTGTGCCGTCCGCATCGCCAGATTAACGCGATGATGGAGGTTAATGGCGCTGAATAGAAAAAAGAGATGATGGCGCATGATGGACGTAACGCGGCGCTCGCGACGCACCATCCATTATAATTCTGAGGGTGATGGCGCGTCATCTTTCATGGCGACCACTGTACATGATCTTGGGGGGTTGGGGGGGTTTTCACCCCCCGCAGAATCATTTTTCACCCCCCGCAAAAAATTTTTCACCCCCCAGAATTGGCGATTTTTCAAAAGTTTCCAAAACTTACCTGAAAATTGGTAGAAAAAGTATCTTTTTAAGGGTTTTTGACTATCTATTTGCTCGAAATCGCCAAATTTTCGGCGCTTCGCGCCATATATTCATGTTTTAAGCGATATATTGGTCAATTTATTTGACTTTTTTCGAAATTTTTTTCATGATTTTATGCTCTAGAAGGATAGAGTATCGTCAGAAACGCCAAAAAACGATGTTTTTTAACGCGTACCGGCCATTTTTGGGCCCGAAAAAAAGGCACTTTAGGTTTTCAACCCCCCCAGAATTCCCATGCTGTGCATGTACATATGGGCGTAACCCGGATTTTATTTCGGATGGCCCCAAAATTTTTGGAAGTCCTATATCTCGGGAACCGTTAGGAGATACGCGAAAATAATAAAAATTTTTGAGCTTTTCTCGACGAGATCTATGTTATGGTGAAGTAAAGAATTTAAAAAAATCAAAAATTTTCTTGCTTGATTTCAAACTTGGATATTAAAAATCTATCCTTTAATTTATCTGTATGACTCATTTCTCAATATCAAGTTGAAGCCTGATTCCAAAACGTTTATAAATACTTGTCTTTGCACTTAATTTTGCGGTTTTGCAAAAAAAAAACTAATGAAGAAAATAATAAATCGGCGCGAAGCGCCAAAATTTTTTGACATATTCGTTATTTCTAAGTCAAATCTGGGCTTCTAGGGTAAGAAATAAGATAGCCAATGAGAAATTCGGCGTGAAGCGCCTGAAAATTTTGAGTTTAGTAGCGCAAAAGTGTGCTAGAAACGCATTTTAGTAGACTTCGGGAATTTTTAATTTTTTCCTTTAAGGGGCCCTTGTGAGAAAAAAATTCTTTCGTTTTCAGGCCCCCCAGTTGGTTACGCCCATTTGAAATTTAGAAAAAAAAATCGTTTTTTAGTGTTCACAGGAACACTAAATTTTAGAAAAATTTTTTGTTAAAAATTTCACCGTCTTTAAACCGTTTTTAAAAGTTTTTGAAAATTTTCGAAATTTTTTCAATTTTTGAAAAATTTCTCCCATATTTTAAACCGATAAGTAGATGAAAATACTTGATATTCGTACGTACTGTATGCGCCAAATTTCGAACATTTCCGAAAATGTAGCCTTCTTCGGAAATATCTCAAAATATCTCAATTTTTTCCAATTAAAAAACTCTTCCGGAAATTCAGCTGTTTAAGAAATTTTTAAGAATTTTTCAGGATTTTTTTCTAGCTTTTTAAATTTTTTCTCCAAAATTTCGAACCGCTCCTTGCGAATTCACAATATTCATACTGTAGTACCTTAACGGGCGTTTTGGTCAGCCAAGTGGCGTAGTGGTTGACGACGCAGTGTTGGAGGGAGCAACCCTGGGCGCAACGGTCGCTTTTGCTGCGACGCCCCCTGACGTCCTTGTTTTGGCCCAGGGCCAAATTTGGCGGCGTCGCGCCGAATAAACCCGGATCGGCCAACGGCGAAAGAGCCGTCTTGTCGTTGGAGTCGCTGGGCGAATTTCCGGGGCTGCTCGAGGTCGAAAGGGCGGCCCGGGTCGCAGGTCGGGGGCAGCAGGAGCAACAAGCGCTCAGGCAATAGCCGCTGTCGGAAAAATGCCTACCGAAAAGATATGCAAATGAGGCGAGAAGAGCTTTGGAATGCGCATGCTCATGGAAGAACCCCAGACTGGCTGCTTACCTTACCTTCCACAATACTTTGATGGAAATCAAGATTATCGGAGTAAACTTTACACCTCCAGGCCAACGCAATTCACTCTACAGAAACAGGCATAAGCCGCGAAATATACTTCGATTTTTGCGTTGTTTAGAGGAAGTCTAACTGTTAAGCAGTGGCGGATCAAGGATTTTCCTAAGGAGGGGCGGTACCACTGTTTTTTTGTACAAGGTCCATTTGTACATGTACAAAGATGGTCCCCAAAGTCTTTGTACATTTTGTACATGCAAATTTTTGTATACTATAATATAGTACAGTAGCGATTTTAGTGTGGTAAAACAGGGTTTTCGATCTTTGGTAATGTATTTTAGCTAATTTCTGGGTTTCTGACGCCAAAAATTACTAAAAATTATCTGAAAACGGCGCGAAGCGCCGAAAAATGTTGACATTTTTCCATTCTAAATGCAAATTCTGCCATTTTAAAGATATATAGGACAAATAATTTATCACTTCGGAGCGAAGCGCCGAAAAATTGTGGGAATTTTACATCTTTTTACAGTTTTGTCTTCGTAAAAATCTTTGTACATTTTGTACACACAAAATTTTGGGTACTATAATATGGTACAGCAGCGGTTTTAGTGTGGTAAAAACAGAGTTCTTCGACTTTTCGTAGTGTGTTTTAGCTAATTTCTGGGTCTCTAAGGGCAAAAATCACTAAGAATCGTCATAAAACGGCGCAAAGCGCCGAAAAATTTGACAGTTTTACTTTTGAAATGCAATTTCTGCCATTATAAAGATATATAGAACACACAATTACTCATTTCGGCGCGTTTTTCGAATTTTAGACCTTTTTTGCAATTTTTGGTCTTCCCAAAAATCTTTGTACATGTACAAAGACGGTCCCGAAAAGTCTTTGTACATCGGGAAAAATCTTTGCCGAGTACAAAAAAACCGTGGGCGGTACCCCTAAGGGGGGGCGGAACCCTGACTTGGGCGGAAATAATTAGCCATTTTTAACCCGAAAATCGCTAAAAATCCTCAATTTTGCGCACTATTTTGGGACAATGGGGGAAATCCGCTCCTGCTGTTAAGCACATACTTACGGCTTTTGCACATATAGGGAAATTTTCCCTAGTCCCCTCCTTTCGAATCCTTAAGAATAAAGAAATCCAAGTATATTCATCTTTTTCGCTTCATCGGAGCATTCCTTCTTGCTAGTATACTAATGTTTACTGACTGTATACGAGTAAGTGTGCACAATAATAAATGAAACATACATGTATACAAACATACGTATCAAGCACGTAGCTCTGGGGAAATAGGGGGTGCGTACCCCCAAAAATTCAGAAAAATCGGAGAAATATGACTTTTTAAACGTTATTTTGTGCTATTTTTGGCCATTTTTGGGCTTAGTCCCCCAAAATTGGTGTTGGTCGCCCTAAAATGGGGAGGCCAGCTAAGTGCCTGATATCTATAGGCACCTACTCGATATTCTGCATAGCATCGTCTATTGTGAATATGATATATAAATGCAATTTGGTTCTTTTCCAACATATTTGAATTCTAAATGGCCAATTTAGTCCTTGAATTTGAAGAGTTAAACCCGTGAATTTCGTGCTTCACTACGCGCACAAATTGATCAGTGGGACAAACAGAATTATATAAGAAATAAACCTACAGTAACAACTTTATTTGGCAAGCCATTATGGCTGTGTAAAACTGACTCCATTTATGGCGCGAGCAAGTAAGCATTTAAGAGAATTTTTCAAATCAGCCAATTGCAGTCTGCTCGCTTAATTTTGCGGTTTTCCATTTTAGAATTTTGGCTCTTGTGACGTGACAGTTCATGGTGAATATGAATCAATTCAAAGCATTACAGGAGAACATTTACAGCAGCCGAAAATCAGTGGCGGATCTATGATTTTCATAAGGGGTGGGGGCGCTGCCCCAACTTTTCCAAAACCGTCAAAAATAGGTCCGAAAATTTGTCCTTCGCGAACAAAACAGTGGCGGATCCAGGATTTCCTAAGGGGAAGCGGCACTTCCAAAGGGGGCGGAACCCTGAGTTGGGCGGAAAAATTAGCCGTTTTAACCTCGAAAATCGCTAAAAATCGCTCAAAAATCCTCAATTTTGCGCAATATTTTGGGCCGATGGGGTTGGGGGCGGCCGCCTTCCCTAAATCCGCGCTCGGTACAAAATAGCGATTTCTCGGCATTTCACATTGTTTTCTTTCATTTAAAATCACGTTTGACGCAACACTTTTTCGAAAAATTTTTAAATTCTAGACAATTTTGTGAGAAAAATTTTCAAATTTCTTTAACTTCAGCGAACATCTGGCGCGAAGCGCCGGAAAATTGTAAACTTTAGACTGAAGGACGTTTAGAAGCTTGATCTACTCCTCGATTTCCTGTATTTGTAGCATTTGACTCGAAGATCGAAAATTTTTCGGAAGTTATGCTAGAAATAGACGAAATCTATGCAAAAATAGCTGTTTCTGCTCTTGAAATTGTTTTGTAAGCTATGCCATGAGTAAAAAATGGCTTCCAGGTTGCAAAGAAAGTAAATAAATGTCACTAATACGCCCAAATTACCTCAAAAACTGGTATAAATGCTAGTTAAAACTACATAATTTCGCACTTGCTAGTCAATTTCGAGCGCATTTAGAGAGAATTTTCAATTTTCATTCATTTTTGACTTAAATTTTGCCTCAATTCCCCTGAAATTTTCCCGTTTCTCCATTCTAGGGGTCCATACCACACATGGGCGAAGGGAAGAAGGGAGTTTGGGGATATGCACCCCCCAGAAGTTGAAATATCCCCCAGAATTCAAATTTTGAAAATTTTTTTGCTTTTTTAGCGATTTTTTGATGCCATTGGATAGTGCTCGATGAGAAACGTCGAAAAATTGTGTTTTTTTCGCCATGCGACCACTTTTAAGACCATTTTTGACATTTGAAAATTTTTTCACCCCCCCCCAGAAATTTCGGTGCTGCCCACCTATGCTTGCTATCCCTAATATTTATAAAAAATTATTATGCATGCAGACTTGCATAACAGAGCTGCTTAAACATACTGTAGCGAAAAATCGTACGATATGACCGTCCCTATCCTAAGATTCAGCCACAATAATTTCAAACATAAAATTTCGCGCAAAATTTAATTTACATACGTTTAGCGAATGCTAGTGAGTGCCCCTTTACTTTGTAATTAAAAATTTGGTGGTCAAAAAATTTTAATTCCGGTCAAATGGTCAAAACTAACTACGAATGAAGGGTACTGTAGCAAAGACCCAACCCATTAGCGTAGGTAAAACAGGTCTCCGGCAAAAAATAGCTCTTTTTAATCGCCAAACTTTAACCGAAACTAACTTTAGCCTTTGGAAGTCAAAGCGAAAAATCTGACAAAATTTCAACATCATACTCATCAATACGAGAAAGTAGCAAAAAGAAATAAACAAAAAGAAATAATGAGGGAGAAAAGAAAAAAGAAAAAAAAAGGAAAAAAATGGAAAATAAAATAAAATAAAAAATAAATAAATAAATAAATAACCATGCAAATATTGAAAAAAAGAAAGAAAGACAGATATATAGCAGTATATATCAAGACTGATATATTTTTTTGGCAGTAACGGATCGGCAATTGAATCGAATGCTGAAAACAGAATTCGATTCATAGCCAAAAGCCGGGGTATTCTTCCCATTGAACTCTGATACGAATGATGACAGTGTTGTTCATATTTTGCAAAAACCTTAAAGTTTTCCAGGCCTTTCCAGCATCGACACTTGAAGCTAAATCTTTTATAAATGTTTAATTATTTCTGCAAAGTTTGATTATATTCTTGGCTGTCCGTAATTGAAATTTTTCATTCTTTGCAAGAAATATAGCACGCACTCGAGCTAGACTTAAATAATTTGCTTATAAATAGAATGCAAGTGAGCGTTGTATTAAGAAGTGCATACTCGTGCAATAAAAATACACGCATTATGCCAAATTGATTACGGATGATGATTTATCGTTATTGAAAACATTAATTGTAATAGATTTTCCAGTGAAAATATTTTACCGATCTTAGAAACTTTCTGATAATCCTCTTTGGTACTTGTGTATATGAATATAGTCCAAGGCCCTGAGGCCGTGGTCGAAAAAATCGGAACATGGTCAGCAAATAGGCGCGCAAATTTTACGTGGGCAGCAAGAAAATTCTGGGGGTTGCAAGACTTTTCAGAGGTCAAAAAATGGCCTTAAAAATGGTGGTATGGCAAAAAAACACCATTTTTCGACCTTTCTCACCAAGCACTATCCATTGGCATCAAAAAATTGCGACAAAACGGGGAAAAAATTCAAAACTTGAATTCTGGGGGGCGGGGGTATTTTGATTTCTGGGGGGGGGTAATTTGGTTTCTCGGGGGGAATACCCCCCAAACCCCCACGCCCGAGTGTAGTATGGAGTATAAGAGTAGAGTATATACTTATATTATATAATATTATTATTATTATTACATTACATGATACATTTCAAAGAGTGTACAGTCTATTTTACAGGAAGTACTCTAGTACTCTAGGACAGGGGACTGAAACAAGTTTCAAAAATAGTAAGCTTATTTGTCCGACCTTGCGCGGTAGGATTTCACCAATATTCACAACCATTATTACAACGCATAGGCTAGACCAGGCTTACGTTACAATCGCTAGGGCCACGGTTTTTTTTTTTGTATTCGGCAAAGATTTTTCCCGATGTACAAAGACTTTTTCGGGACCGTCTTTGTACATGTACAAAGATTTTTGGGAAGACAAAAATTGCAAAAAAGGTCTATAATTCGAAAAATTTCGGCGCTTCGCGCCGAAATGAGTAATTGTGTGTTCTATATATCTTTATAATGGCAGAAATTGCATTTCAAAAGTAAAAATGTCAAATTTTTCGGCGCTTCGCGCCGTTTTAAGACGATTCTTAGTGATTTTTGCCCTTAGAGACCCAGAAATTAGCTAAAACACACTACGAAAAGTCGAAGAACTCTGTTTTTACGATACTAAAATCGCTGCTGTACCATATTATAGTACCCAAAAATTTTGTGTGTACAAAATGTACAAAGATTTTTAGGAAGACAAAAACTGTAAAAAGGTGTAAAATTCGCAAAATTTTTGGCGCTTCGCGCCGAACTGATAAATTATTTGTCCTATATATCTTTAAAATGGCAGAATTTGCATTTAGAATGGAAAAATGTCAATATTTTTCGGCGCTTCGCGCCGTTTTCAGATAATTTTTAGTAATTTTTAGCGTCATAAACCCAGAAATTAGCTAAAATACACTACCTAAGATCGAAAACCCTGTTTTACCACACTAAAATCGCTACTGTACTATATTATAGTACACAAAAATTTGCATGTGCAAAATGTACAAAGACTTTTGGGGACCATCTTTGTACATGTACAAACGGACCTTGTACAAAAAACACTGCTTGGGGCTAATCAATTTTAAATCGAGCGGTAGCGGATTCGGGATTTTTTGACAGGGGGACCGGACCCCCAAATTTTTCCAACAGTACTAAACATTGTCCAAAAACACCGTTCATCATGCTTAAAGTATCGGTTTTTCGTCTTTTGGTAGACACAACCATTTGTTTATCGTAAAAAATATAGGAAATATTGGAAGTTTACTACGAAAAACGCGCAAAATCAGTCCAAAACTATACAAAGCACCGAAAAATGCGAGAGAAATCATCGTAAGGACTAAAAAAATCCTCGATCCATGCATGAAAAATGTACTCAGCTGAAGTAAAATTGAAGTTTTTAGAAAAGCAAGAATGTCAGCGTGGGAGGGAGGCATACATGATCTTGGGGGAGTGTTTGGAGGGGGTTTCACCCCCGCAGAATCATTGCACCCTCCGCAAAAAATTTTTCACCCCCCCGGAATCGGCGATTTTTCAAAAGTTTCCTAGACTTACCTGAAAATTGGTAGAAAAAATGTCTTTTCAAGGGTTTTTGGCTATCTATTTGCTCAAACTCGCCAAATTTTCGGCGCTTCGCGCCATATATTCATGTTTTAAGCGATATACATATTGGTCAATTTATTCGACTTTTTTCGAAATTGTTTCCATGATTTTATGCTCTAGAAGGATAGTAGTATCGGCAGAAACGCCAAAAAACGATGTTTTTCAACGCGTACCGGCCATTTTTGGGCCCAAAAAGGCACTTCAGGTTTTCACCCCCCCCCAGAATTCCTATGCTGTGTATGTATGAGGGGAGGCAATCGAGTTTCCTTGGGGAGGGGAGAAAGGGGAGAAGGGAAAGGAACAAAAAGATGGCAGGCAAACGGTTTACACAACGCTTTTCTAAAAACAAAACGAAATGAAGAACTTTACACATTTAGAAGTATACATCATGATCCACCTCCGAATATTTCAAAACGAAAATCAAGCGTCAAGAAAAAATCGTTTGAAAAAAATAAAGTGGTAGTTAAAATGAATCAAAGAGATCTGAGTGTAAACTAGTTCATATGTTGGTAAAATATCGCTAATTTCGTCGCAAAGAAAATGCATCTCGAAGTAGTCCGATTCACCGAGTCAAGATCGATTGGTCTTAAAAACATCGAATAACACGCTACGTAATGTCAGCAAAAAACGGAGTGTAAACTACTTTACACCTTATCGTTTCTTACCTGTCCCTAGAAACCTGAATAAATAAATCGAAACTCGTAACGATTAACCGATTAGAATCGAGCGTTCGTATTGAAAATTAGGTAAAGCTGATGATACCTAGCATGCGAAACGATGATTAAACCCGAGTGTAAAGCAGTTTACACTTAATCAAAAATCTCTTTACAAACCTGCAATTCGAACCGTTTTGGACGGGCGAAACGTCGGAATTTTTCGGACGGCGACCGACGTGGGACGAAAGTTTGGGGCCCGAAGCCCGCAGTAGGCCGGGGGTCATTTCGGGTCGGGTGGGGTCAAAGGTCGCCGCCGGCGAATCGGACGATTCGGACGACGACGCGGACGAGATGGACGCCGATTCGACCAATTGCTTGCCGCCGGTCGACGCTTTGAAGCAGCAAAATACGTCCAGTCGATTTCGCTTGCGTCGGGCCAAATCCGCCGATAACACGGCCGGATATACGGTCAGCATGGCCACTACGTTGAATATGAGCAAGATGGCCACCTTAGAAAATTTAGCAATTTTCAAAAATGAAAATAAATTGAATCAACTTAAATATGTTAATTAGATTTTGAAATTTTAAGAATAAAAATAATTTAAAAAACGGAAACCAAACGATCAATAACCCGACACGGCAGCAAATACAAATATGTGTAACGTGGCAACCGGCCAACCACATTACTCAGTGAGCTACCCGCACCGGTTTCCCGGATCTTCCGCTCTAACACGCGTGTGTAGTACTAACCGAACTACTCGGGCTCTTTCTCACTTCTGCGCAATATATTCATTAAGAATATGTTTCACAACAACATCAACCCCACGGGTTAAACGTTAAAGTAGACAATTTCCACTGATCCGTAGCTTCCCCGCTACATATGCAACATAAGATATAATAAATATAAGGAAATAAGAAATGAACGCGTGATTTTGTAAAAAAATATAAAACATTTTAATAGGCAGAAACCAATAAAAAATGAGTAAATATAAAAATAAGAAATAAAATATAAATAATAGATAAAAATTCAATTAAATTAATTAAATGTTACATACTGAGATACGACAAAATAAATGCAATACGATAAATAACTAAATTATAAATAAGGAAAAAATGATAGAAAATATATAAAAAAAATTAAAAATATAATGAATAATAATAATAATAATGGGCCGAAATATAAAGGAACCCCTAATACGTATATCAAATTACAGTAAGCCGCAGAAAAACAAAAAAGGAAGAATTAGCTCGGGTTTACACTCGAGATTTTATATCAGATATAAACAGGATTATTAGAACAAAGAACAAAATGAAAAATTTACTTAGAATTCAAAGAGAACTAAAAAATTCAAATTAGGAATTTAGAAAATCCTTTTTCCTCCATTTCAAGCAATATTTGTTTTTTTTGGCATTTTGACAAAAATTAAATTACATATTAACTTTCAAATCACCCAAGTCCAGAAAATGGTCAAGCGGACGCAAAAAACAAGATTACAATATGATTCTGTATCAGCTTACGATATAATTATCGCATACGTGTAACAGGGGAGGTGGGGCATTCCCCACCCAAAGTCGCCATCATAGGTGGGCGGCACCAAAGCTCAGGGGGGTTGCAAAATTTTTTCAGAGGTCTAAAAATGGCCTTCAAAATGGTGGTATGGCGAAAAACACCATTTTACACCATTTTTCAACGTTTCTCATCGAGCACTATTCATTGGCATCAAAACTTGCGGAAAAAAAAACAAAAAAAATTCAAAAATTAAATTGGGGGGGGGTTATTTTAGTTGCTGGGGGTATTCCGGTTTCCAGGGGATGCATATCCCCAAACCCACCACGCCTAGGTATGGTCGCCATTCTTCCATCCCCTCAAAGCCAGAAATTTTCGACCCCGGCCCCCAATTTTTAGGAATAATTGAAATTTTCGGCCGTTTTTGGCCAAAATTGGAGGTCATCTAACCCCCCACCTCCTTCTAAAAATGGCCGGGGACCCCCTGCCCGAATTTTCGAGCCGTTACATGTACGAATTATCGTATTGTGCAGTAAGGCATGGAATATCGTCTTTTTCTCGTAAAAATGATAACCACCCGTTTCTAGTTTATTTCGAAAATAATTGTGTAGAGAACAGTGTAAACAAAAATATCTACATAAGGTGACGAATCTTTTGGACCCATCTACTTGTTCAAACCAAAAATTTTAAACCAGTTCTAAAGGTATAGTTTGGTCAACCTGAAGGCAAAAGTCCCTGAGGGCTTGGACAGGCAAAATGGCGCCTGCGGCGAAGGCCACGATGTTGTTTACACTGGTTAGCAGGGCCGAGAGACCGGTCTCCTTTAGCAAAAGACCGATTTCGTTGCGGTCGGTCATTTCGACGATCGACACATAATTATAAACCTGCGGAAAACGTGTTGTTGAAACAGCATAAAACAAAGATAAATTGGAATATGTTTTAATTATTTATAATATGTGCATAAAAATCTGAATATAAAATCGAATAATGGCAAAAAAGTGAAAAAGCGTAGGCAAGAAATTTGAAAAAATCGGAAAATCACGTACATATCATACATGCTGAAAAACCTGCCAAAAAATTGGCGAAGTAATAAAATAACTCAAAGTCGGGCCTAAATGCCGGATCTGCCTGCCTTAACCATAGATGGGGCGGTTCCTTAAAAGGATTGGATCGAACATGATCCAGACGGGTTAAAGAGGAGATTTTCACAACTCCACTGGCAGAATTATCAATTTTCCGAAAAAATCGTAGAAAAGGTGCCGTTTTAGACTTTTGTAGCTATCTCTTTGCTCGGAAGTGTCAAATTTCCGGTGCTTCGCGCCACATACTCATTTTTCGATTAAATTTTGCTCAATCTATTCGAATTTCTGACGCGTATCAAACAATTTTCGGACAGGAAACGAGCATTATCCATTTTCGCCAAATTTATACGCTGAGCAGTCTAGAGTGAACCCATTGTAACAGTGGCGGATCCAGGATTTTCCTAAGGGGAGCGGTACCCCTATGGAGGGCGGAACCCTGACTTGGGCGGAAAAATTAGCTGTTTTAACCCAAAAATCGCTCAAAAATCCTCAATTTTGCGCACTATTTTGGGCCAATGGGGGGCGGCCACCCCTCCGCCCCCCTCCTAAATCCGCCTCTGCTTGTAATATTGGCATAAATGTCTGGAATTATCAGAGATAATACGAAATAAAAAATACTTTTGATATAATATGCCGCAAAGCGTTAAAATTTAAAAATTTTCCTTTAAAAAAAGATGAAACATTCATATTTTCCTGCGCTACAGGACCATTTCAGAAACTTTTTCTGCTATCTAATGCAGTCGAAGGCCCTAAGCCAGTTATTGAATGACAGAAATCACGTTATATTCAATTTATTATCGTCACTTTTAATTTTTTTATTTAAAAATGATCCCATTTTCATTTATTATTTAATAATACTTATGAACATACGCATCAGCTGTACCAGGTCATTCAATTGTCCTCATTGGTTCGAAATGGAGACGAGCTTTATTTCGATTTAAAGTCAGGAGTGATGGCCCGCTTTACACTGTCTACTAACAATACGGAACATTCTGTTTAAACTAACGCCGAATCGTGTTTATCAATTAATAAACTATAACAAGTGCGAGATTCAAGAGGCCCATTAAAGGTTTACTGTGAAGTGTAAACTCAAGTTTACACTCGTTTTATAGGTAGCAGCTACGAATAGCCCACCAGAAGAAACATGTCGTCGACGCCGAGTCCCAATGCTAAAAATGGCACGATTTGAGTGGTGGCCGCGTTGAACGGTACGCCGATGATCATGGAGCATCCGAGACCGGCTAGGCTGGCCAAAGTTACCAAAAAACATCCAGAGACGGCCAGCCCGACGCTCGACTTTACACCGCGTCCTTTACAGCTGACCAGCGAAGCGCATGCGTAACAAAGCTGTAACGGATTAAGTATATACCTAAATGTATGCGCATTGAAGAGATTACGGTACTTGATAAAGCATAGTTTTTTAAATTTTTTTAGTCATTTTTTTAAATTTAAAAAATTAACGAGCTAATGAATTTTAAAGAAAAATTTTACGACGGAAATGCCTAATCGAGAGGAAGAAGGCGCAGCCGATAAAATATACACAAAATGTCAATTTGTTCGTGTTCGCCTCATTGAGTTTATGGTCCTGCCTCATTCGAAAAGTAAACCCTAACTGATTAGTTGCTAGATTGGTAAAATTAGTTAAAAAATCAAATTTTCGAAAAATTAATTAAAAAATAAGATTGGAAAATAGACATTGCATGCTTTTTTAAGCAGGAGAAAGGTAATTAATGTAGATTTGCTACAAATGACACGACTGGCTCATTCATAACACGGTTTGCGTTAATTACCATAAAAATGCTTTTTTAGCAGAAAATAAAATAGAAAAAGTTCGTTCTTGTGCGGGATCGAACTTAGGTCGCCGCGTTCGTAAGTCGAAGTACTAACGCCTACGCCGTGGACAGTGCCGCGTAGAGGAGTGGGATGCGGATGGTGTAGCCGCACCCAGTGATCGACCGGGTACCCGGGCCCGGCCGGTCATAGCAGGCCCGGGCCCGGGCCCGGCTGAAAACCACCGGGCCTCAACCGGGCCTCGAATAATTATCGTTAATATTTTAGACGTTTACTATTTCAGCTGTTGTCCGTATTTCTTATGAATTTGCTAGCCTGTGATTCTATTTCAATCCATTTGCCTTACTTCTGTCCACCTGCTCATTATCATATACTTGTCAACTTCATATGTGCATTCATCTTCTAAACAACGCTTCAATCAGAGGCGTAGCCAGGATTTTGGTTCGGGGGCATACACAAAAAATTGTTTAAGACTAATTTTGCACTGAATGTTAGTAACGTTATGTACTCGTACCTATAGTGAACCCGAATTTTTCGACCTTTAGTAGTGTAGCCTAGCTAATTTATGGGTTTCTGACAATCAGAAATACAAAAATGTTAATCAGCGCGAAACGCCGGAAATTTTTGAAATTTTTACCGATTTCATGTAGAATTTACGGTCTTTTAATTGACAAACAGTTCGGAAATCATAAGAGGCGCAAAGCACCAAGGAATTTAGTAATCTTTTACTGTCCTTAACATTTTGTAGCCTGTGAATACTAATATTATGTGATATTTTGCCTGATTTGGGCTATTAAACGCAATGCGCTTTACCAAAAGAAAGAACAATAACCACCAGCGCCATGCGCCGGAAAATTTTGACGTTTTAGCTCTTTAAACACAATTTATACCGCTTAAATCATACAGAACAGACAAATTAATTTCGGCGAACCCTTTTTCCTTTTCGTCCTCCCAAAAATCTCGCTGCACATGTACAACGAGATTTTACGGCGAGAGGGGGGGCTGCGGTGGCGCGCCCAATCGCCCCCTAGAAAATTTTGTAAAAAAAGCACTTTAATGTTAAAATTTTGTTAAAATTTTGTAAAAAAAGCACTTTAATGTTAAATAATATCGCTAAAATTTTCGCAAAATCGGCCAAATCTCTGTTCAAAATAAGCCCAAAACACTTAAAATTGATGAAGTCCTAAATTGTACAAGATTTCTGAGCTGAAATGCGCTTTTCGACCTCTGCTTAGTATAAAGCGCAGCAAAGGGTGCTGCCAATAAGATATAAAGAAGATGTATCAATGACAATTTTGTTCTTATCGTTTTCAGGCCCATTTGTGGCCTTCTTATTAACAAGATATAATTCAGAAAACAGAAAATGCGCAAAAACATAAGAAAATTCGGCCATTCTTTTCATTTAAAATAGGATTATGTGTCCTGTCCTTGTAAAGAAAGACAAACAAAGCAAAGAATAGACAAACTGGTACACAATCATTTTCGCACATTCACTGTTATGCTCAACAAGCATGCGCAGTTTCATTCAACGAACAAATAGAGCAATAAATCACTAAAGTGATGTCAATTGATCGATTATATTAGCTAATTTAAGCTTTTGAACTCATTGGATCTATATAACAATAAATATAATAAAGACTCGGCGCGAAGCGCCGAAAAATTTTGACGTTTTTGCCTTTTTGAACTCAATTTTCTGGACACAATTATTACACTCGAAAAATCAACAAAATTTCTGAAAAATTTCGGGGGGGGGCATGTGCCCCCAATGCCCCTGGCTACGCCTATGGCTTCAATACGTGTCCTATCCTATACACTACGCAATTTTAATCGACGTCAATGTACGCTATTAATTGAGTTCTAAAATCCAAACAGCATATCTTCTATCCGACCATATCATAGTCGCTGTTACGTCTGAATGCATAAATTTTATGCTCAATTTCCTTTAAATATCTACATGAAACCTTGTGCTTTTTCAAACCGTGTTTAGTTGCACGTGCATTTTAATAATGGAATTGCGCGCTATTGTATTAAAAACTTTGTTCTTGCTTGAATAATGCTACCAAAATCCTTGCTAATAACTACTTAATTTATTTTTAGAAGGATTGAATAATTAACAGAGCTTCGAATTCAAAAATCTTCTTGATGCAGCACTAAGCCTTGCGTTTGACAAATAACAAATGTAAAATCGGTCTACATATGTATTTTATGCATAACATTATATTGGAAGCAAGGCATGTTGTTAGTATATGAGCCCGGGCCCGGGCCCGGTACCAAGCCCGGCAGCAAAGCCCGGGCCCGGGCCCGGTATTTTTGAGCCCGGTCGATCACTGGCCGCACCCCCGGTCTGACAAGTTAAAGATGCAAAATGACGCGGAAAACAAGGATAACCTGAAACTGTGTACAAAAACAATAGAAATCATGTTCAGATCATGTTATCTCTTGCGCAAATTTGACCTTTTCAAGCATTTCTTGATTAATCGTTGAAGCTGAAAAGAAATTTGGCAACTACTGCTCGAGTGACCATCCTCCAAATTGTGCTCGCACCCGCGGTTAATAAATCTTGGCTACGAGCCAGCATAGAGGCGTGGGGATGGAAGGGCCGGTTGGGGTCTATTGACCCCCAGATAAAAAATTGAGAAAAAATGCAAAGACGGGAGTACGAAAAAACTGGCTGTTTTCAGGTTGAATTGTAGCCTTCTCCGGCGCATTTACCATCATATTTATATTATATTATTTTTTATAAATCATATACATTATAAATTATATGTTATTCATATTAGTATTACATTTCTTTATTTAATTTTAAAAGAATCAAAGTTATATTTTTATTTAATTCTTTGTATATAATATAAATAATAAATATATTTATTTAATATTTATATTATATTTATTTACTTTATTGATTATATTCAAATTTTTATTACGTTTACATATATATTTATAAATTATTTCAAATATAAATTAAATTAATTAAAATTTTATGAATTATATTAAATTTATGTTATATTAAGTTAAAGAATAAGTTTTGTGCGCACTTTTAAACAAAAAGCGCAAAATGTTCGGCGCTGCGCGCCAGATGCTTTCTTTGACATTGCGTTGTTTACTTTGCGATTAAAAATTTGTTTCGCGCCCTCCGACCTCGACATGCTATGTAAATGAATTTCTTTTCAATAAGCTGTCAGAATGGAGAAAATTTCCGTGATAATCGATTATCCACAAAATTTCTTAGCATTCTTATTGTCTAAGGATCTAATCCCGCAAAACTGACAACTTAAAAATGCTCCATTGACCTTAGAACGATGCCTCTGCTTGTTTGACCAGAGACGTAAACACAGCGCTTTCAGGTTACAAATTCAAAAAACGCATTTTAAAAATATACTCCTTTTTTGAACCCACCCCCGAATAAAATATTGGCTACGCGCCCGCAAAGGCGATCATAGGTGCACAGCATACACGCGTGCACAGCATGGGAATTCTGGGGGGTTTGAAATCAGTGTTTTTTAGCGCCACCCCTATGAGCGCAGCCGCTAACGATGTTCTGAAGCCATTAGCGCCATGAAATCCTCGTTAGCGCGACGATAAATCGTATGATTCATGTATATTACGTACACAAAGCGAGTTTAGATGGCTAAATATCGCTTAACAGAACGTAATAAAGCGTAGAAATGCCTATGTCAACTATAACAACAAAACCATGCGTGCGTTGCATACTATTTTTAGACTGAATATTAAATGAGAATTTGTGATTGAAAATAAATTTTCGAACCTCCTTTACCTTGTTTTTACTTGACACTCCTCTTGCTTCTTTCAACTTTAATTTTTTACTCATTTTATGTTTAAAATATGCAAATTTTTTGCATTAGCGCGCTGCGCTAATGGTCCAGATTTTTCATTAGCACGCGGGCAGTTTCATTAGCGGGGCGCTAAAAAAGTGGAAATTATAAAATGCCATTTTTGGCTCAAAAATGGTAGGTACGCGTCAAAAAAATCGTTTTTAAGCGTTTCTGACGATGCTCTATCTTTCAAGAGCATGAAAACAAAAAAAATTTCGAAAAAAATCAAAAACTCGTAACAAATTGAACAAAATATAGTCAAAATATGAGTATAGTGGCGCGGAGCGACAAAAATTTTGCACTTTTAAGCAAGTAGATAGCTAAAAACGCTTCAAAAAGGCATTTTTTCTACAAAGTTTAAAAAAAATTTATAGGAACTATCAAAAAATCGCCAATTCTGGGGGGTGGGTGGAAAAACTCTTGCGGGAATGAAAATCTTTTGGGGGGTAAAACCATAGGTGCACAAGGTCAGGGTCGGCAGGGGGGGGTGAAATGCCAAAAATCTAAAACGGTAAATTTAAGCTTCACGATTTTTTTGCTGTTTAAATGATCAAAATGGTCAAAATAGCCGATAAAACGTTTTTTCGTCTTAATAACACATTTCAAAAGCATTTTTAGTCCCTGTTGACCGCATTATATCACTTTTAACACTAAAAAATGCAAAAATTTATCAATTTTGATCGCTTTTTGAGTAAAAAGTACTTAAAAGTACTAATCTGACGCGAAGCGCCGGAAAAATGTTGACATTTTTACTGATTTTGATGTCAAAAATGATGCAGAACAAGACCTGTTTGCTCAAAATTGCCGGACAGTACCGGCTAGCTGACCCCTCAGGGGGTAATACCCCCCTATGTGCATGTGTGGGTGAAACCCCCCTAAGATCATGCATGGTGCACAGCATGGCCGATCTGGGCAGGGGCCCATGAAATATACGTTAAGACCACATTACTCCACAGTTTCTAGTCATTTTTGAGCACTTTTGGAGAAAGTTTTCAATTTTCATCACTTTTCGGCCTTCCTTTTTTTGCATAATTTTCCCCGCGAAAAATTTCCATCTTTTATAAGACCCCAAACCCCCCCCATTTTTCAGGAGACCCCCAACCCCCCCCCCCTCCCCGCGACTAGTAGAAAAAATGTTACCATCAACACGTATCCGAGCAGGATTACGGTAGGATTGAAACTGCTGAATTCGGACATCATATCGTTGATGGAAGTGCTGGTGAAAGGGTGCAAACGACGTTGGGAATTTTTGTGTAAAGTGGAGGAAACGGCCGAGTTGTTGGCGTGATTGTAAACGAAATCGGTGAATTTGCGTTGCCAGGTCGACAGAACGTTTTCGGCCGCTTCCAACGTCCAATCGTAGCGATTCAGGCGTTTTTTATCGCTCGATTTGACGCGCTGGTAAAATTCTTGCGGCGAATTGATCATCAAAACGGTTTGGAGCGCCTCGGCTCTAAAAATAATCGTTGGATCGCTTGTTTTTTATAGAAAAATTCGCAAGTTAGCGGCATAAAATCGGGTGGAAATACGGTAAATAATTCCTATATTTTTAATTATTCGATTTTAGGTAATAATAATAATAAAATAATAATAAAAATAATAATAAAAATAATTAAAAAATAATAATAATAATAATAATAATAAAATTAATAATAATAATAATAATAATAATAAAAATAATAATAATAATAATAATAATAATAATAATAATAATAATAATAATATTAATAATAATAATAATAATAATAATAGTAATAACAGTAACAGGTTGGCCACTGGTTTCTCGAAAAAAAATTCCCGGGTTTTTCGCGGGTTTCCCGGGTGATTTATGGACAATTTCCCGGTTTTAAATCATGCTTTAAACGCACACTATATACGAAGAAGTGTCATGATAAGCACATGAAAAAGGATAAGGCACAAGCAACGTTTAATCAAAAAATGCAAATACTACACTAAACGTTTTGGAACAATCATAATTTCTTTTTCAATGATGCTTACGAGTTGTCGATAGCAGTTCTCACAGCCTATAACATAATACAGTAGCGATTTTAGTGTGGCAAAGCAGGGTTTTCGATCTTTGGTAGTGTATTTCAGCTAATTTCTGGGTTTCTCACGCCAAAAATTACTAAAAATTGACTCAAAACGGCGCGAAGCGCCGAAAAATTAGGCATTTTTCCATTCTGAATGCAAACTCTGCCATTTTAAAGATATATAGGATCAGTGGCGGATCTAGAATTTTCTTAAGGGTGGGGGCGGTATCCCAACTTTTCCAGAAAAAGTCAAAAATAGGTCCGAAAATTTGCTCTTAATGCGCAAAATGGCCATTTTTCGGTGTTTTACATTGTATACTTTTACATAAAATCACCTGACGCAATATTTTTCCTAAAAATTTTAAAATGTTACACAATTTTGTGCGAAAAAATCATTAAATTTCTTTGACTTTAACAAAAATCTGGCGCGAAGCGCCGAAAAAAGTTGTGAAATCAAGGCGGATAGACGTCTAGAAGCATGATTTACTGCTTGATTTTCCAGTATTTATAGCATTTGATGCGAAACATCGAAATTTTTAATTGAAAATAGAAGAAAACTATGCAAAAATAGATGTTAAAATTGTATTGAAACCTACATGAACAGAAAATGGCTTCCAGGCAGTGTTTTTTTGTACAAGGTCCGTTTGTAAGTACATTTACAAAAATGGTCCCTAAAAGTCTTTGTACATTTTGTACACACAAATTTTTGGATACTATGATATAGTACAATAGCGACTTTAGTGTGGTAAAAACCAGTGATCGGACCGAGGCCTCGGCCTCGGCCTCGGCCTCGGCAAGCCTCGGCGTTTTTTGGAGCCTCGGCCTCGGCGCCGAGGGCGAAGCTGAAAAGTGCCGAGGCGCCGAGGGTTAAAATCAAATTTGAATAACTTCAATATATCCGTTGAATATTAACTATTTAGAATGCATCTGCAGTACACAGCCTATTTTTTACCTATAGACTTTTCTTATGGTTTTAGTCGCGTACCCAGTTACACCAAGTCACATATAGCAAAGTGCCAATGTATTATTCATGTGATGACTAATTTTAATTCTAATGCTCGCTACATGGATCGGAAACACACATTTCCATAGGGGGAGGGGGTGAGGGAGGGTTATTACCCCCTCTCAGGGTACAAGACTCATGTCACTGTCAGACGATTTTTGGTGAAAACCTTTTGAATATTTTTGAACTTAATTTTTACTATGGCAAAAGTGCAGCTAACTATTAGAATTTCACGAAGTGATACAGTATTTTTGAATGTAAGCCAGAGTAAATAGACAAACTATCACTATGAAACATGCATGTGACAGGCTCAAAATTTTCGGGAGAGGCTCCTCGGCATGCATGTAACGGCTAGAAATTTCGGGTATGGGTCCCTGGCCATTTTTAGAAGGAGGGGGATTAGCGACTCTAATTCTATGTCAAAAATGGCAAAAGCACCTAAAAATAGCCAACAAAGCGCAAATTTTCGCCAAAAATGGGGAGGGAGGGTTAAAATTTTCTGATGTTGGAGGGAAGGGTGTTTGGGAGGACGTCCAACCCTGGGTGGGTGGGGAATTCCCCAAAGCCCCTCTGTTACACGTATGGTTTTCGGCCATTTTTATGGGAGAGTGGGTAAATGATCACGAATTTTCGGCCGAAAATCGCAAAAACGCACCTAAAAATGGCCAATAAATGAAGGTTTTGCCAAAAATCAATTTCGGCTCGCGCATTTTTTGGAGCCATTGTTATACAATGTTAAAATACTTTCTTGGACAAAGTGATATTAATTATATCGTTTTTCAGTATATTTTAGAAATTTTCAAAGAATTTTCGGCGCTTCGCGCAAAATATCGCTAATATACTGTATTTAGATTGAAGCAGGGGCATTAAACACTCAAAAATCAATTTTTGTGTAATCTAGGCATCTTTATGCAGATTGAAATATCTTTTGTATCTATTCATACTGTTTTTAAAAATTTTATGCAAAATAAGTACTATTTAATAACTTAGCACTTTTCTACCGTTCAAAGATAAAATTGACTAATTTATCCTGATGTTGCATTGAATTTCTAAGCACAGTAATGCTTATTACAAGATCTAATTGGCATATTACAATATCTGTAATATTTCTGATTTTGCAGTACAAGTTGTTTTAGCTTTCTCACTCGAGTTTTATATGTAAATTTCATCAAAATCTCATGAACTTATCAACTAAACTCAGGCCGAATTATCACATTTAGGGCCACGATTTTTGTATTCGGCAAAGATTTTTCATAACGTACAGAGACTTTTCAGGACCGTCTTTGTACATGCACAAAGATTTTTGGAGAGACAAAAACTGTAAAAGGGTGTAAAATTCCCGAAAATTTCCGGCGCATCAGTAATTGTCTGTCCTATATATCTTTAAAATAGTATAATTTGCATTTAGAATGGAAAAATGTCAAATATTCAGAAACCCAGGAATTAGCTAAGATACACTACCAAAGGACGAAAAACCCTGTTTTACCACACTAAATCGCTACTGTACCATACTATAATAGTACACAAAAATTTGCATGTACAAAATGTTCAAAGACTTTTGGATACCATCTTTGTACATGTAAAAAGGTATCTTGCACAAAAAAACACTGTTTAGGACTGCATGTCGGTTGCAGGTCACTCACTGGCAGTATGTAAAAATGTGTATCTTTAAAAATATATTAATATAAAATATCTACAAAAATTTGTTCGCTCATACAAAGACATTACTTAATTTACTGGTCCCCCATGTTGGGATTTCACCCTTACCTCGACTCTGGACCTTGGGAAACTATGATCGGAAAGTACAGTGCAGTTTCCGTCATATTACCTGCCGCACCAGAATTGGATGATTGAAAAAGCGTGTTTAAAATGCATTACTGCAAAAGCGAGCACAACAATGGCTACAATTCTGTCTTTACTTAGCTTATTTCGTTTGTTCGTTTATTTCTTCGACACTGTTTTCTTATTTATAGTAATAAAAGTTTTTAAGTGCTTGTTCAGCCATGTTTTTTATTAATTTTTCCAAGTCTTCAACGTCAACTTGTTAAGTTAAGTATGCTTTCATGCTGCTGACTTTATTCAATAAATCCTTCACACATTTAATCTACTATTATTGAAAATAAGAATGAATTGTTTGTCCATTCGATAAAGTGCTTAATATTACGATTATTCTCTAGCTCATGTGCATACAAAATATCCTAAGAGTACTATTTATGGGTATAGGTATACAAGCTTGACCCTCGGCATTACCCTCGGCCTCGGCCTCGGCCTCGGCCGAGGCAAGGATTTTAAGTCGCCTCGGCCTCGGCCGAGGCCGAGGGTCCAAAAAGTACCCTCGGTCCGATCACTGGTAAAAACAGAGTTGTTCGACCTTTGGTATTGTATTTTGGCCAATTCCTGGTTTTATGAGGGCAAAAATCATTAAGAATCGTCTTAAAACGACGCGAAGCGCCGAAAAATTCGACATTTTTCCTTTCGAAATGCGATTTCTGCTATTATACAGATGTATAGGACACACAATTCCTCATTAAGGCGCGAAGCGCCGAAAATTTTGCGAATTTCAGACCTTTTCAGAATCAAAATTTTTTCACAGTATATTTTTTGGGCTCAAAAACTGTGGATATGCGTCGAAAAGACCATTTTTCCTTTTCAGAACATAGAAATACTTTGAAACATTCGAAAAAATGTGAATCAATGGAGTAAATTGAACAAAATACAGTAAGAAAATGAGTATGTAAGGCGCTAAGCGCCGAAAATTAGACACTTTTTGATTCATAATATCCCTGAAAAAGCTTAAAACAGCATATTTTCTACGATTTTTTTCGGAAAATCAAAATTTCTGGGAGTGAAAATTTTCTAGGGTTGAAGACCTTGGGGGAGGGGGCGGTCGAAAACCCCTCAAACCCCAAGATTATCTAATATGTGATAGTCAAAAATGGTTTTAAAAATGCCTAAACTGGCAAAAAATGCAATTTTTTGTCGAATATTCACGGAGAGGAAAAAATGTTGACTTCAGGGGAATTATGAACAATTGGTGGATAATTTTTAGATAAATTTTTAAAAAATTTTCAAAGAGAAATCCCTATTTACCTAATTATGTATGAAATAATAAATCGACTAATCGAATCAATTAAATTAATAAATAATTATTCGAAAATATTAATTTAAAAAATCAAAAAAATTAGCGATTGAAAATAAATAATCATAAAAAATAAAGGAAAGTACGAACATAAAAGTAACGCGTTTCAAGTACAAAAAAATAGGATTGATCCTTGAAAAAACAAACGGAAAAGCAATGATCCGGCTAGATTAGTTACTGAATTATAAAATTACATGAATAAATGAATAATAATGAATACACGGCCTGGTGAAATGAAAATTCGATAAACTGCAAAAAAGCTAAACAGAATACAAAACAAAAAAACAAGTAAAATTAAATACAGAATTAAATAAAATTGAAAATAAAACTAGATAAATCAAATATATTAAATTACATTAAATATATATTACATTACAAAAATTATATTAAATACCACACATACACATAGGGGGTGAGGGGGGTATTACCCCCTGAGGGGTCAGCTAGACCGGTATTGTCCGGCGATTTTGAGCAAACAGGTCTTGTTCTGCATCATTTTTGACATCAAAATCAGTGAAAATGTCAAAATTTTTCCGGCGCTCGGCCACGGATTAGTACTTTTATATACTTTTTTACCCAAAAAAGCGCTAAAAATTGATTAATTTCTGTATTTTTTAGTGTTAAAAGTGATGTAATGCAGTCAACATGGACTACGAATGCTTTAAAAATGCTAAATTACTACGAAAAAAACGTTTTATAGGCTATTTTGACTATTTTGGTCGTTTAACAACAGAAATATTGTGAACGTTAAATTTACTGTTTTGGATTTCTGAGATTTTACCCCCCCTCCGCCGACCCTGACCTTGTGCACCTACGTTAAATACCTTTAGGTATATAATTAAGTGTATAAAATTGATTAAAGTATAGTAAATTTAAAATAAATGGAAGTAAAATTATTAGAAGAAATCAGCAAAAAGTAAGAACGATGAAAATTACAAAAATTAAATACATTCGAAAAAGCATCAAACCTAAAGATTCCGTTGCCGTTTCGATTAACTCCGCCTATGATCAAATCTTCGGGCCAATGCATAAATTTTTGAGCGAATCCCGAGCACCCGCCGGTCACGTGACGCCCGAATCGCCGCTGCGCCCGGCCAAGGTGGGCCAAATTTTCGACTAAAATGTTTCCCGTAGCGTCGTCGTCTCGGTCGTTTGACACCCGTCCAAAATACTGGGGTACGAATTTTTTTAATAATTTTTCGTCCGATCTCAGCAGACGCCGAATTTCTTCGCGATGCGCGGCGCATTCGCCGTCGTCGTCGCCCGCGTTCTCGACGCCGTCGTCATAATTGACGCGATCGTCGACGACGACGTCGTCGCGTCTGTCGCCGTCGTTCCCAGCGTCGCCGTCGTCGAGAACGCCGAACAAATCGAGCACCTTGATGCCCGTTCCTGATTGGCCGACCGAAGCGCTATGATTAAGCGTACCGCTATGATTAAGCGTAGAGCTATGGTTAAGCGTGGTACTGTGGTCGAGCGCGACGGAAAGACGGCGCTGGTGCGGCGTCGCGCGCGAATCGATATTCTCGGGCGTGGGCGTCGGTCTGGCGTCCGATCGATGATTGGGCAATTTTTCCGGAAAGTGGGCGTGGTCTAGATTCTGATTGGTCGATTTGTCTCGCTCTCGATTCCGATTGGCCGTTTTGTTTCGCTTCGATCGCAGCGCGTATACGTCGCCCTCATCGGCGTTCCAGCGCAGAAATTCGTCGACTACCGGACACAGGTCGATGTAATTGGGTGCCGTTTTGGGACACTCGGGATTTAGGGGGTCGATGCAGGGCCGTTTCAAGTAACCGTGTTCCACGCCGGCCTGTAGCACGCGATAAACGTATGAGCGTAAAAATATAAATATAACGACAGATTTTTAAAATTACGCAACACATTTAATAAGATTTTTTTGCAAAATGGAAGAATTCGGGAGTAAGAACCTAGGGCCAAGACCTGACGTTAAAAAATTTTTTGGGTTTCTCGAGCTCGTCCGGCGAATATATCACTCAGTTTCCCTTGGAAATTGGTGGAAAACACCAAAAAATGTAATAAAACAAGTAGCTAGGTATTCTTAAATATTGGAGAGGTGATGCAGCTGTGCTGCCCATTTTCGGCAGCTCAGAAAAAGTCAAAAATGATTATTTCAGCCTAAAAGTATAGGAGATGTAGAAGTTGCCAGACTTCGGATGTGAGTTCCAACCAGACCCCCTGAAGCATAACGACATATATATGTTCTTTGGGGGTCCCCCGACGAAAAAATTGAACCCTCCCCCCCCGATATTTTTTCAACCCTCAGAATTAGCGATTTTTCCTAAAAATTCGTAGAAACGGCATTGTTTTCAGCGTTTCCAGCTGGCTTCTTGCTCAAAAGTGTCAAATTTTCCGACTTTTTTGACAATATTTTTTATATTCATTCGAATTTTCTTATTTTTCCCGAATTTTTTAACATGTTCATGTTCTAAAAAGATAGAGCATCGTCAAAAACGCCAGAAAATGATGCTTTTGAAGCGTATCCATCCACCACTTTTGAGCATACGTGGACAGCGAGAAAATTCTGGAAGGTCAGGATGAGTAAAATTGCAAAAAAAATGTTACTACAAATTGGATTCTGAGGGTATACAGTAATCTGAGGAGGGGGTTTCAACTTCTGGGGGTAAAAACCCCCACCCCACGCCCATGTATGCTTTTAAGCCCAAAAGAGGCACTTTAAAATCAAATTATACGAGTCCGAACATGAACCGCCCCAAATCTCGATATTTTAGTCTCCATGATTTTAAGGCGACTTCAGGTAAGGAACATACAAAAGCAACACTCAAATTCTGGAAATGTGATGGAGAGG
Source organism: Mermis nigrescens (assembly GCA_036768485.1). Taxonomy (NCBI): domain Eukaryota; kingdom Metazoa; phylum Nematoda; class Enoplea; order Mermithida; family Mermithidae; genus Mermis; species Mermis nigrescens. Next base: position 511,498 of record JAVLUZ010000771.1, on the reverse strand, counting down.
AAGGGAATTTAAAATTTTTTAATGTAAAAACACTGCAAAATTTACAACAGGAGCAAAAAGCGCCATTTTTCGACGTTTCTCATTAAGCTCTATCCATTGGCATCAAAAACCGCGAAAAATAAACAAATAAATAAGGGGGAAAAAGAAAAGATTTCCCACCACCATTTATTTATTAAATGATAACAAAAAAATTATGGAAAATTTTTGATTACATAATAATAAAAAACTTTATCATTTAAATACTTTTTCGTTACCATGAGGAAGCAAATACGAAAATTTCAACTAAATTATATCTTTTATAGATAAAATGTTTATCTCATCCAAAACTGTAATATTCGGAAATAAAAATTGATATCGGATAATATAATGAAAAATCCAAAATAAATTTAAAAAATGAAAATAAAAAATAAAAAAATAATAAAAATAATAAAATAAAATAAAATTGAAAAAAATTAAAAAAATAAAAAATACAGATAAATAAGCGAATAGATTCACGATAAAATAGAAATACAGATATTGAATCTTGCCTACAATGATCGATATCCGTTAATAGATATCAGGCGAAAAAATTTAATTGATACATTTCGTATACCACATTAATCACAAATTGAAATAATTAACCGATTACGACGCTAATAATATAATAATTACAATTATAATGTAATCACGCGCAATTCATTACAATGTACAAACGTATAATAATTCATTAATTTGTAGTACCTATCATACATGATCTTGGGGGGTTTGGGGGGTTTCAACCCCGCAGAATCATTTTTCACCCCCGCAAAAACATTTTCACCCCCCCAGAATTGGCGATTTTTCAAAAGTTTCCTAAACTTACCTGAAAATTGGTAGAAAAAGTGTCTTTTTAAGGGTTTTTGGCTATCTATTTGCTCAAAATCGCCGAATTTTCGGCGCTTCGCGCCCATATATTCATGTTTTAAGCGATATATTGGTCAATTTATTCGATTTTTTTCGAAATTTTTCATGATTTCATGCTCTAGAAGTATAGAGTATCGTAAGAAACGCCAAAAAACGATGTTTTTTAATCGCGTACCGGCCATTTTTGGGTCCAAAAAAGGCACTTTAGGTTTTCAACTCCCAGAATTCCTATGCTGTGCATGTATAGTACCTATATAATCAATCCATTCCTACAACACTATTGTAATAAAAAATTAATTATACTTATTTACGTAACGTGGCGGAAAGCATATAACATTAATTAATATTTACTAATTATACTGAGTTAATTATGCACTGATTATTGCATATATTTATTATTGCTATATGTAATAATGCATTAATTCATTTTTTAATTATTAAAAATCAAAATTTGGCTTTACGCGCTGAAACAGCGATTTTAGAGCCTCCATTTCGGCCAGCTGAATATGTTCCAAAAGATCATTTACGACGGTTAGCGGATCGAGCGTTTTCCATGAAACGTATTTGGTAAGACTAGGAATAATCCAAGTTAGCATATCTCTGAAAATTGATAAAAAACAAATGATAAAAGATGAAATAATATTTATTCAATATTGAATATTATATAATATAAATATTTAAAGTATTGAAAAAATATTTATTAATTAAGACCTATAGAATTATTTGTAAATTTTTAATAATATAAATAATCTTAAATAATTTTAATATTAAATATACAATATCACTAAATATTGAATCATATTAGATAATATTTAACATCTTAATAATATGAAATATTGTTCAATATTTATAATAAAATGAAATATTGCTCAAAATATTTTGTATATTTAAGTGCAACAAAAGCAAACAATCGAACAGAAAAATAGGTAATTCAATGATTGATATTAATCGATGAATAAATAAGGCATAATTAATTGTGAATAAATATATGCATAAGTAATTACGAGTGCGTAAATGTAAAAATAAACTCTAGATAAAAGAAGAATAGATGAGAAAAATCAAAAAATAAATCAAAAAACGAGTAAACAATTAAATAAATGTATACCTAGCCTATATGAATAAAAAAGTAAATGAATTTAAATTTAATATTAAATATTATATTTTTTATTTAATATTTATTACTTATCGTATTGAATAAACGCGTATTGATAACAACAATTGTTTTGGAAAAGTCAAGCAAACATCATTTTCAAATTACAATAAAAAATAAAATTTGCCAAACAAAAGCGATGAACAGAATTAGCAGTTCGTTGTTCAAAACAGAAAACACATGAAGACAAAATATTCATAGATAACATAAAAAGAATAAGTTTAATAAAGTAAATAAAACAGTAAACAATATAAGAATTTAAATCAAAAACATAAGGCAGAGAATTAAGGCATCGTACAATCACACCTGCACATAGGTGGTGAGGGGGTATCACCTCCCCTGAGGGTCAGCTAGACCGGTACTGTCCGGCGATTTTGAGCAAACAGGTCTTGTTCTGCATCATTTTAGACATCAAAATCATTAAAAATGTCAAGAATTTTCCGGCGCTTCGCGCCAGATTAGTACTTTTGAAGTACTTTTTACTCAAAAAGCGCCCAAAATTGATAAATTTTTGCATTTTTTAGTGTTAAAAGTGATATGATGCAGTCAAAATGGACTAAAAATGCTTTTAAAATGTGTTATTAACACGAAAAACGTTTTATAAGCTATTTTGACCATTTTGATCATTAAAACAGCAAAAAAATCATGAACGTAAAAATTTGCTGTTTTAGATTTTTGGCATTTCACCCCCCTCCTGCCGACCCTGACCTTGTGCACCGATGCATACAATGCGTTTTAAAGCAAGCTTACGGTAGTTCAACGGGCGGAAATGGCCCTAGGGCTTGACTTCCTTCCCAAAAACAATCAAGTGGCGTAATAATAACACATGGGACAATTTTATCAACTAGCTGAAAAAATAGAAGGATGACTAATAAATCAGTAAATTTCAATTAATTTATGCATGAATAAATAAATTTACTAATAAATACGAGCTAGAAAATCGATTGCATTATCAGATAGGAGAAATTTCCTGCATAATAAGCGAATGAATTTAAGCTTTTTAAAAGCATAGCATACCTATGAAGGGATTCATATATGTAACAGGGGAATAATAGATACCCCCACCCAAAGTTAGTTCTCGCACCATCCCCCACATCAAAAAAATCTTTGGCCTTCATCAATTTTTGCGAAAACGTGCGTTTTTGGCCATTGTTATGTGTTCTTTGACATTTTTTAAAAATAAGAGTCATTACCCCCCACCCCCTCACCCCCATCACATGCCTGAACCCCCGCCCAAACTTTCGATCCCTTACATGGAAGAAGGCAGACCCGTATTCAGGATTCGGTCAGGCAAGAAGGAGGGAGACGAGGACACCCAACAGACATAAATTGGTCTTTATCTCGGAAAATTCGTCGGGATAGCTTGCGAAAACCGACGTTTTTCGATCTTTTTCGACATACTCTGGCCATTAACATCATAAAATTCGAATTTTTCGAAAATTTCACTTTTTACCCAAAAGGTTATAAAGATGACGTTATTTAGTCGCGTTTGAGCCAGATCAGGGCCGTAATTAGGGGTTGGCCGAAAAAAATTAAAAAATTGCATAGACGTTGACGTAAAATCTTCAAATTTTCGGCGCTTCGCGTCAGATGTCAACTATTTTCTATAATCTCGGTCCAAGCGCAACCAAAAACGAAACTTCTTATAGCCTTCTGCGTTTGAAAAACCTTTTTTTGGAAAAGTTCGAATTTCACGACGTTAAAGGATAGAGAATATCGAAAAACGCGGGAAATTTCGCTTTTTACGAATCATTCAGACAAATTTTTCAAGATATTGACCAATAACGAATTTTGGATATGGGCCTAATCAAAATCATTGAAAATGTTTCGCTTGCGGCACGAAGCGCCGGAAATTAGATTTTACACCAAATACATACAAGCAATTTTTCCATCTTTTTCGTGCATTAATTTACCTTTCGAAATTCTTGTCAAATTATTTTCGGTCAAGGGGCTTCCGCCCCCGTCCTCGCCCCCCCCCTAAATAGAGCCCGATATGGAGGGATAAGTTGTATATCCTAATCACGTCGTAGCCACCTGTCCAAAAAAGTTCGTCCAAAAAGTTCGGTTTTTTCCATTCTTCCTCAACTGTAAACAATAATTTTTTTAAACTTTTTTCAGGTCGTTTCGAACAAAAATAGATGAATTAGCACTCTGTACGAAAAATGGCTGACCAAAGTAACCTGAATTTTAAAGTGCAATATGTATGCTTATAATGGTGGCGATGCACCGAAGTAACGCAAAATATATATGCCTTTGCACTGAGAAAATGAATAGCTGCGTTTAAAGTCCTATTTACTCCATGCAAAACTGTAAACCAGATAAGGTTTCGATTTCAAAACGTCTTCTTTTGTCTGATAAGACGAGCAGAATACGACTTTTACGGTTAGTATTGTTTAACTATGACTGAAAAGTAAATAGACTGCACATAGGCCAAAATCTGCTTACAGCTGTGTACGCGCCTCCTGCCTAATCGATTTTATGAATTTCTCACACATAAATTTAAAAAAACTTGGCATCGTTACGCAGTCACGAGGTAATTAAATACACTCGTTCATTGACGTCAGCAAATTATACCTTACACGGACATTATGCACGGTAAGAAGCTTACATTCTGGAATAATAAAGCCAAGTCCCCTTCTATAGTCGGAGGGTCCGGTTTAAAGCAAATGTCACTCAATGACCAGTTCCTGAAAAAGAGACGAATGAAGAAAGAAACCGGATGACGTGTTCGAAAAATCATTTCAGCAGTAGAATCAATAAGATTTAAAATTGTAAATAAGGCGACAAATGGAGCATTTTTAAATCTGTATGGAATTTGGACATTGAATCGGATTAACTTTAAAATTGAAAAAATAATTGAATTGAAAAAAACAACTGAAATAGGAAAACGAACCTTGCAAAATAGAACTAAAAAGCGCTTAATGAAATCGAAATCGTGAATTGCGAAACTATGCATTCGTAAAACGTGCAAACGCGAAGCAAAATACGGTCAATTTATCGATTGAAACCACTAGTAATAAATAAATAACCTGTCCCGCAGAAAAATTTTTCGTAAACACTTGGCAATGCTATAATAAATTCAAACAAAATTTGAAAAAATTCCGATAAGGACCTGAATGTTCAAGAATATGTAGTGAACAAAAGCATGAAATCATACTAAAAAGCTTTTTAAAACCGCCTATAAAACCAAGCACGTGTCTCTAGGGCGGCGTGGTGGGTTCGGACCCCGAAATTCAGAAAAATCGGAAAAATAGGACTTTTAAACGTTATTTTGTGCTATTTTTGGTCTTTTTGCGCTAAGTCCCCCCAAAATTGGTGTTGGTCCCCCAAAATAGGACGGCCAGCTACGGGCCTGTATAAGACGAAGGAATAGAAAATTAACAGGATAAAATGATCAGCAGGCAACATACTCGCCGTATAATTCGACGGACAACACGCTGATATCGTTCAAGACCTGAGAATGCAATAGCAACTGATCTCGGCTCAAAATATCAGACTTATCAAGCTCTTTTCCAACCGAATCATCGCCTAATGTTTGAATTAAGACTAAATATTGGGCGGCGCCACTGACGCCGCCGCTAGTCGTCGAAGGGACTTTTTGACTGCTGGGCGGATTGCCAGCGACATCCGTCCGAGTTTCGGCGAATGCTCGCTGGATGAAAGCCTTTTCTTCATCCAAACGGCCGCCCTCTTAAATTTGCCCATATTTGGAAGAAGACTTTAACAAGTTTGAGAATGACTTATTACATGTAACAGGGCGGGGGTCAAAGAGAAGAATACCCACAACGATGTTGTTAGTCCCCATCCCCAGAGTCAGAAAACTTTTGACCCGCCATTTTAGCGAAAATTGCATTTTTTACCATAGCCGATGACCTCCATCCAGTGATCGACCGGGCTCAAAAAACCGGGTCCGTACTTACCACATGCTTAAGGATATACATGCTATAAGGATGTACGTGTATAGTATGTATAACTACCTAATATAGGTGTTTATTAAGGTCTGACTTTTATATGTTTATGTCAAGTGACATAGTAAGACAAAAATACATACAAAATTTTGAATAAAATTCAAGTTAAGGATTCAGGATAGGTTATGACAACAAGATATTATCATAATGGTAAGATAATGCTTTATTATATAAGAGTTTGCCATTTATGTATATTTTAGCTCGGCTTTTATTATATAAGAGATTGCCATTCATGTATATATTTTTAAAATTAAATTTAGCTTAGCTATACGCCAGGCGTTTGATCGATGCTATGGATTCCGACCATTTTTCACCATCCATGACCTTGACTGCAACTTAAAGAATAATTGAATTCATTTTTCTTAAGCAGTATTTTTGACACAAACAAGCAGCTTCGGTTTCCACAGTCATCAAAATAGTTATAAAAAACTTTGGGCGCTTTGCGCCACATCATTTCGCAGCGGAGTCATTTATTTTATTCCGCATGCATGATTAAAAAGAATCTAGCAACTTGATTTCAGTGATTCTAGCGTTCTTTGCTAAGACCTTCCGAATTTTCAAGCGCTGTTTTCATGTTACATTATCATAAAAAGGCAGCATAAATATTTCGCATTCATTAAATCTGCTGATTCCTGCTGCCTCTTATAATTTCGGCTTGAAATTCTAAAGAATTATAGATCCACTGACGCCCGTGATCAGCAGTTCTGTAAAGAACTTGCGATGGGTATATCTTTAAGGGCAAGAAAAAGGAGAATATGGCTAGCTACAAGATTGAATCATAGATGTCCTGAAATAATTTTAGTTTGTAAGTGTGTGTGGCAGAAATTTTAACGAATTGTAATTAATCTTAAATCTTAGCTGATTCCTGCTGCAGTTCCAGGACTGAATGGAAAGTTTACTGGTTATAAACCATTGAAGTGCCACCACCTGTTATATATGCTGCAACAATCGGTCACTATTAATGCTGCACAGTATTAAGATTCATAAATACATATCAGACTCTTAGATGGACTGCACTGCAGTAATTCATAAAGAAATTACGCATAAAAACACAGAAATGCTTAAATAAAAAGTGAATATGAACTAGATGTATAGAGCTTGGAGGATATACGATGATCAGATGTGTACAGGTGGGCCCAAAATAGTCTAGACCAGCAGCTTTGGTCCATTTTCAGAGACAGATATTGCCAGTGTGATGAGCATTGTTCGAACAAGTTATTAACTTCAAGGCTTTTAAAATTTAGGTATTAATTAGGCCCAGGCCTGCCCTGACTGGCCGGGCCGGTCCGGGCCCGGTATCCGGTCGATCGCAGCTTGTTCCTAAAATAATGAGACATTCGACGTATGACTGAGCCCTACTTTCAGAAGCACACATGTAATAGGAATGGGAATCCCCAACTACAGACGACCTTCCACTGACCCATCCTCAAAGGATTAAAATTTTTTAAGTCTATCCGGTGGTAAACTTGCTTTTAAGTTATTTTTAGGTGCCTTTCAGCCAAGCCAGTAGTTACCCTATCCAGATAGCCTACCTATTGCTCCCCTGGAGAATTTGAAATTGTCGCACGCATGATTTAAGTGATGTCTCAAGGAATCTTCAATGCGATTTCGGCTGAACAAACTTCAACCAAAAAGCTGTATTTAGTGCAGCATAATTTTTCTTTCATATCTATTCTCTATCTATTCTTGATAACGCGACAATTTTACATTAGAAAGTAATTTATGTAGATAAATACGATTTATTTTATCGCAAAAGACCAAAAATAGGCATTTCTCCATATTTTTAAAATTATTGACCGAAATTTACTCCTCAGCGAGATAAACGACCAAAAAACCATATTCAAAAATTCTAAAATTAGAAAAAAACGAGAATTGAAAAATTCAATCGAGATTTAAAAAATTCTCGTTGCAAATAATTAAGATGTTATGCGGCGTAAATAATAATGAAAAACTCAATAACTTCACTTGATTACGATTTAGGAATGTATATAATCATAGTAAAATGACAATTAGGTACGCACGTAAAGTAGGCAAGATTGTTTTCATGGAAGAATATATAAGTACAGTATCAGAATTCCGTTTTTTGCATATAAGCGAATCATATGACTTCACACGGATAATTTTAGTTTATGTGAATAATGAATCATGTCATGCTTATTCATTTGTACGCTCTGTCTGATGTTGCTCGAAAGAGATAAGCTGCTTCATTCATATTTATTCTTTTCTAAGCTCACAGCACAAGCTTTTGATCGGCTCACGGCGTTGAAAACAACTATAGCTAATTGAGTGCCTGCATTATTAGATTAAAAGTTTGCAACCTTAAGACTACTGCGACCAAATGACTCAACCGTCACCAATCTAAGATTTTAATGAATGCGTGCGTGCTTAAGCAAATTGCCAACGTATTTCTTAACTTTTGATCAAAATATCTCGCTTCTTTAATCTTTTGATAAAAACCTTTTTTTGACTAGCGACTACAAAACACGCTACCGTTAAATAAGGCAAAACCACGTGAGCTACGATGCGCATTTTAATGTCTTGTTTATGTTCAATACCGCTATTTTTACGCCCCAGAAAAAAAGATGTTCTGATAAAATGGAAAGAAAGCGCGCAAAATCCCCTAACAAATGCGCGTTATTGTATCGATTGATCGATCGTTCAAAATAAGAGGTAATAAATCGTCTGTTTTACGACCACACAATTGGCGCCCAAAAAAAGTTTGTTTTGGGACAAAGGACCACACGCAAACAAGCGCGCTATACATGCGCACGCTGCGATCCATCTGGCCTTTTCGACCACACGCAAACACTGCAAGCTTTGTTACGCGCTTTTGTTGAGATTATTTTATCAAGTAAAAGTGTCACAATGCTTTGCTACCGTTCATTCTACACACTTTCGTTTGCTCTCTTGATTAATTGGCGCATTTATGGCCGAAAATTCGCCCAAATTCCACCACCGATTATTGCGCATTTGCCCATCTTATCCGAGCTCCTTCGTCGTTATTATCGCCTTACGGGCCCCCACGATAAATATATATCGTAGGCATTTAGGGGGCTTACGGGCCGAAATGCGTGCGAAATATATATTTATCGTGCTATATATACTACTAATCGCGTACTGTATCATTAATAGGGCCGAATTTTCGATGCCTCAGAAATTAGAAGAGGTATTAACGCAACGGGACGCAGCGTGGGTTGGGCGAAAGTCCGAAAAATACGATCCATTCCGCACATTTCTCCCTATTATTTGACCAATGAGGAGTGCTTGGTACACAATGTAATGAGTAGGTACAAAGGAAATAATTCGATACGGTAGGCTTTTTCGTCCGGGGTCTCCTTGCATTGCAGCGCTTGTATCTAATGAAAAAATTAGGGGGTGAAACCGCTAAAAATCGATATATGTTTAAGAAAATTTCTGGTTCTTTTTAGAAATGTCAATTTCGTTATTCTCGTGAGGAGTCTCGATATGCAGACGAATTGATCAAGAGAGAGGAATTTTCTTCAAAAAAACAGAATCGGATAATAGATTTAGTCAGTCTGCGTGAGCTATATCTCATTATAAGCGTACATACATATTTAGTTAATACGGTCGAATGAGTAATCAGTTGGATGACGTCAATGACAGCAAAGCGTTACGAAAATCGGTGTCTCGTTTGATAAGCACGCGTTACAGACAGCCGAGGTTATAAAATTAGATTTTAATTTGCCTTGTTCAACGAGCTAGAAGGCTAAAAAAGGCTATCAAAGCACGAATGGTCCCAAAAATTAGCATATACGCCCTATAAACATAATAAGTGTACAAGAGCTCGTGAATTCAACAGTCTGCCCGAGAGTACTTTAAACGGTTCCTTGAATTATTAGGATTAAAAATTAAAAAATTAAACGCCGTGACTTATAAACGTCCATAAAAAATAAAATAAGAATTTTTAATCAAAATGCTGCCAAGAGAGATGTCTTTCGTAGTTTTGGAACAAAGCAAGTTGAACGAAGTTACTGTAATGCGCGGAAACTCTAAATTTTCGGGCTACAGACATCTATAGCGACTGCGAAATCGGTGGAATAAAAATCAGACATGCACAACATGGGAATTCCGGGAGAGGCTATCACCAAAAATTTTTTAAAAATGCCTTCTGGGCATAAAAACGGTGAATAGGCGTCAAAAGCATCATTTTTTACGTTTATGACGGTGCTCTACTTTTCTAGAAAGTAAAAACTAAAAAATTCGAAAAAATACTGAAAAATTTGAATAAATTAAAGAGAATATTTAAGAAAATCAGTATAAGCCGCGAAACGCCGAAAGTTTGACACTTGTGAGCAAGTAGTTAATAAAACGCCTAAAACAGCAACTTTTCTAGAAATCTTTTATAATTTTAGGAATTATCGCAAAGTCCGAAGGTGAAAAATTTTCTGGAACATGAGTGAAAACTTTTCTCCCATGCCCTCGGGCAGGCTCGTATCCAGGATTTGGCCAAGGGAAGGCAACCTAAATTGGTCCATATCTCGGAAAATTCGTCGGGATAGCCTAGAAAAAATGCATTTTTCGACGTATTTCGACGTTCTCTATCCAGATATGCACAGCATGGGAACTCCGAGGGAGAAAGCGAAATTTTAAAAAACCTTTCTTCGGCCCAAAAATGACGGACACGAGTCAAAAACATCGTTTTTCGTCGTTTATGGCGATGCTCTATCTTTCTACAGCATAAAAACATAGGAAAATTTCGAAAAGTAAAAAAGTCAAATAAATAGAACAAAATATAGCAAAGCACGATATAAAGCGCGAAGCGCCGAAAATTTGACATTATTGAGTGAAGTTATAACGCTTTAAAATTTCTACGAATTTTCAGAAAATTTTCGGAAACTTGAAAAATTGTGAATTCTGGGAAGGATCATGTAGGTATTATCCCAGCATGTCTCCACCTTCAGAAAAATGTATCCTTGAACAATGTTTTTTTCGCAAGTCATCGAATATAGTCATATTTGATACGCTGATGACGAATATAATAGTCATTTTTAACAAAAACACGTATACCTAATTATGTAAGCAAATTCATGCGGATTTTATTCAAATTTGAAATTGCGCATGACCGGTTGTGGCCTGTTATGATTTGCTGATTACGAATATAATAAGCATTGTTAATAGAAAGGCAACAATACGTTTAAATTTTTTATTTGTTATCTCCAAATTTTGGGCAATAATTGCTGCGCAAGTTCAGCTCGCCCATTTATCGCAGGCTAAGCCCATGTGCCGGCACCAATTTGGATGCACATAACTAAGCCTAAGCATAGAAAATGCCTATGAACAACCAAGGACTGTTGTTACCACTTGCTTAGGCTTAGTTATGTGCCTTCACATTGGTGCCAGCGCATTGGCAAAGTATGAGATAAATAGGCGAAAATTGCTGCGTTTAGTTCGATTATGCCTTAAGCTTGAGTCCATGTCTGGCACCAATCTTAAACCTCAAGCAATGATCAGGAAGGGTTAACCAGCAAAAAAGGCAATTGAGTCAGCAGTTTAGAATGAGTGTGTCAGCAGTTTGGATGAGTGTGTCCAGCAGTTTACTTAAGTGTATCAGCACTTTTCTCCAATGTGCATAATTTTGCATATAGAATCAGATATAAGCATTTCTGTTAAAAATGACCATCATATTCGTCATCAGCGAATCAAATACGACTAAAATCGATGACTTTTGCGGAAAAAACGCTTTTAAAGGATCCGTTTTTCCGAAGGTGGAGATAAGCTATACTAATACCGATCATGTGTGGCTCTATGCAGGCCCGTATTAAGGAGGATCCGGCCAAGGAGGGGCGGACCAACATAAATTGGTCTGTATCTCGGGAAATTCGTAGCTCGCAAAAACCGCATTTTTCAACGTATCTCGCTCGACACGCTCTATCAATTGAGATAATAAAATTCGAACTTTTCCGGAAATTTTTTTTGAACTCAAAAGGTTATTAAGAAGCGTTACTTTTGGTCGCGCTTGGGCCAAAATTATGGAAAATACTTCACGTCCGGCGCAAAGCGCCGAAATATTCGAAGATTTTGCGATAAAGACATGCGATTTTTCCATCTTCCCGTGCATTATCTTAACTTTCAAAAAAATTTTTGGCCAAGGGAGGAGCGGACGCCCCCGCCTCCCCCTTAAATAGGGCCCTGACTCTATCCATTAAGATCATAACATTCGACCATTTCGAAAAAATGTTCCTCTTGCTCAAAACGCTATAAAAAGTAGTTTTTTTAGCCGCGCTTGAGCCCAAATTATAGATAAAACTTCACATCTGGCGCGAAGCGCCGAAAATTTTAAGATCTGACAACAAATACATGCTATTTCTCGATCTTGCCGTGCATTTATCTTACATTTCAAAAGTTTTTTCGGTCAAGGAGGGGGAGCGGCCGCTCCCCGCCCCTCCTTAAATACGGCCTTGCCCTCTAGCCATTCCTTAAAAGTCAGTTGAACCATGGGACAGCGCGAAACAAAGTCTATCAGTATATTTTGCACGTGGCTGTATACTTATTTTTTGAGCAAGAGGTTGTACACGTCATTCATTCAGACCGTTTTTCTTCCTTTATTTCGGGCTTGTTTATTATTCGAGTCATTCCGTAGCTCTCACTGTTTGTTGTTCAGTTAATAGCTATTTCAGACATCGTCCAAGGACAATCTTACTTCTTGAAACCACTAGTGCGAAAATTTATAATGAAATACCACATTTATTCATTCACCCCCGGAATCTCAATCTACACCACACCCAGAATTGTGGACCATGTCTATGTATGTTCATGTATAGGTAGCATTCAAAATTCACTTAAAGAGAAGTAACAAGAACCGAATATCATAATTTAAACGAGCAAAATTAAAGGACACTTTGTAACTAACTGCAGATGGTTTGGCGTAAACCTGATGAAAATTTCGTACTTTGATAATCTGCTTGCCCTTGTTTTCCCAAGGAAGGAAGCATTGATCCCCAATTTTCATCGCGGCATGCATGTAAAGGCTCGAAAGCTTGATTGGGGGTTCCCGGTCATTTGGGAGGGCATGTAAATGACTCGAATTTCGACCGAAAATTAGAAGATAACACCGAAAAATTGCCTGAGGGGATGAGGGGGACGACGACTAACTTCAGGTGACGGAACCCTCAACAAACCCTCGTCTGTTAAATGTATGCATCGAGGCATATATGCACACGGTCAAAAGTTCTGGGAGGGGGTAAACCAAGTTTCCTTGGGAGGGGGGGGGTAAATAAGTACATAATTTTGTTACTTACTGTCAGTTTTTAATACTCAATTCGTTGTATTTTATTCCTCATGAATATTTGTGGTTGATTTTGCATGAAAACGGATGATTATAAGGGCGATGGAATGACCTATTACATAAAATAGTACATAAAATAAAGGAAGAAAAGTATATGGATGCATGAATTGAACATCTACTGCACGAAAAATAAATATTCCGCCGTCCTTGAGATTATACTGTTACACGTTGTTTGATGCTTTTTCAAGGTTCGAACAATGGACTTCGGTCCGAAAATGACTTGAGGGGGTATGATATCCAGAAGTCCTGGTAGGAAGATACCCCCTCATACCCCTCCCAGTGTATATACATGCGTGCATCGCGGACAGAGAACTGCTCAGAAGTGGATAAAATGCAGAGGGACATTAGAGGATTCCACAAGACGAAATTTCGAGGGGAAAAACGTCATTTCAAGCCGATCGTAATGCAAAAAACAATGTTACTGGCCATAAATGACCATGGGGGTGGGCCCAGTAAGGTTTTCACCCCCTACACAAACAAATTCGCGATTTCGTAGAAAAAGTATTGTTTTAAGCGTTTTAGCGATCTTTTGACTCAAAAGTGTCAAATTTACTCATTTTTTTGACCATGTCCAATTTACTCGAATTTTTCGATTTTTTCAAATTTATTATGCTTCTACGCTCCAGAAAGAAGAAAGATGAAGCATCGTCAAAAAGCCGAAAAATAATCTTTTTGACGCGTATCTACCGCTTTCGAGCCCAAAAAAAGCATTTTGAAATTCCATGTCCCTCTCCCCCAGAAAGCATATCCGGTTAGAGGCTTAGTAAGCCTGATGCGTAAAAAATGATCGAGCGAGTGCTCTAGACGTCAATCATCGAGCCTTCCCGTTTATCGCTCGTCATAAATCGCTTACCAAAAAAATAGGCGATAGTTAGCGATGTACTGCCGCCTTAGCAACAAGCTTTATTTATTAGCTAAGCTTAGCTAAGCTAGCGATTGAAAAATGAAATAATACGAGTCGAGCGAATTCATGAATGCTCAATTCAATTCTCCACAAAACCATTTCCTAGCCTACTTAACGTCATAAGGTGGTTTTTACAGCGAAAAAGGCGCAAAGCGGGTGGGCCGCGGTGAGCATAATAAAACAAATTCCCCAATGCGGTTGTCCAAGGCAACAAACTTAGCTAAAAAACGACCGCTGCGCTTATTGACTCGATGAAAGGCGCGAAAATTGGGTTCAAAAGACGCTTATTGCGCGTAAAAAATGTGCGCGAACTAATATACAAAAAACCGCCAGTGGTTTGCTACCATAACGCTGTAAATTACGGTAAAAAATGAATACAATTTCATAATAAATAGGGGAAAATTAATATTAGTCAAGTAGAAAGAAATTTTTTCCATTTTAAGATTTAAAACGCTACTGGGCGCCGTTTCGCAAAACTTTTTGATGATCGAAAATGCAAATAGCGTATTCGCGAAGGTACGTGTTCCTGAATCTAATAATAGAGAGCAAAGAAGAATATTTAGCTGGCGATTATAAGCACATTCTATCATCAGTATTTAGCAAAAAGTATAGCTTTCTCGTTATTTGATACAAATTATTTTAGTGCTGAGCAAACAGGGCGGATTTAGGCAGGGCGGCCGCCCCCCCCATTGGCCCAAAATAGTGGGTAAAATTAAGGATTTTTGAGCGATTTTTAACGATTTTCGGGTTATAACGGCTAATTTTTCCGCCCAAGTCAAGGCTCTGCCCCCCCCCCCTATGGGGTACGCCCCCCCCCTTAAGAAAATCCTGGATCCGCCACTTTGAGCCAAATTTCAAGAGCATTCTTAACTGGAAAAATTCATTTAAACTTTATTTATAAAAAATTATCATTAGATTTAATTTCTCAAAGTAATAAATTCTTTTACCTACTTGAGGATGAAGTGAAACTTTTTCAAATTTCATCCTATTTAATGATATATACATGGATCTGTATGTACTACATATTCGTCTATGTACAAACTCTTTTCAGAAAGCTAAAACGACATTTTTTGTTAAAAAAACAAGGAAAATCTAAAATCGTGCACGACAACGCTCATACGGAAAACAGCAGCTAAATTGGAACTAGGATTATCTGCTAAACGCGCTTTAAAATTCTATGGCTCGAAATTTGGGAGGGGCTCCTGACACACATGCAAACAGGAATCTGAGGAGGTATTACTTCCCAGAAGGGTCAATCAGAAAGGTATATACTGCCGGCGATTTTGAGCCGACTGAAAATTTTCTGCATCATTTTTGAGGACAAAAGCGGTAATATTGCCAAAAATTTCCAGTACGTACTTTTTAATCAGCATGGGCCCGAAAATGAGTCGAAATAATCTATAACATCAAATTCCTCGCCAAAATGATCAATTTCTAAGCTTTTTAGTTCTA
This sequence comes from Mermis nigrescens, assembly GCA_036768485.1. NCBI lineage: Eukaryota > Metazoa > Nematoda > Enoplea > Mermithida > Mermithidae > Mermis > Mermis nigrescens. Next base: position 495,836 of record JAVLUZ010000771.1, on the reverse strand, counting down.
AAAGCGACAAAATGCAAAAACAAATAAAACAAATAAATTTCAATTTAAATTACAAAAAATCCTGACCACTAAATTTAATTACCTCGATTACTTTGATTTTACCTCCCCCATCCCTGCTGACCCTGACTTCGTGCATCTATGGCCCTCGGCCATTCTTAAGGATCGGAGAGGTAAATGTCTTTACAATTTTGGGCTAACAATGACAAAAAATAAGCTAAAAATGTCAAAGAAGAAGCAAGTTTTCGTCGAAAATCAGGAGGGCAAAATTTTCTAGTTCTAGGAGGTCAAGGGGAGACCAACTCTGGGCGAAACTAGGTGATCCCTATCCCATCCCCCTGTTACCTGTATGAGTATTGCAAAGTGGCTAGCGCATTGATCGCACGTACAAATAACACAAATCAAAAACAATAGTCGAGTCGAGTAGTTACTCGTCACACTTATTAATAGCATATACAAACACGTGCATACAGTATTTAGAGCATGAAGATTCAAGGGGAAGGGGGAAGAAAGGCCCCGAAAAATTTTATAAAAGTGCCTTTTCGGGCTAAAAACGATAAGTAAATAATGAAAACAACGCTTTTTCGCGTCTCCATCAATATGCTCACTCTTTCTAGAACTTGAAAACGTAGAAAACATTTAAGAAAAAATTCGCATAAATTGAACAAAATATAATCAAAAATTAGTATGTGGCGCGCAGCGCTCGAAAATCAGGCGCTTTTGAGCCAAAACTTAGGCGGAAACGCTTTAACGAAAGCATACTTTCTACAGTTTTTCGAAAAATCGACAATGTTGGGATCGCAGCCATTTTGCGGAGAGTGAGTAGCCATCCGGAGAGTTCAAACCCACAGAAATCACCCATAATACGCATGGTTATCAGTAATAGGTAACGAACAGCCAAACAGATTTTGGTGAAATTGGATAAATATGAACATTTGATCAACGGCTAAATTGGAAATTTTAAGGAGAAAAGGGTCAAGAATTATAGGAATTCATTTAAAATTTAAAATTAAGATTAATTAGTTTGAAGTACTTCAAAATTTAAACTAATTTCGAACTCAGCTGAAACTGTTAATTAAGGTACAGTTTTTATGCTGTTTAACAGTTTATAGCAATTTTTAGTTCCATTTCAGGTCACTGCGCATCTGTGGCCGAAAAAAGTCAAATTAATGATTGAAAACTGAAAAAATCAACCACAACAATTGTTACATATTTTAAAAAATGAAAACAAAAAGTGACAAAAAATGACTAATGGGAATAAAAGTATATCTGGAGTAGTAGCATATATACATGTAACAGCGGGGGTGGGGGATCCCCCACAGCCAAAGTCGACCGTCCCCCATCCCCCCCAAGGCCAGAAAATCTTTGACCCCCTCCTCCGATCTTTGGAAGAAATCAAATTTTTGGTCGTTTTTACATGTTTTTTGCCCAAAAATTAGAGGTGAGTTACCCCCCCCGCCCCCCCCAATTTGCGCCGTTACATGTATGAGTAAAATAAGAACAACAATAAAACGGAAATACGTACTTTCAACCCAGAGTTTGTCGATGTTTATTTCGATTTTAGCGTGTTGTAAACCCAAGCAAAATAATCCCATTACGACTACGCCGAGAAATATGAATTCTCTGTAATGCGCTTGTACGAAGCAACCCAGTGTAAACAGAATTCGTTGCAAGACCGAACGAACGTGTAAAGCGAGCACGTTACCGCCGGCTTTTTTCTAAATTAAATACAATTTTAATTAATACTTAATTAATTAATCAATAAATTATATTTAATTACTTCTTCTTATAAATTGCGTTAGTTTGCAATCCAAGTTATTGAAATTAACCAAATCCAAATAATTTGCGTCAATTGAAATTAAATAATTTATAAAATAATTATAATATCTGTATTTCGTAGACTTGTTGCAAGCCGCTTTAATTTAAATACTTTCCTCTACTACCGTTAACTTTTTAAGTACCTATCAATTAATCACGCATCGATTGTAATTGAAGAAAAATGATATATTCAAACTTAACGTAAAATTAATAGTTTAGCATAATTATTATTTATCAATTTATCAATGTGACATGACGGGCGTTACCTTTTTAATTTGCGTCAAAGCTAAACCAGCGTCGCACCAGCTGGGTCGATGTGAAAAGTCTTCGTTCCATAATAACGAACGGTTTTTCCGTCGATTTACGACGTTAGCTTTCTTTTGGTCGTTGGCGATGTAAATCTGACAAAAATACAGCTTGAACAAATACATTTAAATGAGATTTTCATATCGCGGATCTCAATTCTTAAGATGATTGATATTCAAAAAATTAAAATTTTCTAAAAATTATATATATGCTAATCCCGTGATTCAATAAAAAATAATAACAAGTGAGAAAGCCGTCTAAGAGCAATAGGCGATGAACAAGTTGTTTTGTACCACTGATGTTTCAACTGTACCATAGCTAGTCAATGACATACTGGCCCCTCCGTAATTACTCAAACCAAAAATTTTGCTTCTCACATATTGCCCGCCAATAAACATGGAAAATTCTCGATTTGCAATTAAAAGATAAGCAAAACAAGTTTTTGGTTTACTTTGTCGGACTAGCACATTTACGCAAAATCTATTGTTGTTGCTTGTTGTTGTTTTTTGCTGTCTGTTGTTTTAGTGTTACATGGCGGAAATGGGCTACTCATGAATTATCAAACGAAGCATTCGAGTATGCTGAGCTCTCAATAAATAAAATTTATTCGTCGGTCGCAGATATTTAAAAAATTGAAGTCCTTTCAGCATTGACTGTTCCCAAGTAAACTAAAGGTAAGCCGAATGTGATGCGTTTAGAAAACAAAGAATTTTGATTTAATTTATATTTTTTGAAAAGTTATAACAATTTTAAAATAAAAATTTATCAAGCGGTGGGCAGAAGGGACAAAAATTGTTTTCGGTTTTTGGTTGTCTGGGGTAGGCATAAGCCTCAAGCTGGTATACAAAAGCACGGAGAGCAAAATCACAATGTGGATTTTGCACGGGGTTTTGTACATACCGCAGTTTTGTGCACCAGCTCAGGCTTAAGGATACGCAAACAACTGAGTCAAAGCCAAATCCATAGATAATAGGAAGCATTAATCACATGGCTTCTAAGTGATCAGTCAAAACGCAGAAGGGTTGACACGGGCTGGGTTTTCGGGGTTTATGAGGGTTTTTGTGGGTGCAAAAAGACCGAAATTTTGGCTTTTTGGGTTTTGGGGTTTTTTCGAGCGCGAAAATCTGAAATAATTTCGCACTTCGTGCGATTTCGTCGTTTTATATATGCATGTTATAGCATTAAAAGCATATGAAATTTTCGCACTACCACGTGCAAATTGTGCTAATTAGCATCTTTTTGAGACGTCTTTTTGCATGAAAAAGCTGAAAAATTTTAGAAAAATTTTTGGCTGGACAGGATGCGGCATACTGAGAAATGCACAAAAATGAGGCTAAATTAGAGCATTCAAAAGAATATTTTCTCTCACAAAAAAAAATTTCTAGGGGAACCTGCAACCTTTGGTGTTCGAGACTAGTGATCGACCGGCCCCGGCCCCGCCCTCGGCCCCGGCCCCGGCCGGGGGCAAGGTCAAAAAGTGGCCGGGCCGGGGAAAAATTTAGTTTAACTCGTATTTTGTACAGGCTGTAATACTGGCACTTATTAATCAATGAGCAAGTGTTAATTTTGAGAACTGTACTGATTAGAATATATGTATACTTACTTAGTCCTTGTTATAACTTTGCTTCTGTGTATAAATGAGCTTTTACTGAAATAATGTTCAGGAAAATCTGAGTGTTTTCGATTCCTCCACTTAACTTATTTAAACTGAATGCTACTTTTAACTCATTCATTCATAGCTATGGCTAAAAGATTTAGAGCTGACTAATACCTTCTATTTATAGTTGGAAATTGTACGTTTTCAACAAACTATTTTTACAAAAAACACTTTTACGTTTAATTGAATGGGGATCGCGTGCTTCAAAACGCGTTTCTTGTGTAATAGTTAATAGGACGGAGGATCAATTATAGAGCGAATGTAAAGTACGCTGCAGAATTGCGTCCGATCCGATAAACTAAATATGTCTCAAATAGTTTCCTAAGGTCAAGAGTTGAGGGAGGGGTGAAGTACCAGAGGACCAGAAAATTAAGTGGTGGACTATTATTAGCCGACTCTATTTTGTTGTAGGAGCTTTTTGTGCTTGTACAAAGATCTCCGAAAAGGTCTTTGTATGAGATAACAAATTTTTGTAGCTATATTATATAAATATATTTTTGAACATACACATTTTCGCATACTGTCAGTATGTGACAGTGTTTTTTTAGAACAATGTACCTTTGTATATACATGAACAAAGATGGTACCGCAAAAGTCTTTGTACATGTTGTACACACAAATTTTTGGTTACTATAATGTGGTACAGTAGCGATTTCAGTGGTGGTAAAACAGGGTATTTTGACTTTTGATTGTATATTTTAGCTAATTTCTGGGTTTCTAACGCCAAAAATTACTAAAAGTGTCTCAAAACGGCGCAAAGCGCCTAAAAATTTGACATTTTTCCATTCTGAATACAAATTTTGCCATTTTAAAGATATATAGGACAGACAAGTTTTCATATCGGAGCGAAGCGCCGAAAATTTTTTGGAATTTTACACCTTTTTACAGTTTTTATATTCCCTAAAATCTTTGTACATGTACAAAGATAGTCCTGAAAAGTCTTTGTACATCGGCAAAAATCTTTGGCGAATACAAAAAACAACTGTTTTGTACATGCAAATTTTTGTATACTTTAATATGGCACAGTAACGATTTCAGTGTGGTAGAACATAGTTTTTCGACCTTTGATAGTGTATTTGGCTAATTTTTGGGTTTCTGAATATTTGACATTTTTCCATTTTTCCATTCTAAGCGCAGTGTTACTTATTACAAGATTTAATTCGCATATTACATTTTTGTAATATTTCTGATTTTGTAGTACAAGTTGTTTTAGCTTTCTCAGTCGAGTTTTATGTGTGAATTCTATCCATAAAAATTTTCGAACACTCCCGCGCCGAACTAATATTATCAACTAAATTCAGGCCGAATAATCACATATAGAAGCACGGTATTTTCGTATTCGACGAAGATTTTCGCTGATGTACAAAGACGTTTCAGGACCAGCTTTGTACATGTACAAAGATTTTTGAAGAAAAAAAACTGTAAAAAGGTGTTGAATTCCTATTTGCAAATTTTACCATTATAAAGATTTTCAGGGGGGTAAGCGGCTGCAAAAATGGAGCCGCGTACCCCCTTCCCTGAAAATGGCCGAGAAATATACAAGTGGCAGGGGTTTGGGCCATCCCCCATCCATGCTTTGAAGCCCCGAACGTCCTTGAAAGTCAGAAAATATTTGACCACCCTCCCCCATTTTTTGGCGAAAACCTGCGCTTTTTTGGCTATTTTTATATGTTTTTACCAATTTTGATTTAGTCGCTAACCCCCTCCTTCTAAAAATGGTGAGGGACCCCTATCCTAGATTTCCGCCGTTGCATGTATACTGAGGGACCCTCATAAAATTTTAAGCGATTACATGTATGTTGCATTGTTGTGATAGTTTCCCTATTTATTCTAGCTCACATTCTCATTTAAAGTAATGTATCACTTCGTAAAATTCTAATAGATGGGTACACTTTTGCCATACTAAAACATTAGGTTCAAAAAATTCAAAAAGGTTTTCACCAAAAATCGTCTGACGGTGACTTGTGTCTGGACCCTGAGGGGGTAATACCCCTCCCCCGTTATGGGAATGTGTGATGTCTCATTTATTACATCCAATACCTATTGCATCCAATCGCTACAGCAGCAGTAACAGTAGCGAAGATTCAAATGATATGAGTGTGCTAATAGTAGCGACATAGACTTTATCGATGATTCAGACAATGAAACACTCGACTAAATTTGTTTCTTTTGACATAAATAGTAATAAAACTTGATATGAAAAAGGCGCACCTAAATTTGCGCTTGCCATTTACTACTGAATGGAGCAGTCGCTCATTAATTCTTTTCCCTGCCCACCCCAAGTGTGGCCGCGCAACAATATTTTCCTTGTTCGGACCCCCGGCCAGCCCCGGCCCCGGCCCCGGCCGGGGCCGGGGCTGGCCGGGGGTCAGACGGCCCCGGCCAAAAAAGTCGCCCCGGTCGATCACTATTCGAGACCAATGCTCTAACCAACTGAAGTCGTTTTTGTTCGTTTTTATCGACATTTGAAAAATTTTCGAATTTTGGCTTCTCCCTCCCAGAATTTTGGTGCTGCCCATGTATATATGCCCCCAGACCTGGTTTATCCCTCCACACTCTGACCAACTCGATCTGTATGATATGCAATTACGGCCTATGTCTTGAGGATAATAAAAAAAGTTTTTCTCATGTTTTGTATATTGATTTGGATGGTGAAAAATGAATATGGAAAGCATTTAGAATAGAATAGAATATAATAGTTTATTGGCTGAATTACATGGACAAGACACGTTACAACAAATAGGTACCAAAACAATTATGCACAGAATAATCGGCTCGTTGTAGGCTTACAGTAAGTATCAAAAACCCATCAAAAACTCGCAAAAACCCACCAAAAACCCACAAAAACCCACAAAAACCCACAGAAAGATTATAAAAAACCCACGAAAACCCAAAAAACTCCAAAAGTCAAAATTTTTGAACTTTGGCTTTCCGCCAACCCTGAAATAGACCATTAGGAACAAATGTCAACAGCATGAACAAAAAATCGAAACAATGTCGTCTTTAAACGGCTGCAACTTACCAAATAATTGCGGTCCGATGAAGATTCTTATTTTTTCAGATTCTATAGCATTCGACTCTATCAAAGAAATGCATTTTGTCTAAACGCTTTAAAACACCCACTTTTTATCAATTGTTTCCTTTTGTACCCTTGGAAAAGTCGTTTTTCAAATGGCAATAATTTTTCAGTATTTACT